>VXBR01009205.1:72784-100595 GCA_013400215.1 Cisticola juncidis | reverse complement strand
CGCAACGCTGCTGCCGGCTCCGGTGCTGCTCGGCACGGTCCGGCCCGGCTCGTGGCCGAGATCTTCATTTACACACCAAACAAGCGCAACAGGTTTTTCCTCCCCTTTTCCTTTCCCTTTTCCTCCACTCTCTTCCTCCCTTTTCTCCACTCTCTTCCTCCCTTTTCTCCACTCTCTTCCTCCCTTTTCTCCACTCTCTTCCTCCCTTTTCTCCCCTCTCTTCTTCCCTTTTCTCCCCTCTCTTCTTTTCTCCCCTCTTTTCCTCCCCTTTCTCCTTCCTATTTCTCCCCCTTTTCCCTTCCCATTCCCTTTCTCCCATCTTTTCCTCCCATTTTCCTTCCCTTCCTCCTGCTTTTTCTTCCCCATTTCCTCTTTCTCTCCCTTTTTCCTCCTCTCTCCCCCTGCTTTCCTCCTCCATCTCTGCTTTTCACCAGAACCACAGCAATACTCGGTGCCAGCCCTGAGATTCGTTCCAAGCTTCTGGTGGTTTCATGCAACTCTCTTGTATGTGATTTTTGTTCTTCATTCCAGGCCCCCCCAAGGCAGTCCCTGCTCACAATGTATAGGACAAAAGTCAGTTTGAAAGACCGTCAGCAACTTTACAAACTGATAATTAGTCAGCTGCTCTATGATGGATACATCAACATTGCCAATGGCTTGATAAATGAGATCAAACCACAGTCTGTCTGTGCACCCTCTGAACAACTGCTGCACCTAATTAAGTTAGGTAAGCCAGAGTCAAAAGCTGACATAAAAGTCTAGTTTCTAATTCCCCAGTGAGTTAAGAGGTTGGTGTCACTGGAAAGACACTTTTGATGCAAAGGTGGTGTCTGGTAATAGCACAGCACTTGTACATTTGGGTACAGCCTTTGCCTCTGTGGGGTTTTTGAAGGGCATTCCTGTTTCATTAACAACAAACCCATGGCTGATGTTGCCCAAATCTGTTTGAACTCCTCTGAGGACCCTCAGGGTTCTGGGTGAGTGTTTTGACCTTCTCAGAACAACCCAGTGAACGGGATCACTGAGCCCACAGATCTGAGGGAAAATCTCACCCTCACAGTTCTGCTGAGTTCAGAAATAAATAATTTCTACCTGGTTGTTCCTGACAATGTTGGAGAGGGAGCAAGTCCTTCCATTGGCAATCTTTGCTGGCTTTTATATATCAGTCCCCAGGAAACAGCTTCACACTGTGGGGTGTCAGCAGGGCTGACACCTGTCCTGTCCCTGTGCTTCCCTCTGTAAGTGCTGCAGTGCAGGGAGAGCAGGGAAAACCCCTGAGCTGCTGCTGGAACAAGCTGGCCAAGTCCTGAAGATCTCTGGCCATGGCACTGTGTGTAACTCAACTGGCTCTGCTGCCTGAACTAGCCGAGTTCTGAGGGTATAAATCTGTGAAGCTCTGTGTCTGTTTGAAATACAAATTCTAGACTTGAAATGAGCAGATAAAAGCATCAAAAAGATCTCCACTGGGTTGAAAACTCCTGTTGCCACTTCCAGTGCTGAACTCTGGTCTGTAGCTGCATCCTGGAAATAAAGATAAAAGTCTGAAGTGGGCTTGAAGACCAGCAAATTTTTTCCCTTGCAGTGCTGGGGTAGTTTGGCTTCAGTGTAGTAAAATAGGAGAAGAATCAGTAAATGCTTTTACTTTAAAACTCATGTAACAGTGTTGGGGCTTGTTGCTGACCAGTGATCAGTGTCTGATTCTCAGTGATTTATCAGCACTTCCAGTTTTCACTGGGGGCATTCCCAGTGTGAGTCAGGAGCTGTGCCTGCAGTGCCTGCAGAACCTACAGTGCCTGCAGCCCGGCTCTCATTCACTTCTCCCGGTGCTGTGTGACCAAACCTGCTCTGCCAGCCCAACTGTGCCAGCCCAGCTGTGCCCTCGGGGCTGCCTTCCCCTCTCCTGGCAGGCTCTGAGGAGCAGGCTGGCAGCCCTGAGTGCCACCCCGTGTGTCCCCAGGCATGGAGAACGATGACAGTGCCGTGCAGTACGCCATCGGCCGCTCCGACACCGTGGCGCCGGGCACCGGCATCGACCTGGAGTTCGACGCCGACGTGCAGACCATGTCCCCCGAGGCGTCCGAGTACGAGACCTGCTACGTCACCTCCCACAAGGGGCCCTGCCGCGTGGCCACCTACAGCAGGGACGGGCAGCTCATCGCCACCGGCTCGGCCGACGCCTCCATCAAGATCCTGGACACCGAGAGGATGCTGGCCAAGAGNGCCATGCCATGCCCTTTGGGATAATGGATTGGAATCACTCTGGGAATCCTGTCCATGCCATGCCCATTGAGGTAAGGAATTGTAACCTCTCTGGGAATCCTCTGCATGCTATGTCCATTGAGATAATGAATTGGAATCACTCGGGGAATCCTCTCCATGCCATGCCATGCCCTTTGGAATAATGGCTTGTAATCACTCTGGGAATCCTGGCCATGCCATTCCCTTTTGGGATAATAAACTGGAATCTTAGAATCCTGTCCATGCTGTGCCCTTTGGGGTAATGGATTGGAATCACTCTGGGAATCCTGTCTCCATGCCGTGCCCTTTGGGATAGTGGCTTGTAATCACTTTAGCAGGTTTCTCCATGCCATGTCCATTGAGATAATTAATTGTAATCACTCTGGGAATCCTGTCCAAGTCACGCCCATTGGGATAACGGATTGTAATCATTTTGGGAGTTCTCTCCATGCATGTCGGTACCTTGTGGCGTCGGTGGGCTGGACTAAATTCCTGGCTCAACATATTCCCTACTCCAGCAGCTGCTCATAAAGTGGCTTTGAAGGAAGCAGAAGCAGGGCAAGGACACCGGTGTCACCCTAGTTCTACTGGTGTCACCCCCTGCAGCAGGGAGAGAACTGAGCCAGAAGTGGCTTCTGCTGGGTGTTGGTGGTGGCTGTATTGACTGAGCACAGTTCATGTTAAACCCACTTGTGACCTCTGCAGCCACCATGGCCACTCATGTTTTCACTGGGTATTTCAGGGCTGTTTCACATTGATTTGCTTTATTTTTCTCCAAGGCAGTTATCAGGTGGCAATGAAAAGTGGGATATTTTTGCACAGAGCACACACCAAATTCTCAGCAGAGAGCTGCAGTTTCAGTGCAGCTTCTCCTGATTCTTCCAGCAGTCAGTGTTTTGCTTTGGGCTGTTTTTGTAGCTGATATTTTCTCGCACCAGTTCTCTGTCACTGAAGTTGTTTGTCCTTGAGCCAGGTTGTTTTGATCTTCATAAAGGCACAGGGATCTTATTTGTTGACCTATAAAGGGCCTTCAGATTACCAAGGGAACAGATTGTGTGCCTGCTTGTCTCAGAAAGGAGCTGCTGTTCAGCCACTCTGGCAAGCTTAAAACCTACTTTTGCTGTCAAAAACCTGCTTTATTTTCCAACAGCAACGTGTTGAACGTTCTTTGTAGGTCATGATGAACGAGACAGCACAGCAGAACATGGAGAACCACCCTGTGATCCGCACTCTGTACGACCACGTGGATGAGGTGACGTGTCTGGCTTTCCACCCAACAGAACAGATCCTGGCTTCTGGCTCAAGGGACTACACTCTGAAACTGTTTGATTATTCTAAACCCTCTGCCAAAAGAGCCTTCAAATACATCCAGGTGAGATGCTGCAGCCAAGGCTCAGATGTTGGTGTGCTGAGGTGGTGTGGGCTGAGCTGTGCCTCAGGTGATCAGGGGTTAGGGGTACAGGTACAACATCTGCAGACATTGCTGTGTCTTAGTTCTGTGCCTCATGGACACTTGTGTTCAAATCTAGAGCCTGTCAGCTTTTTACTCATGAGACCAACTCTAACCTGAACTAACTTGGAACTCAGCTCTGGAGGAGCGTTTGGGATTAGGTGGTGGTGGGCTTGGGGATGTGATATCCCAAAATAAGGGGGCACTGCGGGCTGCAGGACAAAAACCACAATACAGCCACGGGCAGCCTGTCATTTCAGTCCCACAGGAAACATTTCCCAGTTTGTGCTGATAATTCATTTTTTAGCACTTTAACTGACCCTCCTAGTTCAGCCTTTCCCCTTCCTCACCCCGCCGTGCCTTTTTATCCCGACAGGAAGCAGAGATGCTTCGCTCCATTTCCTTCCACCCCTCTGGGGATTTCATCCTGGTGGGCACCCAGCACCCCACGCTGCGTCTGTACGACATCAACACCTTCCAGTGCTTCGTGTCCTGCAACCCCCAGGACCAGCACACAGATGCCATCTGCTCCGTCAACTACAACGCCAGCGCCAACATGTACGTGACAGGCAGCAAGGACGGCTGCATCAAACTCTGGGATGGGGTCTCCAACCGCTGCATCACCACCTTCGAGAAGGCTCACGATGGGGCTGAGGTCTGCTCTGCTATTTTCTCCAAAAATTCCAAGTATATCTTGTCCAGTGGGAAAGACTCTGTGGCTAAACTCTGGGAGATATCCACTGGCAGGACGCTGGTGAAGTACACAGGTATGTGGCAGGTGACCTTACAGATATCTTCTCTTGCAGGTGCTGAGCTGTGGCAGGGCTGGAAAAAAATAATAAGAAACTATGAATGAAATGTCAGAAATGTCAGAAAATGTCAGAAAATAATAACTCCTAAAGGCAATGGAGAAAGTGCTGATTTGAGGATAAGTTGCCAAGATTTTTGGAAACTTGGAGACTTTTGGAAACTTTTTGAAAACAAAAGATTTTTGAAATTTCCATTAGACCAGTTTCAGAAGAGAAGTTGTGATTCTGTGTGTCAGTGTAAACATATTTTAGCCTGAGCAGATTTTGGAGCATTTTCTGACATTATTACTCACTCACTCCATTGTTCTGCAGAGAAGTTATGAGTGAACTGGGGAAAAGTAAGAAGGAACACTGAAGCTGTTTCAGTTGATTTAACCATCAACTCTGGCTCTATAGCCGTGGCAGTATTCTGAAATGTACCTACAGCTGGTTTGTTCCCTTTTTGGTGTATTTTTTTCCAGGGATGCAGTTGTGTGCAAGGTAGTCATCCTTGGAGCATGCTGACTCCATGCTTGGATCTCAGCAGGATTTAGGGAATAATGAAGGCTGTGGACGCCTTGCATGTGCCAGCAGCTCTGTGAGAGGCTTTGGGCTCAAGCACTGATGTGTTTAAGCAGTAGGAGCACAGAAGGTGCTGGGAATGGGGTGTGTCAGCTTTTGGGGTTTGTAGGAGCCTTTTTGCAGCCTAGCTGTCCTGCTGGCGGCCAGCAGGGAGCAGCACTTTCCCGGGTAGGATCTGTGCAGTGCTCAGATGGAAAACACGTTTTATCTGAAAGTATGGCCAGGGTAGGTCACACAACGGGTGCTGTGTGATAAATACACTGAGAAGTCCTCAAGGACTCTGTGGGTTCTCCTCTCTGTTCCTTCTGCTTGGTCACAGCTGAAAGCCTTGTGCAAAAATACAAGGTAAAAACCTGTAGGTAAAAATCCTTTAGGTAAAGGGTTGGACGTGGCACAGCTGGAGTAGGTATTCCTTCTGTCCCCTAAGGAATTTTAGGATATCTACATAGAGAGCAGCAGGAATTTCCCATGAAAGGGAGGGTCAGGCCTTAGCAGGAGGGTTGAAGTCCCCACCCCTGGAGGTGTCCAAGCAACACCGGGACATGGCACTCAGTGCCCTGGGCTGGGGACAGTTTGGGGCTGGGGCACAGGCTGGCCTCAAATCCTACACAAGAATATTCATTATTGCATCACCCATAGCTTGTGGAAGGGTTGAAGAGCAGAGAAAATGCAGCTCCTTTGTAGCAAATGGCTACTCTGAGCTGTTGAAGCCTTTCTGAAAGTGCCTGTTGTGTGCCCATGTTCAGGTGCGGGTCTGAGCGGCCGCCAGGTGCACAGGACTCAGGCTGTGTTCAACCACACCGAGGATTACGTGCTGCTGCCCGACGAGAGGACCATCAGCCTGTGCTGCTGGGACTCGCGCACCGCCGAGCGCAGGAACCTGCTCAGCCTGGGCCACAACAGCATCGTGCGCTGCATCGTGCACTCGCCCACCAACCCCGGCTTCATGACCTGCAGCGACGACTACCGCGCCCGCTTCTGGTACCGCCGCTCCACCACGGACTGAGGGGCTGCCCGGGCACAGCCTGGGCACAGAGCCACCCCCGCGCCCGCTTCTGGTACCGACGCTCCAGCACGGACTGAGGGGCTGCCCGGGGACAGCCTGGGCACAGCCTGGGCATGGAGCCTCCCCTGGGCCCGCTTCTGGAACCACCGCTCCACCACGGACTGAGGGGCTGCCCCTGGAGCCCACATGGGCACAGCCTGGGCATGGAGCCTCCCCTGGGCCCGCTTCTGGAACCACCGCTCCACCACGGACTGAGGGAGTGCCCGGGCACAGCCTGGGCACAGAGCCACCCCCGCGCCCGCTTCTGGTACCGCCGCTCCACCACGGACTGAGGGGCTGCTTGCTGCCTGCATGGGCATAGCCCGGGCACAGATCCACCATGGACTGCGGGGCTGCCCCCGGAGCCCACGTGGGCACAGCCTGGGCACAGAGCCACCCCTGGGGCCGCTTCTGGTACCACAGGTCCACCACAGACTGAGGCACTGCCCACTGCCCACGTGGGCACAGCCTGGGCACGGAGCCTCCCCTGGGGCCGTCTCTGGTACCGCAGATCCACCACAGACTGAGGGAGTGCCTGCTGCCCATGTGGGCACAGAGCCACCACGGACTGAGGGGCTGCCCATGCACATCCCGGGCACAGAGCCTCCCCTGGGGTCGGTTCTGGTCCTGCAGACCCACCACGGACTGAGGGACTGCCTGTGCCTGGCTCTGCCATGTGGCAGCAAAACCACAAACTTAGACTGTGCACCCCACACTAATGTTTTCTATTAGTGTGTGTGGTTGAATTTTATAAGTCATCTCTGATTGCTGAAAGGAGGGGTGGAGAATCAGTGGCTGAGCTGGTTGCCCTCCCTGCCTGAATCACACACGGGATAAGGGGGCTGTGTCCTGCTCAGAGCTCTGCCCTGGGCTGTGTCTGTGCAATCCCACTGACCTCTCACATCACACAGAGAGCAGCAGAACTTGGTGTAGATACTTCCATGAAGCCTTAAGCTGCCTTCAGCCACAATCCATCATTTGTAAAGCTCTGGTTTGTATCCTTCAGTCTGGGGTTTTGGTGAATTCTTTGTGTTTTTTTGTTTATTGGCCAAGTAGGCCTTCAGTTCTGAGTTGTGCCATGAGAATTCAAACAAGACTTTAAATTGTTTAGATGAATTCAAGAAATGGTCTTCTAGTTCTGGTGTTAAAACCTACATTTCATCTCACCCTCTTTTGAATTTATCTTCACAAGTGGGACCTCAAAATGAATTCCTAACAGTTTTAAGGAATATCCACATTGCAACTAAAATGGCACAGTGCTGCTGCAGGTGAGAACGAGAATAATTTTGCCTTACAGACCTTTAGTATCCTCTCAAAGAAAGAAACTTGTGCATCTGAATTTTTATATGTGTACCTCAGAAATGTCACTTCCATTGGACTGAGAAATCTTCATGTGTCTCTGTTACACAGCACTTCAATTACATTCTTTTTCAATTAATCACAACCCAGTGCCCATCATTACCAAACTGTGCTTAAAACTTCTCAAAGTTGGACAATTCATTCTTGTTTTCCCAGAGATCTGCCTGAGCAGTCTTGGAGTTGTTTTTTGAGGCCTCTCATGCAGAGCTCTGGGCTGTCACAGCTGGGAGGCTCCAGAGCCAGCTCATTCACCTTTGTGAGGGTTTTTTAAATGTGAGGAGGTTTTGCTGCTGGAGTAAATTCCACTGCACTGAGCAATTGTCAAGGGCTGGTGAGGATACAGGTTTTGTCTGTATTTAAATAAAGATTGCCTTTTGAAAAGCTCTTTGATACATAAAGAAGGAATTGTGTTTGTCTTCTGTATAACAAAGGAGAAATGGTCAAATATGGGAGGCTGGGGCTTGAGGATTGGGAGTGATGAATTTGTTGTGTTCCACCTGAGCCAGGTACAATCACAGACTCAAAATGCAGAATGTGGGATTTTTCTTTTTTTTTTAAGAGTGAAATTTCATTTTCTCTTGGAAAGCTCCCTCTATGCAAAACATTTGTGAGGCTTAACCCTCTTTGTTCCTCCTGCCTCTGTGACCCTGGAGAAGCAGTGGTGGTAGGAGGTGCTGGTGGTTTTTGGTGAGAAGCAGAGCTGGGGGAGGGAAAGGGAAGTCCTGACACAGTCACTGAGGGGGTGATGTGGGTTGGGTGACAGGAGTGGCTTTTTTATTTTTGGAGTGCCACTTTAATTCTGCTAAAGCACTTGATCGTAATTCACACATTTGTTACTGGTGTGTGGAATCTGCTTTTTAAACCTTCTTTTTGTGGTTTATGTGTTAAAGCACCGCTGTGGTTGGGAGCAGTGGCAGCTTCTGTAGTTCTGGGGGCTGGAACTGGCAGTGCAAGAGCACAAAGTTACTTTTTTACACAAAACCATCCTGCCACTGGCACCCTGCTGCCATTCCACACCCTGGACATCTCCTGAGGTCACAGGGCTGGCGGGGTTCTGCTGGAGAAAGATGGGCTGGGGAAAACTGAAATCTTACTAAGGGAGAAAATGCAACCCCTGAAAATGCACCCCAATGTGCTGTGAGCATTTTAAAGGGTGAAATTTAATATCCAAGGCCAGGGTGGGTGGGCTGGGGATGGCCTGTCCTGGTGGGACGTGTCCCTGCCTAGGGAGGGAGGGGGTCCCTAAGGTTCCCTCCAACCCAAACCATTCCCTGATCTGGGAACCTTTCCCTGGGGAAGTCTGGAGGAGCCTGGGGTGCCTGTTCCTGCTGTGCCAGCCAGGAAAAGCTGGCAGTGAGCTCCTGCATGGCTGGCACTGGCACAGGGATCTTATCGAGGCTGTGCAGCTCCCCACTGTGCCACAGCCCTGCTCTCACTGCCACAAAAGAGGAAACAGGAGCACGAGCAGAGGGCTTGGACTTCCCACTGCTTCGTTGCAACAACTTGGTGGCACAAAGAGAAGGAAAATCCCACTTGCACGCATTGTTTTCTCACTCAGTCACCAAAAAGGCTTTTTGTTTGTTTTGTTCTGCCCTTTTATCTCCGTCACCTCAGACTCTCACATGAGAACCTTGTTTACAAGCTGCAGGTAGGGGCAGAGGTGTCAGATGGACTTTGCTGAGGAGGAGCTCCCTGCTCGCAGTTCCTGGGCACAGCCGAGGTGTCCCTGTCCCTCTGGGGCTCCCTGCTCTGCTCCTCGTGGGGAATGACCATGGATGCAAACCCAAGGAGCAGCACAGCTCCAAAGGTAGGTCTGGATTTTGGGCAGGGTTTGGTGTTTGAGTGCTGGGGGGTTCTTGGTGATGTTGGAAGCAGCAGTGCTGAGACCCCTCCAGTTCTGGNGAGGTGCTGGAGAACTGATCACAAATTTTGCCAAAAAACTTCCACTGAAGTTATTTTATGAATTAACTTTGAGTGCACAAAGCATGTTTGGTAAGAAACCTGGGGATTTGATGAAAGCTTCAAGTGTGACCTGATTTAAGCTTAAATTATTGACAAATATTTTGAAATAATGAGTGTTTTTTGTGCCCATCCTTGGAGGTGTCCCAGGAATTCTGGAGGTGGCACTGAGTGCTCTGGGGACAGGGTGGGGACAGGGCACAGCTGGGACTGGGTGGTCTCAGAGGCTCTTCCAGCCTCAGTGGTTCTGTGAAGAGTTTGGGTTCCTCAGGGACACAAAGCTCCTGTACCTGCCATCCCCCTGTGCTTTTGGTGACAAAACCATGAGTGGGAGAAATGTCTGAACAAAGCAGGACTGAAAACCAACACACCTGGAAATAACCAATTTGTGAAATTACAAAGATAAAATGTCAAGGTTCCACCTTAGTGCTGTGCTGCAGTGACATGACAGACACAGATCCTGTCAGGGACATTCGGTGACAGCCCTGGTGCCCTCTTGCATGACATAATTCCTTTTTGTTGCATGCAAACCAGAAAACATTTTGAAACACCCTGTGTTCCTATTTTGAAAGCCTGGACCCAGTGTATAGGGTTTGTTACATTTATTTCTGTACCCATATTCCATAGATTAATTTTCTATAGATCAGAGGCCCTGCTGCAGCTGTAGGGGTTGGAGAATGCTGAAATCTTGATTTAGATTCAGTGCCTTGCTGTCCTGCTCTCTGCAAGTCTAAGAAGTGTAATGGAATTAATTTCATCATGGATTATGACCTCAGTGTTTACTGTAAATAAACTGCCTCCTGGAAATTTGATAGAAAATGTAGGGGTGGGGGGAAAGCTTAGTAGGAGGTCAGTGAGTCATTTTTTTACACTCCAAATTTTCCATCAAGGGGCTTTGATTACTACTAAAGATTAGGGGGCTACTTTTCACCTTGAGTCATCAGTAACATTTTTCATCTCTATATTGAAGAATTTTCTATTTCTAGATATATTTTCAGTTCTCTTGACTGGATTGTCAATGAATCAGTGTCAGTCAACTTCAGCTGAGTAATAAAAAAAAAAAAATTTAAAAAAAAAAAAAAACCACACCCTTCTTTCTGCAACATCATTTATGAACTGTTTATAAGACCCCTACCACCCTGGCAGTACTGTTTATTATAATATTTGGATGCTATAAAAATACAAAGGAGTATTTTTCTGCACTCTCTGGACTCCCTGAAGCACCAACCTTACAAAAGGAAATGCTCTGCAGTTATCCCTGTGCCCCAGCCCTTGCACCTGCCCAGGGAAAGCCCCTCTGGAGATGATTTCAGGCTGGGTTTGGCAGCACAAGCCGTTGTTTGGTTGTTTGGTTGTTGTTGCATCTCCAGCTGCAGCACAGGAAGCGTTGCAGCCCTTGCTGCAATTCAAACCCCGTGAGCTCCACGGGCTCCTGCACTGGGGCAGCTCTGGCTGAGCTGCTGCCAGAGGGAGAACAGGACAGTTTGGATGTGCCTGAAGTGGGTTTGGAGTTTATCCCCCCTAAAGTGCCCCTGTCACATCCCCCACCTCCCACAAACACGGGCAGAGACTCTGAGATCCACCTGAGATCCACCTGCAGAGCTGCCCCAGCCCTGGAGGGACCTGGAGCTGCTGGAGAGATCCAGAGGAGGCTCCAGGATGGGCAGAGGGATGGAGCAGCTCTGGGAGGAGAGGCTGGGAGAGCTGGGATTGTTCACCTGGAGAGGAGATGATTTGGGGTGAGCTCACTTGCAGAGCCTGAAGGAGCTGCAGGAGAGATGGAGAGAGAGGAATTCCAAGGGATGGAGGGACAGGACACAGGGAATGGCTTCAAACGGGAAGAAAATAGGTTGAGATTGGATTTTAGGAAAGAATCCTTCCCTGTGAGGGTGTTGAGGCCCTGGCACAGGTGCCCAGAGCAGCTTTGGCTGTCCCTGGATCCCTGGCAGTGCCAAGGCCAGGCTGGATGGGGCTTGGTGTCCCTGCATAGCTGGAATTCCCTCTGGGGTTCATTCATGGCAACATTTAATTGTATTTGAAAGTATTGAAAGTAGTTCTGTGGCCACAAGCTGTGGGTTTGTGACTGATATTTCTCCATCATTTCAAATACTGGAGCACCTGAAAAACTCCAGGGTAACAAATGAAAAGCTCCTAATCCTGCATGAAGTGTCTGAAGGGGTCAAATTGCTGCTTCTGATATAAAAAAAATAAAATAAAGAAGAGAAAAGCCACAAAGGCACTGAAATCTTTCTGCTCTGGACAGCAGCTGGCTTGCTCCCAGCACAGAGGTGTAGATTTTGTTGATGAGGCTTTTCAATTCAGGATTTTCCATTCAAGATACTCCAGTCTTTTCTAGCTACAGGATTGTGGCTTTGAGAGCCAATGTTTAATTTAGTCTTGAAGTTGCTGTGGAAAGAGGAAGGAAGACGCTTTTACCAAAGAAAAACCAGCATGAACAAACACAAAACCAGCAAAAGTTTGCAAACCCCAAGATATCCTGAGTCCAAAGTGGTAAAACTTGTGCACCAACATGACCTGGACTCAGCTGGTGCCGATAATAATCATTAATAATTAATGATTATTAATAATAATCATTAATTAATAATTTTAAATAACATTATACCTTAATAACATTCAAGAATTTTTCAGAACAGTCCAAGAAACAAAACCTCACAGCTGCAGGCGACGTTTACCTTCCCTCCTCAGTATTTCTGCCTCTGCAGGCTGAGGTTGTTTTTCCAGGGGGAATTTATAACCACAAAGGAGATTTGGTCAGTTTTCTAGAGACAGGTTAAGAGTATCAAACCTCATGCCACTTTTAAATAAAAAAAAAAAAAAAAAAAATTAAAAAAATCTAAAAAACAAAACAAACAAACAACAACAACAACAACAACAACAAAAAAACCCAAAACAAAACAAAACAAAAAAACAAACAAACAAAAAAAAAAAAAACCCACCAAAGCAGGAGTCCAAAATGCTGCTGCAAAAATGCTTCCCAGTCCAGTCCTTTTCCCGGTGCAGCCCTGCTGCTCTGGTCTCTGTTCAGAGCAGGGAATGCACTCCCTGCAGGGCTCTGTGTGTCCTGCACATCACCAGCTGCAGCCCGAGGCTCCCAGGAGAGAATTCAGCCACTTAATGAGCTCCCCCCAGCCCAGAGCTGCTTTAGGGCTCCAGCGAGCAGGAGGGGCAGAGGCTGAGCCTTCCCTCTCCAGGCTCCCACAGCCTCCAGTGCTGCCTGACCGCTGGCAGGGCTGGGGGGATCTTCCTCCTCCTCCTCCTCCTCCTCCTCGGGTGATGGACTAACAGGGAACAGACAGCAAAATGAAGGTTAATGTAAGTACTGGGTTCTTTTCTCTCTGCTGCAGTTATTTCATGATTTTCCTGGTTTCTTTTGTAATGGATAAAGGGTAAAATCTGCATCTGGCAGGGTCTTTTTGAATGTGTGTGTTCAGCTGATTTGCACATCACTGACAGAGCACGTGGTCCTGATTTTTGAAATATAATCCAAATTAATCCTTTCTCAAGAACAGCAGTGTGGCTGAGGAGAGTGGGGGTTTGTTCTGTGCACACTGAGTAAGAACAAGTTTATCAAAAATGATCATGAATGACCCAGAGTGGTCACTTCCACATTCTCTTGGAAAAAAAAACGAGGTTAAGGGTCGAGCTGTGTATTACCTCAAAAAAGATGATGCTTTTACATCGATTCCTAGAAAGTGGGTAATGGAAATGTCTCAAGAATTGAGGTCACTGTGTGATGAGGAAAATGTGATTTCAGTCTGAGCTGTGAGCCTGGGAAAGCTTTTGCCCAGGGTAAGGACCGGCCACATCCTGCAGAGCTGGAGAAGCGCGGCTCAGAGCAGGAAAGGAGAGCTCAGGTTTTAAATCCTGTTTTCTCCAGGGGTGGGGGGAATAAGCGATGGCTCAAGCCCTTTTTGCAGCCGTTTGTCACCGTTCGTGTCCCCGGGCTTTGTGCTGAGCAGGGGCTCTGGTGGGAGCGGTGAGCGCCAGGCGGGTCCCAGCTGATCCCGCAGCCGGGTGGGGCAGGGCTGGGCTGGACAGGGCTGTCACCCTGTGTCCTGTGCTATTGATAGGGACAGGGCTGTCACCGTGTGTCCCGTGCTAATGGCAGGGCAGGGCTGTCACCCTGTGTACCCTGCTAGTGACCGGCCAGGGTTGTCACCGTGTGTCCTGTCCTAGTGACCGGCCAGGGCTGTCACCCTGTGTCCTGTGCTAGTCAGGGCTGCCACCGTGTCCCCTGCTAATGACTGGCCAGGGCTGTCCCCCTGTGCCCTGTGCTAGTGACCGGCCAGGGCTGTCACCGTGTGTCCCGTGCTAATGGCAGGGCAGGGCTGTCACCGTGTGTCCCATGCTAATGGCAGGGCAGGGCTGTCACCGTGTGTCCCATGCTAATGGCAGGACAGGGCTGTCACCGTGTGTCCCGTGCTAATGACCGGGCCAGGGCTGTCACCGTGTGTCCTGTGCTAATGACCGGGCCAGGGCTGTCACCGTGTGTCCTGTGCTAACGGCAGGGCAGGGCTGTCACCGTGTGTCCCATGCTAACGGCAGGACAGGGCTGTCACCGTGTGTCCCCTGTTAATGACAGCCCAGGGTTGTCACCGTGTGTCCCCTGCTAATGACAGCCCAGGAGCGGTGCCAGCTGCCGCCTGCACGGGGACATTCACACCACGGATCAAAAACCCCTTTGCCCGGGGAAATGTTCCAATTTCAGCGATATTTATCCAGATTTATCCATCTCTCAGATTATTTCAGTGCATTAATTCCTTTGCTCAGAAACTCCTTTGCAGGGCTGTGCTGAGGGCAGGGTGATGAGGAGATTTTGGGGGCTGGCAAGGGCAGCCAGGAATGTTTGGAATCTTCCCCAGGAAGATTTGGGAGCTGTTCTGCTGCTGATTCCTTTTGAAAAATCACCCTCACCCTGCCCTCGGGCTCTCCACTGCTGCCACACCATGGAAAAAGGGCACAGCACACAGGGACAGCACCCTGGCACCTCCAGCAGCAGGGATTCCTGGAAAAATTCATTTCTCAATGAAAAATGGGCCGTTTGCTCCTGGTTGAGCTTTCCCAGGAATGTTTTGCCTGATCCGTGGGCAGGGAGAGCAAGGAGGGAGAGGAGCTCTGAGGAAGCAGGGGGACACTTGCACTCAGCAGGAATTTCTGTATCTGTAAAGCCACTTTTAGAAATAAATGTAGACAGGCAAAATTAAGATACTAAAAGGTTTTTAAAAAGTCAAAAAATCCTGAAGTGGTTGGGTGCAAAAGGAAAAAAAAAAAAAAGGGTTGAGGACCCAAACCCACCCAAACCCCAGGAATACTCTCAGGGAGTGTTTGGAGCAGCAGGAAGTCACAGTTTATTTTCCCTTGAACTTGGGCATGAGAGCTCTCACATAAAAATGCTGTGAGTGGGGTGAAATCCTGTTTTAACACAGCCAGGATTTGATTTGCTTTATTTGTGGAGAAAAGAGAGTTTGGGGGAAATCAACAGAACTCCATCCTGTAATCCCCACCTCCACAGCCTTGTGTGAGCTGCAGGATTTACAAACTTGAATTTTTTAAGTGGTGGTTCTGTATTTGATCAAAAACTGTTTTCACCATTTGGAATTTGAAATCTGCTGATCAGCACCTGCTCCCACCCCCACAAAATCAATTAAAGAACAAAATCAAGTCCTGATGTTCACTCCTGCTTGAAGCTCACACAAAACTTCTGTATGAGCTGAATATTTCTTTTCCAAAATACACAAAAAAAAAAAAAGCAGAAGCACCTTCTGTGAGTCACAGGAAATGCTGCACATGCAGGTAGAGAATGATCTGAGCTTTGAAGGTAAATTCTCCTCTTTTCCTGTGCCTGTTGATGAACTCTCTCCAATTAACTGGGCAAAATTTCAGTGACTCAGTGGTCTGGGTTGAGCAGGGAATTCTCAGGGAAGCCTTTTCCCAGAGAATGAGGATGGGGAATGTTTATTTCTGCAGCTTTGTGGGGAGGTGAGGAGATTAACTGGGAGCTGCTCTGTAAACATGTCAGAGGTGTCACTGATGCATGAGCAGAGCTGTTTGGCAAACACAGACATTTCTCCTGTATCTCCTCCTCCTCAAATATTTTAAGTCCCCCTTTCCTGCAGTAAAAGAGCTCACACAGACATTGATGTGCAAAAAGAGAAATATTTCCTTCAGTCCACAAAAACTCCCAGGATTAAACTGTCTCTTTATTTCCATGATGTCAATGGGGGTTTTTAAGAAGCAAATTGAAGCTAATAAATGAAAAATATCTTTTTTACCTGAAATGCTGCGAAATAATGCAATTCCCTTTCACATGAAACAATAGGGTAGAGAACTGAGATTTCCAAACACAAACTGAATGGGATGGGGGCACAGAGAAATTCTTTTGTGGGCAAGATGCTGAAATTATCACGTGCTGTACATCACTGTGTTCACTTGGATTTTTCTAGCAATGTCTGTATATATTTTATAATTATTTTTTTTCTGTTGCATGGTCCTAGATGCTGAAAATCAGGCTTGGGGTGGGAGAGGCATCAGATTTTAGTAGCAGTGGGATGTTTTTTCCTCTGCATAAATGTCTATTGTGTGCACAGAGCACAGATGTCAGTCTGAGGGTATAAAATTCTACATTATAGAACCAGGCACTGATCAGCCTTACTGCTCTTAATTACAATTTCTCCATTAATAAACATGAGGTAGCAGCTTTCATTCCTACAACTCCCAAGGGCCACCAAGGCTTTATGGAGGGACCAGAGCTGGATAAGGAGCTGCAAACAACAAAGATGGGAAAAGTCCAATTTGGGAGGGGAATTACCCTCTCCACATCTGAGCCACGCTCCAGTAAGGGACAGGCACTTCCAGCTACATCAGAAATTTGGAAGTGAAGCCATTTCAGAGCCTTTTAAACCCCTCAGTGGGAGCAGAGCCCCAGCACTGCCTCTCAAGGTTATTTTGAGGAGCTTTTAGGATGTTCTTTGTCTCAGGAGAGCTTTTACAAGGCTGCTGATGGGCACGGAGCAGCAAGAAAAGAAGGAAAATCACTTGGACCTCACCTGTGTTACTTTAGTGCTTTTTACACCTTTTTTTATAAGGACACTTGGACCTCACCTCTGTTACTGTAGTGTTTTTTACAAGTTTTTTTTTTATAAGAACACTTGGACCTCATCTGTGTTACTTTAGTGCTTTTTACACCTTTTTTTTATAAGGACACTTGGACCTCACCTGTGTTTCTTTAGTGCTTTTTACACCTTTTTTTATAAGGACACTTGGACCTCACCTGTGTTATTTTAGTGCTTTTTACACATTTTTTTTTTAATAAGGACAGAACACACAAAGCACCAGAGAGCTCCACCAGCCCTGGCTGGGAGGACACGCTGGCCAGGCAGTGTTTTGTTTTTTTTTAATCTCTTCTTTTTAAGAGCTCCACTGTCCCTGCTTGTCCAGGATCTGACAATTTCCCAGCTCAGTCATGTTCTGCTGGAGTTTAGGACTTGTCTCCATCACTTTCTAGTCCAAGTCTTCATTTTTCCCTTCCAGCTCTGTGGATGGAATATGAGAAATCCATGAACAGGTCTGTTTCTAGCTAGGTCAGGTTCCCCAGAGCACCCCATGATTTAATTGATTGATTAATTAATCTCCTGCTTGGCTTGATTTGGGATGATTCTAGAGGCTCCTGGGTTTGTGTTGATGTGACAGATGTGAATTCCAGAAATGCAAAACCTGAGCCACCGTGTTCTGCCTCAGCCTGGCCTCTGGCTGGGGTATTTGCACATCTTTATTGTACCCTTTATTTATATATTTATATATATATTATATATATTTATATATATATTTATATATATATTTTTATATATTGTACCCTTTATTTATATAAAAGGTACAGTATATATATATTATATATTTATTCCCCCTTTATTTATATATTACCCAAAGGAATGTGTGCTGTGCCTCAGCAGGGACCCCTCTGAGGGAAGGGTTTGTACCTCTGGTTGTAGAATTAGGCTCAGCAGCATCTTGAGTGTGCTGCTGCCACAGGAAAGACTTGTGTGGGGAAACAACAACATTTAAATGCCTTTTCAAACCACAGTGTGAACCAAATGTTTCTCTCAGCCTTGTGGGTGTGAGTAGGAAGGGCAGGCTCAGATCCTGACCCAGCCTTCCTGGCCCTTCACACATTTCCTGCGTGTGCCTGGATAAGGCTGTGGTGCTGGAAAAGGGGGAGATTTCCCTGCCCACCCCCCTTGGGGATGAAGAGGAGGGTCTGTCCTTCAGAGGGGTCTCAGAGCAGCATCCCAGCCCAAGGATTGAGCAGTGCTGATGAGGGTCTGTCCTTCAGAGGGGTCTCAGAGCAGCATCCCAGCCCAAGGATTGAGCAGTGCTGATGAGTAACAGGAAAACTTGGCTCTTCTCCCTTTTTTTCAAGTGTACAGCCCCAGGGGGGATTCCTGGGGTCCTGACTCCAACATTTGGCTTTGTCCCAATCCAGAGGGGACTCCCATGGCCAAGGCAAAGGCCAGGCTGGCCCAGGAGGCCACAGGGGCTGTTGTCACCCTTGGCAGCTGCCCTGTCCCACAGAGGAGCATTGTCCAGGGCCAGCCCCACCACAGCCACCTGCAGCCAGCAGTGAGCCCTGCTCACCAGCTGGGCTGACAAATTTGAGTTCTTCTGCTGCAGCCTCAAGGCAGCTGCTGCCTCACAGAGCAAATGCTCTGCACAAAAATACAAGGATCACGTTTCCTATTTGGGTGCTATCTCTGTGGGCATTACTTGTGCTTTCTGATAAGAAATTCATGCTGAGACACAGCCAGTGTCCCTGATGGGGGAGCAGACAGTCCTGTTTTAATGCTGAGGGCAAAATCTATCTTGTACTGAAAAAACCCTAAAAAATGACATCCATAGCTTTAATTTTGAGGTGCAACTTCTTTGCTTTAGCTTACAAGTCCAAAATATGTAAGTCCAACATAATAAATCTAAATAATGAAGATGAGCAGTGCTCCTCAAGACCCTCGAGTGGGAAATGGTGATGAAGAAATACATCACAGTAATCTCATTATTATTTATTTCTTTATTGCTCTGAATGCAGCAGACACAAAGTGCAACAGCCTAACTCTGAAAGCAGTGCCCAAGAGAGGTTATTTAATGTGAAAAGGTGGAAAAGGTGGCTGTGTCAGGGGGGTTGGTCTCTTTCTCCAGGCAGCAATGACAGAATGAGAGGACGCAGCCTTAAGCTGCACCAAGGGAAATACAGGTTGGATATTAGGGAAAAGTTTTTAATGGAAAGAGTGATAAAATACTGAATTGTCTGCCAGGGAGCTGGTGGAGTCACCATCCCTGGATGTGTTTAAACAAAGCCTGGGTGTGGCACTGGGATCCCTGGTTTGGTTGAGGTGTTAGGGCTGGGTTGGACTCGATGACCTTGGAGGTGTCTTCCAATTTAGTCATTCTGTGATGCTGTGAATTCTGTTAATTCTGTCAATTCTGTCAATCCTGTCAGTTTTGTCAATTTTGTCAATTCTGTCAATTCTGTCAATTCTGTGATTCTGTCAATTCTGTGATTCTGTCAATTCTGTCAATTCTGTCAATGCCATGATTCTGTGAATTCCGTGATTCCGTGAATTCTGTGATTCCGTCAATTCCATCAATTCCGTCAATTCTGTGAATTCTGTGAATTCCGTGAATTCCGTGAATTCCGTGAATCCTGTGAATTCTGTCAATTCTGTCAGTTCTGTGATTCTGTGAATTCTGTAAATTCCGTCAATTTTGTTAATTCTGTCAATTCTGTCAATTCTGTCAATTCCATGAATTCAGTGAACAGGGGTGGGTGGGCTGATCCGGGGTGGAGATGGGCAGTGGATCCCAGCTCGGATCCCACCCAGGGAACCAAGGGCACAGCTGTGACCTTGTCCCCATTCTCTTGTCCCCAGCACAGCCTGGCCAAGGCCCTCTACGACAACAAAGCCGAGTGCCCGGACGAGCTGCCCTTCCGCAGGGGGGACATCCTGACCGTGCTGGAGCAGCACGTGCCGGGCAGCCGGGGCTGGTGGCGCTGCTCCCTGCACGGCCACCACGGCCTGGCCCCTGCCAACCGCCTGCAGCTGCTGCCAGCCTGCACCCAGCACCCTGCAGAGCTGCCAGCCACCCAAAACATCTACCAGGTGCCCTCCGTGCCCTCCGTGGTGCTGTCAGACACCTATGAGAGGATGGAGGGCTGGGTGCAGCCCCCACCTGTCCCTGCCCAGGCTCTGTACCAGGTGCCAGCCCTGGCGGCGCAGCTGCTCAGCGAGAGGACCAAGCGCTCCACGCACCAGGTGAGGAGAAAGGCAGCTCTAAAATCGACAGATGGAATTGTTAAAAGGGTAAAGTGGCTCTGAAATCGACAGATGGTGTTGTTAAAATAAGAAAGTTGAGTTTTTCAGTGGGGTTCAGTTGAGTTTTTCTGCAGGAAGATGAGGGTGTTTAGGAAAGTTGCATTGATTTATAGCATCGTGTGAGAAATGCTGCTCTGGGCAACAGATGAGAGTCTCTATATTCTGTATTTCCTCACTTTTCTGACAGTTTAAAACAGCTGCAAAATGGGGCAGGAAGTAAAGAATATACCATTTGTTTGGGAGAATCTATAAATGATTTCCAAAGTTAAAATAACAAGACACAGGACTTTCTCCTCTGATGGGACACAGCACCAGCCAGAGTCCTCTGGGCACATGTGGGGTCTTTGCATCCATCTGCAGAGGAAAATGATTCATAATTTTTAAAAAAATCCCCCTTTGGTGTGTGATTGCTGGGTTTGGTCTGGTTTTTACTGTCTCCAGCACTCAGCAAGCTCAGGATGCTGCTGCCTCTCTCTTGTGCTGTCACTGGGCTTGCACAAGGTCTGCCCTGCCAGACACACAGAAGGACACAAAGTTTTTTATGTGCCCTCAATCAGTTTTCATTACAGCTCCCTGGCCTGACACTTCTTTCTTCCAGCTCTTCATGTTTGACACTCAAACAAACCCAGACATGGAACGTGAAATTTATTACATGATGCTGTTGTTTAATATCAAAACCTTGTGATTTCCTCAGGAAAAAATGAGTGGGGAATGTTTCAAAATGAAAGGGAAATAGAGCAGGTGGGGACAGGGTTCAAGTGAGAGATTCTGTTCAGTTCCATGAGCTCTCCAGCCCTGGGTGGCTCTTTATTCTGTGCATGGAAATCACATTAGAAATTCTAATTGGAAAAGGAAAAGGAAGGAAATTCAGCTTTATAGTGGTTTAGGCTGATTTAATGATGGTTTGATTTATGGGGCTCATTGAGCCACCTTTCCTCCTGCTGTGTGGAAGGCCAATCATGGAAACCTCGCTGCTGCATCCTGCTGGGTGGCAGGGGGGTGCAGGAACACAACAAACTCAGGCCATTCCTGCTGACCAGAACCTCATTTTCAGCTCTGCAGCTGCAGTGCACAACCATAACTCAAACCCAAACTGAGTACAGCCACAAGAGACCCTCTTGCACTTGCTGTGATCTGATTTCTCCACATTTCTGACCCTAGAGGAGCTGTTTGCAAACTGAATCAGAGATTGGCATCAATTTTCCACGTTGTGCCAGCAAATCAGGTGGAAAATGTCATTTATTCATTATGTGATGAATGGTCTGGCAGAAGAGCTCCTTGGCTCTCCCCGTCTCATTTCATGAATTTATCCACCTAAGCCATGTCTAGTCTAAGAATGAAAAATAATAAGAATGAAAAAGGAATGTCCCAGCCTCTGATTATTACCCCGAGGCTGAGAGTGGGGCTGTCTCTGTCAGTGTCCCAGCTGTCCCCACACCAGCTGTGCCCTGGTGGTCACAAGTTGTCCCCAAGGCAGGGGAGCTCAGGGAGCACAGCACGATCCAGACCATCCCACAGAGATCCTGTGGCACAGCTGGCAAAGCTCCTGGCATGCCCAGCTGTCCCTGAGCAGCTGGGAAAAGCCACTGGGAGCCTTTGAGGGAGCTGATGGAAACAAAGAGAAATCCCTGGGTGTTTTCACCTCATCGCTCCTGCCACACGCACAGGGCACATTCTGGTTCTGCTGCCACTGACAGGACTTGGAAAAGCACCAAGATGTGACACCAGCGAGTTTCCTTTTTGCTGGATTCTCAGATTTGTCCATCTGGAAGCAGACCTGGCACCTCTTACCTTTTCCCTTTTCCTTTAGGGAAGCTGTGCCTCTGTTTGCAAGAAGATTCTCACATTCAGGCTGCCCAGGATTCCCATCCCTGGGAGAGTTCCCTCCAGACTGGAGGGAATTTGCAGCAATCTGGGATACTGGAAGGTGTCCCTGCTTTTTGCAGGGGGTGGAGGGGTCTTTAAGATTTCTCCCAACCCAAACATTTTGTGATTCTGATTTTCTGTCACAGAGCACTAAGGGGATTTGTGCTCACTCCTCATTCCATTTTCACATGAGAGCTGACCCAGGCAGAGGGGAGCTGCACTCTCCTTCCTCTACCTCATTTCCCCTGTGTTTAGTTGCTGCAGGACTTGCACAACAAAATAACTCCAATTTAAAACCATTTACTGTAATATCTCAGCCCAGCAGTGTTTCTGGAGGTCAGTGGTTTGCAGTGGTCCGTTTGTAAATCAGCTGAGGGCAGCCAGGCTAAAGGATGAACAAAATTCCATGTTTTGGTGGCTGATTTTGAAAAAGAAAACTCCTCACCCAGCATTCATATTTTGTGACATTAATCATCCCACAGGTCTGGTCATGGCTGCTCAAATTATGTTTTAATCAAACAGAAGAATCTGACTGCAAAGATATAATTCCCATATTTATGGAGCTGGACAGGACATCAAGGTTTACTCCTTCCAAACAAATCAGAATTTCATAACTACAGAATCCTGCTCAGCCTCCATTTGTTTGCTGCTCTTACATTAAACTGGCTTGACCCAATGACTGTGGGCTTGGAGAAGTCGAAATTTCTCCACTTCCTTTTTTCAGTGGTTCTGCTTTTGGGCAGTTTAAGGGTTTGAGTGATAACTGCATCTGGATTTTCTCCAAATCTTTTCTGTCCTGTGGTTAGTAAGGCAGATTGGGTTTGGTATGTGTGTGCCAGTTCAGATTTTACCTAAAATGTACCAGAAATGCTGGCAAAGGAGAATTATTTGGGAATAAAAATCCTATTTTTTGTGAGGTCAGTTCCTGTCTCTCACCTTCAGCGAAGAGCTGAAAGTTTTATCACTTAAAAGTGATTATTCCAACAGGGGATTATTCAGCTAAATGACTTTTCAAAGCTGTTCTGAGCTTCCTGCCAATGCGGTTTTATTATTATTTTTTTTTTTCTCCCCTCCAAGCACCTGTTTACCCTCCCGAGAGCCTGCAGGGCTTCATCCCCGAACATCAGGGGGGAGGTTTACGATGTCCCCTCCCCGCAGCACCGCGGGTCCCTCCCTCAGGTGAGTCCTGCCCCTCTCCCTCCCTGCAGCACCTCAGAGCAGGTCTGAGCTCAGTGCTACTGTCACACCCTTTGCCTTTTGTAAAAATGGGAAGAAAATCAGCTATTTTTAGCTCAAAACCTCAGTTCTCCTCAGCTTCTTAGAAATTTAGAGCAATGTGTGTCAAATTTGGTGCGTTTCTAATAAATACTTCTGGGTTTTTTCCATCAGTAAGGCACATCCCCGTGGATTCAAGGCAGAGAGGTTCACACCAGTGATGTTTGAATTCTCTGAATTCTCTGAATTCTCTGAATTCTCTGAATCCTCTGAATTCTCTGTACCTCTCTGCCTCGGAATCCATGAGGATTTGTGGTGCTGTCATTTGGTCAGGGTGATCTGGGGGTGTTCAGAGAAGAGTCACCAGTGCATGTTCAGCAAGAAATTAAATGTCACCCTCCTCTTGGGAGAAACACACCCTGGATTTGGGCACGTCACCGTGACATTGTGTCCTGTGACACAATCCTGTCCTTGGTGCTGTCCCACTCCCCTGGGGTCAGTGAATGTCACATTTCCTGCACCTCTGAGCCTGGGCAGGTCCCCAGGTTGGGACAGGATGTGACACTGTCCTGTCACCTCCCACACAAAGACTCATGTATGGCCCAAAGCCTTTCATCCCACTCAAGGCCCTAAAGAGGCTCTAAAAAGGATCAAAATAAACCTTTTTTTCCCCTCTGAGCAGAGTGGTGCCACTCCACCCAGCACACTGAAGGGCTCCTTGCTGGGCAGAGGCACTGAGAGCTTCCAGGCTGAGCAGAAGCAGCTTTACCACATCCCATCCAAGGCAGAAAAAGCAGGAGCTGCCAGCCAGGACTCAGCAGCAGGAAATGTAAGTAAGGCTTGGTGGGTGACAATAATCTGTCACTCCTGGGGTGCCTGCCTTGGAGCAGGGACAGCTTTCCCATCTCCTCCCCACTGTTTCTTACACAACAAATGGTCCTGAATTTCCCTTTTCCAGCTGTACACACATATCTCTGTATCAAACAAAATTTAAATTCACTGAAGATGTTTGAGCAGAGCCAGTGGTGTCTGTCAGTGATTTAGTGCTTGTCAGGGTGTGCATGTGAATGGGAAAATCAAGAGTTTACAGATTTCACTGGCTGTAGGATCTAATCAGATCCTAATCAGCTCCAGATATTTTTTATTTTATACGTGCAGCTTGTACATGTTAGAAAATAAAAATCCAGGCAGCCTTTCCGTGGTGCTGTTCACTGACATCAGTGGAGCTGCACACATTTACGTGCTATGATAATTCAGTTCTGTTTCTCATTCTTGTTGAAAAAGGTGCTTTATGAACTCTCTGTGCTCTGTTGCAGTTATATGATGTCCCTCCCAAAAGAGACCTCGATGACTCAGAAAATAAATCCCAGAGGAGGTGCTGGGGCCATTACAACACTTTGCCAAACCCTCGGAAGTCTGAATGGATTTACGATATTCCAGTATCCCCTGAGAATCCCGGATTCAAGCCAAGCCCTGCTGGGCAGTGTGTGGAGAGGCAGGTGCTGTATGACATTCCCCCAGCCAGGTACAAGGCCCTGGGCACAGCTCCTGAAGCCCAGGCTGGGAATGCAGAGCTGTACAACATTCCACAGACCCAGAGGAAATTAACCCTTCCTGAAATTCCCCTTTATGATGTTCCCTCCTCACGGGATGTGCTGCTCCTGCCACAGAACAGCTCTGAGGTGCCCCAGAGCCTCCCAGCTGCCAAGGCTGAGAGCCTCCTCTCTGAGGAGAACGTTTATGATATTCCCAAAGGTTTGCCCAGTGCTGGGCACTCCAAGAAAGAGGTGGAAAACAACAGTGATGGCTCTGGGGACCAAGCACACGGGGCTTCTATGGATGCCAGGTCAGAAAAGGACAGTTTGTGTGTCTCTAGTGTGGACAGCAGAAGCAGCACCCTCTCCTCATCCTCCAGCTCTTCTGCTGAGTCGTTTTCTGCGCTGTCACCATCACCAGAGCCTGTCCAAGAAATCCAACTGGAGCTGGAAGCAGCCATTGGGACCCTGACTGGGCTGCAGCACGGCGTGTCCAGCTCCATCGCCAGTTTGATGATCTTTGTGAGCAGCAAGTGGAGGCTGCAGGAGCACCTGGAGAAAAGCCTGGAGGAGATCCACAGAGCAGTGGACCACATCAAGGTGTCACTGGGAGAGTTCCTGGCCTTTGCTCAGGCCCTGAAGGGAAATGCTGCCAACCTCACGGATAACAACCTGCAGGCCAGAATTAAAAAGCAGCTGGAAATCCTCATGAACTCCTACAAAATATTGACAGAAACGAGGGAAGCTCTCAACAGCTGCAGCTGGTCCCTGGAGGCTTTGGTGCTCAGGAAGCCCCAGAACAGCCCTGATGACCTGGATCGCTTCGTTATGGTGGCCAGGACAATTCCTGAGGACATCAAGAGGTTTGTGTCCATCATCATCGCCAACGGGAGGCTGCTCTTCAGGAAAAATGAGAAGGAGCAGGAAAAGAAGCAACCAAAAGTGAACCCGGAATGCCAAATGACAAAACAAACCCCAGTGCCAAGGAGGGTGGCAACTGAGGCACTGCAGAGAAACGCTCCTGAGAAATCCAGCCAGAGCCACGTCCCTGTGGAGAAACCAGAGGAAAATTCCACTGAGGATTGTGATTATGTCCAGCTCCAGGTCAGTGACACTGGGTTTACTCTCAGGTGCTTTATGACATTTTTGTCATACAGATATTTTTTCTTTGCAGACATTAGGCTGTAAATTATCAGCCTAATTTTACTATTTTACCTTTGCAACAGCGCCACATTCAGTCTGCACTGCATCCCATTTTCCAGACTTTATGCAGATCCAGGATATTGTGACAGTTCTGGATGGCACTTGTACAATGAGCAGTAATTTTAATCATTAGAGAAAATAAAATGTTTTTATCATTCTTGCCCATTCAAATCCATTTGGGAAGCAGGATTTGGGAGTTAGCAGCTCCTTACTTCCCTGAAAGTCATTCCAGGTAAAGAAGTAGCAAAGAAGATACAGAGTCAAACCTAAAGGCATTTCTGACTTTGAAAATATTATTTATGAGGGCTTTTAGCCCCTGATTTCTGTGCTTGCTAAAACTCGGAGTAATTTGCATTCAGACACACATCTCTAGATGCAGAGACCTATTTGCTTCTCAGAGATCATTTTCCCAGAATTACTGCTGAAAACCTGTGAAGAACACTTATTTTCCTCAAACAAACAACTCCAGTTTAAAGTCATGCAGTTTATTTTATTGCCTTTCAGCATCATTCAGGATAAGGCTGTGAAAATCAGTATTTCAATCAGTATTTCAGTCAGTATTTCAATCAATATTTCAAAGTATTTTGTCATGCACTGGCACAAAATTGACTCCTGTTTTGTGCATTTTAATCATTCATAACCCTGATTAAGTCCATTAAAGATCAATGTTTTGTATTATTTGAAAGCTTCAAGGCCAGAATGTGTAAAGATTGGTGCTTGGCTGCAGCACTTTGTATGCCATCCATTATTAAAACTGTATTTAGGGAAAAAAAGGCAATCAGGAGAATTCCCAACACTTTGTGGAAAGAGAAATTACTGTAAAGGCTCCAGGGTGGGGCGACTTGGACACCACAAGAATTTAGGGTAGAGCGACCAAAGAAACAACCAGGCTGAACCCATTTTTATTTTAACCCTTTCTCTTTTTAACCCTTTCCCTTTTATTTTAACCCTTTCAGGTTTTGCCATGTGCAAAAAAGACTGAAAATCCCAGTGGGCAGGAGCCTGCCAGGAAAATCCCTCTGCCAGAGCACTGCAGGCTGTGCTTTGCTGCCCTGCACAAAGCCCTGGGCGTGTTCACCACCAGCCTCAGCCACCAGCAGCCCCCCGAAATCTTCATCTCCCACAGCAAGCTCATCATCATGGTAGGGCAGAAGCTGGTGGATTCTCTGTGCCAGGGGATGCAGGAGAGCCAGGCCAGGAGTGATGTCCTGCACTGCAGCAGCCGCTTCTGCAGCCTCCTCAAGAGCCTGGCCCTGGCCACCAAAACCGCGGCGCTGAAATTCCCGGACGCAGAGGCCAGCAGGGAGCTGCGGGAGCAGGCGGAGCAGCTGGCAAAGTACACCCAGCAGTTCAGGGCCACCATGGACTGAGGCACTGGGCTCGCTCCTCCAGGCACTCAGGAGTCACCAAACAGGAATTCCTGGTGGGCTGTGAGCAGGGGAAGAGCCCCACATTCAGAATTCCCACTGGGATTCCCTGGGTGGGCTGTGAGCAGGGGAGGAGCCCCACACTCAGAATTCACCAAACAGGAGTTCCCTGGGTGGGCTGTGAGCAGGGGAAGAGCCTCACATTCAGAATTCCAACCAGGAATTTCCTGGGTGCTGGTGCAGGTGAAGATCTCCCCTCTCAGAATTCACTAACCAGGAGTTCCCTGGGTGGGCTGTGAGCAGGGGAAGGGCCCCAGACTCAGAATTCCCACCGGGATTTCCTGGGTGGGCTGTGAGCAGGGGAAGATCCTCCCACTCAGAATTCACCAAACAGGAGTTCCCTGGGTGGGCTGTGAGCAGGGGAAGAGCCTCACACTCAGAATTCCCACCAGGAGCTCCCTGGGTGGGCTGTGAGCAGGGGAAAAGCCCCACAGTCAGAATTCCCACCAGGAATTCCCTGGGTGGGCCGTTGGCAGGGGAAGAGCCCCACATTCAGAATTCCAACCAGGAATTCCCTGGGTGCTGGTGAAGGTGAAGGTCCTCCCACTCAGAATTCACACCGGGTTAGCAGGTGAAGATCCCTCTATTCAGAATTCCTACCAGAAATTTCCTGGGTTGACTGTGAGCAGGGGAAGATCTCCCCACTCAGAATTCACACTGGGATAGCAGGGGAAGATTCCCACACTCAGAATTCCAACCAGGAATTCCCTGGGTGCCAGTGATGATCTCCCCACTCGGAATTCCACCCAGACTTCCCTGGGA
>VXBR01009205.1:41609-70515 GCA_013400215.1 Cisticola juncidis | reverse complement strand
GGGTCTGAGCCCTGCGGAGCGGGTCGGGCATGGAGTTCAACAATCCAAGGGCCGCGTCCTGCGCTGGGGTCGCTCCGGGGTGCGGAAGGAGCCGGGGTGGGGCAGGGCAGGAGCCCAGCGGGACAGGGGACCCGGAGTGTCGCGGCCATGTCGTGACAGCCGCGATTGTCCCCTGTGCCCGCACTGCTGAGCGGCCCTGGGTGCGGGTCCGGGTCTGGCTCTCGCTACGAGGACACGGAGGGGATGGAGAGTGCAGGGAACGGAGCTGGGAAGGGAATGGAGCCCCAGGAGGGGCTGGGGGAGCTGGGAAGGGGCTNAGGAGGAGAGGGAACAGCCCCAGGCTGGGCCAGGGAGGCTCAGAGGGGGCAGCAGCAGGAATTTCCCATGGAAAGGGGGCTCAGGGATGGGAACTGCCCAGGGAGGTGCTGGAGAACTGATCACAAATTTTGCCAAAAAACTTCCACTGAAGTTATTTTATGAATTAACTTTGAGTGCACAAAGCATGTTTGGTAAGAAACCTGGGGATTTGATGAAAGCTTCAAGTGTGACCTGAATTAAGCTTAAATAATTGACAAATATTTTTAAATAATTAATAAATGTTGGTTTTTGTGCCCTCCAGGTTGACAAAGTTGCTGAGTTGGTGGCCAGGTGGTTCTACTGTGCCCTGAGCCAGGAGAAGCTGCGCCGGCCCATCGTGGCCTGTGAGCTGGGCAGGTGGGGACACCTCAGGAGAAAATTATTAATAATAATTAATAATAATAATAAATTTAAAAATATTAATGCAAATTATAAACACAAAATTATAAACTTGTGTTTATAATTCTGTGTTTANAAATTATAAATATAAAATTGTAAATACAAAAATATAAATACAAAATCATAAATACAAAATTATAAATATAAAATCGTAAATACAAAATCGTAAATATAAAATTATAAAAACAAAATTATAAATACAAAATTGTAAATACAAATTTATAAATACAAAACATCGTGGCAACCCAATGTAATCACTGGAATTTTTGTGTTACAGGTTGTACAACAAAGATGCCATCATTGAATATTTGTTGGACAAATCCCCTGATAAAACCCCCATGGAATCTGCATCCCATATCAAGAGCATTAAGGTAAACTGGTTGTGTTTAATAGGAGAAGTTAAAATAAAATAGGAGAAGTTAAAATAAAATAGGAGAAGTTAAAATAAAATAAAAATCATCAGCCATGCTGTAAAATCTCCATTTGATTGTCCTCTCACTATGGATTAAAGAGTTTAAATAACAAAACAACGGAAAAAAATATTCAGGATTGTTATTGTGGCTCTAAAATCACAGGGAAAAGCTGCAGGTTTGTGTTTTATCTTGCAGAACGTGACAGAGCTGCAGCTGGTGGATAACCCAGCCTGGAGTGGGGACAAGGAGAGCACCAAGGGGGACAAGTACGAGGACCTGCAGTGTGGACACTTCATCTGCCCCGTGGTGGGGCTGGAGATGAACGGCAGGCACAGGTCAGGGAAACCCTGGAAATGTAAATCCTGTGCTCACCACAGCCTGGTGGGGAATGTCTCTCTGTCTGGGAGCTTTCAAGCTTGGATTTTCAGAGTTCAAGAGACTCCTGGGTGTCATTTCATGTTATATTCAAGAGGAAAGATAAAAGTTGCTTTTTCTGAATAAATTTAGGTGGATAATGAAGGAGTGGAGGGCAATGATGGCAGGGAAGAAGGGACTAAATATTGTTTGGGGGCTGAAGCACAGGAGGAGGGCTGTGACCTCCCTTTGGAACATGTCAAGCAGTTGGAATCCAGGGAATCATGGATTGATTTGGGCTGGCAGGGACCTTAAAGCCCACCCAGTGCCACCCCTGCCCTGGCAGGGACACCTCCCACTGTCCCAGGCTGCTCCCAGCCCTGTCCAGCCTGGCCTGGGGCACTGCCAGGGATCCAGGGGCAGCTCTGGGCACCCTGTGCCAGGGCCTGCCCACCCTCAGAGCAAAGAATTCCTCCCATTATCCCACCTAAACCTCCTCTCTGGCAGTTTGCAGCCATTTCCCTGTGTCCTGTCCCTCCATCCTTGTCCAAACTCTCTCTCCCTCTTCCCTGCAGCTCCTTCAGGCCCTGCAAGGCCACACTGAGCTCACCCCAAAGCTTCTCCTCTCTGGGTGACCAATCCCAATTCTCCCAACCTTTCCTAGAAAAAGAGAAAAGATATTCCATTGTACCTCTGCCTGTGTTAGGATCAGACTGGAGATGGATTGTCTGTTCCAACCCTGCAGTCAATCTCTATTTTATTGCTCTGGGGCAGGGAATTTCCTCACAGCCTGGTTTGGGCAAAGCAGCAACTTCTTTGTCACCTGAGGGATGAGAAGAGGAGGAGTTCACACCTTCATGGCTGCAAGGAATTTCTTCCTCCAGAGAGGGATTAACCAGGAGATACTCAAGATAAAAAAAAAACCCAAATACCTATTGTGGTTTAATGCACCCCATATTTTTCTTTCAATTCTTACATTGTGTGAATTAATCATACATTCATTACCTACTTAAATATGCTGATAGTTTGATTAGGTGCTGTGACCTGCCAGCACTGCACAGATCTCTCTTAGTTTTCTTAAAATTATTTTCTTTTCTTTTCCTTGAAGGTTTTGCTTCCTGAGGAACTGTGGCTGTGTGTTCTCTGAGCGAGCTCTCAAGGAAATTAAAGCAGAAGTTTGTCACAAGGTGAGTGTGACAAACACTGTGTGTGGCCCTGTGTGTGTTTATACAATTGCATTCATGTCAAAAGGAAGTTTTTAATCTCAATATGCAGATTGAAATGGAACTGGTAAAAGTTCTGTTCTGTGATGGCCTCAAGGATTTCTTCATGGGCTTTCTTAACTAAAAATGATTCTTAAATAATTATAAAAAAATTTTGTTCCCAGAATTCAATTTTGCAGTAACTACTTTAGAATTTCCATTTTTTTCAATAGTTCATTCTAATTTCAGTTTTTAAAAGGTTGATTGGTTTGGTTTTGAGGACTTTGTTTGGTATTTTTTTTTCCTGAATGCACACAGCTTGTGTTTTATCACTGTCTGTTCTGTGGTTAGACTGGTTGTGTTTTCAGGTTATGTTTTGACCCCTGTATTTTTAAAGGACATTGGGAGTTGCTTTTTTTATATTTTTGGGCAGGGCCAACTTTGCAGAATTCTCAGCAGTTCCATGAATTATTGTAGAAAATACTGCCTTTGTTTCACATTGCTGATCTCACTGTACAGGTATTTTTGTAGCTAAGGACAATGATAAAATGAGCAAATACCCTTTATTCCTATCACTATTTTCATTATCAGCAGGATTTGTGGTGAGAGTTGGGCAGTTATTTAATTTCTCTGAACACCCTGTTATTGTATAAAATATGGAATATATTTATATTAAACAACACCTGGGAAGGAAATGCTATTGTCTTGGTAAACTGTTGGATATTTAAGGTTTGATCTCATATTTCTGCTTTCAGAGCTCATTTTGTTCTGGCCTAATGGCTTTGTTTCCTCTTGGCAGATACTCGTTTATTTTTAATGAGGGGTTTTTTTGCATCTAAATTTTTGTTGATGGATGGGTGTAACCAGAGCATAAAATGCAGGAATGAGATGTTTTCTCCATGGTTTGGCCACTCTGATACTCTTACAAACACTAAATGAATCCCACATATTTTTCCTTGGCTTTATTTCAGTAATGAGTAGTTAGCATGCAGCTGGAAATTCTTTACAATATTCAGAAAGAGTCTGCTAGAAATAATTAAATTATTAGTTAAATAATTAGTATTTATTAAATATAAATAATATTTAGTCTCTCGTCCTCTCATGACTGGATTTTGATGCACAAAGACAATGGGAACCAGCTGGGAGAACACATTGATTAAGGTCAAAGAGTGATTTGGTAGAATTTTGGGTGTATCTGATGCTGATTCCCTTCAGAATCAGGAAGAGGAGCAGAACTCTTCTCAACAGGAGCAGAGGGAAGTGGTTGCTGTTCTTTTTTGGTGTCTCTGTTTCTGTCCAAAGCACTAATTAGCAGCACATTCTGCATTTCTGCAGCAATGCAGGACAATTAATGAATGAAGAGCAAGAAAAAATGAAATATTCTGCATTGTAAATGCTCAGATTCGAATCTTGTGTTAATGAACAGAATCCTTTTGTGATGATGTTGATACAAAAGTTCTGAACTACAGAATGCTTGAATGTTGTGGGCTGTCTCATAAGTGTTTCTGCTGGTGCTAATTATTGCATTTTAGGAATTACAATGATTCTGAAGCCAAACCCAGCCTGTGAGCCCCTCGTGAGCCACAGCAATTCCTTTTTCCTGGCCGTGCCACCTTCTGTTTGTGGCCTGTGCCATCCCAGCTCTGTGTTCTGTGGGATTTTGGTGAGTGACAGGAGATCAGAAAGGAAGGTCCTGCCTTGCCTTGGGGCTCTGTTTTCAGTTCTCAGCCAGCAGAGCCTGTGTTTGCACCTCATCCCAGAGATTTCTGGGCCATTCCCATCCCCACAAGTGTGGGATTCAGGAGAGCTCTTTAAAACCCTTTAAAGCTCTCCAGGAGCTCTTTCCTGGCTGTGCCCTTTGCCTGTGACCCCCAGAGCAGCCTCCCTGCTCTGCTCCCTGGAACCAGCAGGGATTTCCCTCAGGATTTGGGGAAGAGATGCTGTAATGATGCACTGAAAATGTTCCCCAGGGAATATCCAGAGCTCTCAATGCTCAGTTCTGAGCTCAGGTTTTGCTGTGGCAGCTCACACAAGGAACAGAGAAATCCATGCAGGTTACCCAGTAAGTGTTTAGGAAAAACCAGGATCATGTGTGGGGTTTGTCTGATTCAGGGAAAATGGGAACACTGGGATGATGGAGGATTGAGCATCCCTTGGTTTCTCTGGGCAGCACTTCCCTCAGTCCTGGATTTGAGGGCTCTAGGGAGGAGGAACCAGGCTTTCCTCTCAGAGTCCTCTTGTTCTGCCTCAAAGAATCTTCACATGAAGAGCTGGCAGTGTAAAATACCCGTGTTTATTTGCTTTACTGGAACAGTTACACTGGAAAGGCACGGGAATGGGAGAGGAAACTCATGGGTGGGGCCCATTAACTGTAATTAATATCTGAGGCCATTCTTTAAGTGCTTTACCTTCAAAATAAGCTGAGCTTTCTCCACTTCTTAAGCAGCATTTTGAAGGGTTCACCTTAAAGAATAACACTCAAATGGGAGAGTTTTAAGCCAGAGGAGCAGACACTGGAGCAGAGTTGAGAAATTGTCTCACTGCCTGCAGGGGAAATGCTTTCAACTGTCTTGCCAAAATATAAAACTTGTTGGCTTTCAAAGATTTGTTGAAAAAGTGAGAATTTCCTAGTGCTGGCTCAAGTTGGAGAGCAGGCTTGGTAGATGAAGTGCTGGGGACAAATTTTGTGCCTTCTACTTCGACTTAAAGGAGTTGGAAAAGAGCTTTTGTCTGAAACAGAGCAACTTAGGGGTGCAAATACATCTTGTAAGATATTTTTACACAGAAGTGGAGTTGGTTTGAGCCATATTTTTGAGGGAAAGGGAAAATAAGAAGGGAAAATTAAACTCCCAGCACCGTCACATGTTAAAATGTGACTCAGTCACATTTCAGTCAGCAGAGAAATCATTTTGCTTTCAGATGCAAGTTCTGTAGCAGCAGCTCTGCAGATTGGGATTTCTGCTGACTCCTGTTCCTCGGGAAGAATTATTTGTAATGAAATCTGTTTAAAAACTTGCACTTTGGAGCAAAATGTTTCATTCTCCAACAGCCTAAAATAAATAACAGGCAAGCCTGTCTCTGCTCCCTCCTTGTGAATCTGATGGAATGTTGGAGATTGCAACTCTGTGGTGATCTGTGGAGGTCTGTGGACTTTGGTGTGCCCAAATATTTTGGAATTTTTGTTCCATCTGCCTTGCAGGTTCTTGCATGGGCAGTCTGTGGTGTCTGCTAACTGGAAGTCTGCTATTTGACAGAATTTATGCTTTAATTTGAAGCTGACTCTCTCAGAAGTTCCTATGGATGTAAAATGTGCTAGAAGTGGTGTGGAGACTGGATAGAGGTTATGGAATTGATGCTGAAGTCCTTCTAGAAGTCACTTGGAAAGTTAAGGACAAGATTACATTTAAAATGTACTTTCTTGGATCTATTCAAAGTTTATTTTGGACTTGTTTTCAGTCAGCTGAACACAGACTTGAAATAGTGCCCTAACCATTAAGCTCTGTGCCATATCAAACACTTAACCCCATGTTTAATTTAGATATGAAACTTTTTGAAATGGAATTTATGCCCATGGCTGCGAGATGCAGAGCAGCAGTGGTTCCTGGAACCAGGGTCACTTTGGCACTTTCTGCTCCTAGGGCACCAAAATTATCAAATATTTGGTGATGTCTGGAAGTTGTGATTGATCAACTCATAACATAAAACACAGAATTCATGAAGGCTTTTCCTGTGTGTTTCAAGGAGGTGATCATGGTAATCACAGTAATGAGCTGAATGCTATTTCTTACTACTTGAGAATGGTTTAAGGATGATTTTCCTAAAATCTTGTTTCAAATACCAAATCCTTTAATCAAAGAGGGTCGTGCTGCAAAGATATTCTCAGTCTGACATGGGTCAAGTCATACCAAAACTGTATTTTCAGAGGTCTTTCTGTGCAGGATTTTTGTCTGGTTCAATTTCTGCAAAAGAAGCCCATGATATACAGTGCCTGGCTATTGAATTTTTAATTTTAATTCAATTTGGAAGTGATGCACAGCAATTTTTCTGCGTGGTGGTGGTGCCAGGGGTGAAAGCTGGGGACTGGATTTGCTGCAATGATGGCAATAAGCAACATTCCATTCCCATTTTAAAAAACATCACAGAGTGAATAAATACTGGCAGTACCCTACAGTGGACTGGAGAGAAATTAATTATGAATATTGCTATGATTAATCCATGCCAGAGACCCATTAGCTTCAGTAATGGTTTGGAGAGAGACTCTCAACAAGCTCAGCATGAACATGTGCCTGGCTTTTATTTTCCTTTTCTTTTTTAGCTTTATTTCCCTCTATTTAAAAAAAGGATCTCCAGCAATATTTAGCCACAAGATAAGTCCTGGATTATCCATGAAACTGAGCACAGGGCTTTGGGTTGAGTTTGTAAATAAATAGGGACCAGATGGCCTTTCTTTAGGTTAAAGTTCATCTGCAAGAAATGATGTTTCCAATAAACTTGTGTGGGAAAATGAGGAGTAAAGTTCCAGCAACCTGGGAATAAGTTTGTAACAAGAAACTTTAATGTCCTGTTTTTGGGTCATTTTATTTTTTTTTTTTTTTTTTGGGAATAGGCTCAATCTGTAGCCAGTTTGCTTGTAAGAACTGAAAGATGTTTTGGGTTTATGATGAAGATTACATTGAAACAGCTCCTTTTGAAATTCATTTATTTATTATTTATAATTTGCAGTTTTTAATGCAGTTGAGTTGTCCTGGTCCCTGCCAGGTGTTCCTGCACTTGCTGCAGGTTTTTTGCTTCTCTCACTCAGGTACACTGGGATGGAAAAACGTTGGAAAAATGGCTTTTTGCTCAGTTTTCCTGTAATCCCTGGCCTCAAATTTCCACTGTTTTCTTGCCCTAAACTCCTGCAGAGACTCAGCACAGAGGCCTGGAGATGAACATGTGCTGCAGGATCCTTCTGTCGTTAGGAGCAAAGCCTGGGAAGGGCAGCAGTGATGTTGCCATGCTACAAAATGAAATTAGGGATGCAGCTGGCCATGGGAAATAAAAACAAACCCACACCCCCCCAGTGGCATGGGCTGTGTCACAAACTGGTTGTCACTTATGTACAAGCTCTGAAATTTTAGCATCAAGTTCATTACCCAAAACATTTCATGAGACATTCAGTGGCCATGACTTTTAATTTCTTATTTCTCCGTATTTTATCCTCGTTCAGTCACTGCTTCCATTTCATTGTTTTCACACCAATTAGCCATGCTTTGGCTGTGAACATGAGGAATATTGACTAAATAAGTCATTTAATGGATTATGAACTCCCCTTGTCTTCAGCAGAGATTCAGACATTCTTTGGGAATTCACCCGGAATAAACAAACCCCGTTCCTTTAGGGAGTTCAGCGTTGTGCTTCACCCTGGAGGCACAGACCCTGTGAACGTCCCATTTTTCCTGCTGCAGCCTTGCAGGGCAGTGCCTGTGCTCACCCCTGCAGCTGCAGGTCGAAGGGGCTGCGCTGCTGCAGGCGCCAGTGCTGCTCCACGGGCACCAATGCCTGGTGCAGCGCGCGCAGCCGCAGCCGCCGCTCCAGGCACTGCAGCGCCAGCGGGTCCCTGCCCGCCTCGAACTTGTTGGCAAACAGATGTGGGGACTCAATGATCCACTGCAGGTCCCCCAGGCCATACACGCAGATGTCCCTGATGTAGTGACCTGCAGGGACAAATTGGAGAGGTGGCAGCAGCAGGAGCATGAACAGAAGCGTGTTTTAAAAAATATTTTTCACCTTTTGTTTCTCTCAGGGTTGCTGTTCCTTGAGAGTCTCCTCGGGGTTGCTGTTCCCTGGGGTAATCAGGTTTTTTGTGTTCTCTTTGCCCTGTGTTTCACACCAGAGCCAGAGCAGACAGGCNTGGGCGGCTCAGAGAGCCCCACACCTCATGTACAGCACCCCTGACCCAACCACATCCAAAATGCACTTTTTATTGACAGAATTTTACCAATGCCCACTGCCTATGCTAACATGGCATTTCTACTCTAAACCAATCTCTAAAATCCAACTCAGCAAAAGATGGGGGACGAGAGCAAGAACAAGGAGCACAGGGGCCACTCCCCAATTCCTCCAGCTTGTCCCTTCAGCCCCAGATACTGAAAATCCCAGATTCTACATTTACATTCTATGATAAACTAAATACTGCTTATTTTGAATTCTCTCAGCTTGTGATTCTTCACACACTGTGGGCATTCACTGCCATGGCAGGGATCAGAGGCAGTGTCCTCCTGGGCTCTGTGTGAGGCTCTGACCCCCCTGTACAGACCCCAGACCCCCTGTCCTGTCCCCAAACCCTCCAGGGTGGCCACAGGGATGTCCTGGGCTCTGACAGTTTCCTGCACAGAAATCCAGCTGGAGGATAATGCCACAGAATTAACAGACAAGGGTTTGGTTTATATTTTACATAAATAGATGTTTGTCACCTCCAGCTGCTTCCCCTGCAGCTCTGCTTAATAAAATCTTGTAGTTGGGCATCAGATGTTGTGATTTCCCACTGGGATTCCCTGCTCCATCTCACCTGGGCCCAGCTTTAGGATTTTAATTGTTTCTGCATGCTTTCCATGTGCTCAGCACTGTTCTTTATTATTGTTGGCCAAATTGAAGGGATTGAACCCAGTGTTGATGGAAGTACCTGATAAACATCCTTGTCAGGTAAAGCCCTGCACTGAGAACTGATCAGTCAATTAGTGCATTGGTAATTAGGGGCTGAAAGAAGGGTTGTGAGTGGATGGATACTGTGCTCATCTCAAAATATATAAAATATGTAACTAATACATTAATATATCTCAAAATCTCCTTAATTGGATATAGTGCAGTAATTTATAGGGTGCCTTGTTTTATTTAGTATTTCCAAAATATATTGGAGATTATATTTGGGGAAATATATTATATAATGTGCTCTGAGGCACATTAAATAGCTCATTTAAATCATATGTCATCACCAATTAGTGCTCATCAGTGAATCAAATTCAAGTTGATGATCAAAATTCACATTACCTTTGCAGCCTTTGTGTGAGAGTCCTTCTTGATCTTTCCATTTAATGGCTCTCAGGTCTCCTTGCCAGCCTGCGTTGGGTGTAGCCCCTGGAGCATCTTTAAAAACAAAAAGCTCTGATAAAATTCTTTTCTACTTATTACAGGGAAAATTTTCACTGCTGCACACTTCTTAACTGCAGTCATATTTTAAGTATTTACTTGCAGGTATTTATGTCATAAGAACAGATATCATTTTAAGGTATTTATGTCATAAGAACAGATATCATTGTCAGGTATTTATGTCATAAGAACAGATATTATTCTAAGGTATTTATGTCATAAGAACAGATATCATTGTCAGGTATTTATGTCATAAGAACAGATATCATTCTCAGATATTTATGTCATAAGAACAGGTATCATTCTAAGGTATTTATGTCATAAGAATAGATATTATTCTCAGTATTACTGCTTTTCTTAAAATTCCTTGAGAGCAAAAGCTTTCCTGCAGCAAAAAACTTTTTAACCAGCATTTTTCTATCTCATGGTCTGCACTGAAGTTCCAATTTCCTACATTGTTTCTCAGCCATTCTCAGATGTGACCTTTCAAAGGGGCAGCACCAAAGCTGAAGAAATTACTTTATTTATTCACATTTATTCAATATTCAATATTTATTCTCATTATTCAGAGCAGCTCAGCTCTGATCTGCAGCTCAGACCTCCCCTCCCTGCCCTGCTGGGCCCATTTCTGGCAGAAACACCAGAGCCTTACCAGGCAGACGGTTGAGGGTGACCCAGTAGTGCTCATCGGGGCTGTAGGTGTCCCTGGACCACTCCAGCAGGGCTTTTGCCCGGGCATCACTCAGGGTGAAGTGCACAAAGGCCCTGGTGAGGATGTAGTAGGCACTGCCAAAGTAGATGGTGAGGTTGTGTGGGGGCTGAGCCTTCCTGACCTTGGCTGGGTACACATAGGGCACCCCAGAGTGCAGGAATTCCCTGTAGCTGACCTCTGTCCTGTGCCTCACATGGAGAGGCTGCAGGATCCCAGGAGTGATGTTTTTACCATTCCATTTACTTTTTAAATATTGTATAATCTCTCTGTTTGTTTTCAGTGGGTAATCTTGACCACACAGATTAATAACGTAATTCCACTGAACTTTGGAGCTAACGAGGTCTCTCATGCAATTAATGTCAGCTTGTAATCTTGAAAAACCTGCATAAACAACATGTTCTCTTTTTGAGGAAATAAAAATATTTTCAAAGCAGCTAACGAGGTTCTGTACAGCAGTTTTATAATCTCTGGGTGACTTTTCATCAATGTGGATGCAGTAAATATTCTGAGGCATATAAACAGCTCTCAGCAGCCTCACAAACATTTCCAGCTCCTTGTGAATCGTAATAATGTAAGCCAAGGAGAAATTCCCTTCTTCCTCTGACAGTGGTTTGGTGATAAAATGCAGAGTTTTGAGGAGTGTGGGGCAGCTGCAGGGAGTGTGAATGCAGCTGAGTGCTTTGGGCTGGTAGGACTTCTGACAAAAGTTTCCAATTTTCAAGGCTGCAGGTTTCCCCACAAAAAGAGCTGAGCAAAGTTCATCTGGGTAAAAACCACACTCTGCTTCTTTGACAGTGAATTTTTGGTCATTTGATTCGTCATAAAATGGAACCTTTAGGTAAATGAAGGTGTAGATGAACATGCAGACAGCAACACACACTAAAAATCTTAATTTCTTTTCATGAAGTGGGTTCATCTTTTACTTCCAGATCCTGTCTTCTTATCATAGTCCAGTTAAACATTCAGATCATCTGAAAGGAAAAGTGAGATAGAGGGAGAGAACTTTTCTGGGTTTTTTTTTAAATAGATGCTGTGTTAGTGCTGCATTTGTAAATGTTGGGGTTACTAGCAAGAGGAGCTGTGTGTGCCCAGCTGAGTGCACTCAACCCCTGGGAACGCAGAGCCAGGCAGGAATTTTGTCTTTCCAGCACAAAATACATCTCAAAATGGTAAAAAAGAACCCAAAATTGAGCAAGGTGGGGGCTCAGCCCCTCAGGTGCAGTTCCCTGTGCCCTGGGGTGGTGGGTGAGCTCTGAGGAGCAGCTGCTGCTGAGGGTTCCTCAAGGCCTGGGAAACTCTGCCAGAGGATCAGAATTCAGTAAATTAAATCAACAGAAAATTTATTAAATAAACAGAAGGAAAAGACTAAAACACAATCCACAAAATACACTGGGTTCTATCCTTATAAAGTCAGCAAATGTTTCTGACTCTTGAGATTTTTATTTTTTTTCCTCTGACATCTTTGTGCTTTGGAACAAGGGGACAACACTAATTTCTTATTTTTGGTATTTGTGCATACCCTGAGCTAAGGACACAACTCAGCATTGGCAGTCTGAAATGACCAATTTCCAGCAATATTAGCACAGGAGTTTTTCCATTGTGGGTTTTTTCCTTACCTTTACCTTGTTGAACAGTCAGAAGAATGAAAGTGCAGCAATCATGAATCCCACAGCAATGACATGAAGCCTTCATCCTTGAAGCACTTGGTATCAAAATTCCTAGAGAAAAATACCAAGGAGAAGGTCCATCAGCTGCCATTAAGCTTAATAATTAAATTTTTTTAAGGTTTTCATTTTATTTTAAAGGTAATTAACTTTCTCTTCTTTTATACAATGATTTTTTAAAACAAAATTTGCATTTCACCTTGAAATATTTTACACTTTGTAGCTGTCATAGTCATGAAGTATTTGGCTTTATGCAGGAACAGAGAAAAATAGATTTTTATAAAGCAGCTTCATTAGAGGAATGTAGTTCAGTGGAAAGAAGTGGAAAACACTTCTTTTTAATAAAAAATCAGCATCTTCTTTAAAAGCTTGAAAATAAAGAGAGCATTGTAGTTAAAGCAGCAACGAGACATAAAATTCAAATTAAGAGCACAAATTGAACCCAGGGAAGGGATCCTCCATATTCCCCCATTTTTAAGGTCTGATTAGGCTGTTGGGAAGGAATGTATTTATCTTTGGGTCCTTACTGGTATGCAGTGGATTTCATGCTGGAATGGTGCCTCTTTTCCACTCAGCATTCCAGCAAGGAGAGCTGCGTGTTAGGTGGAAGGCTCGTCCATTTTCCTGGGATGTTCTTCCAGCAGCTCAAAGAAAAACAGGAGGAAATCAGCTCCCAGGAGAATATTTTTGCCTTTGAGCTCCTCAGGGATCCATTTACTGGATAAACAACCTTGATGGGAGCGTTCCATCCACGTGAACAAAAAGCTGCTGCAAGTCAAGTCCGCGCCAACCTTTGGGTGCTGTGCAGAAAGCAGGAGGACAGGGATGCCACTGCAAGGTGAAAAGCAGGATTTTTGCATTAAAAATGAAATCCAGCCTGTGCCACAGCCCAGAGAGGCTTTCTGTGAGGACAATAAAATATGTATTCAGGGGCTGGAATTGGGGAAACACCAATTTCTGTGCAGCTGAGACAAACACTTAATTCTGAGGGAATTGGCAGGAAGAACATTGGGGTTCCTCTGAATCAGTGAATGTCACAAGATTTCTGAGAAGGTTCATTCTGAACATAAGAATTACACTAAAAACAGCAGGCAGCTGTGGAAATATTTGGGATTTTATACCTGATTAAATATAAAACATCTTAACACCAAGATTGTGTGTTCAGTCCCTGTACAGAACATTTACTTTTGAGTTAACTCAGTGATCCTCTGGGTCCTTTCCAACTCAGAATATTCTCTGAATCTGTCCAGAACAAGGTTTTTTTTTTCCTTAAATACATTTTGGACAGGTTGCAAAGTAGTTCTAGGGAGCCAAGCTGTAACCTCCTTGTTTCATACACCTGAATTTTTATGACCCTTCCATAGCTTCTGGGGCTGTTTCGGGCTGTTAAGTGTTTACCATGGATTTTTTCCTACTGGACTGTGTGACATCTAGAACTGTATTTTTATGGCAGCATAAAAAGACACAAACATCCCTTAATCAGGTAAGAGGCAGCAATTCCTCTCCAGTGTTAATGGGGAATAGTATGGAATAAAAGCAGTGGCTTTTGGGTTGGGTTTGACCAGATTTAGAGCTGGAATTGCAGCTGTCGGTGCCATTGGATATGGAATTTGTTATTTAGCAAGATCCTCTCAGCCCAGTGTGCTGGCAAGGATTATTCCCCCAAATTTCCTCCTGAGGAGCAGGAGATCCTGTTGGGAATGTCCACTGTCCATGATAACCCTGCTAGGACTGTCATGCCCTTGAGTCTTATTATGTAAGAGTGCTGTGATAGGGATTTCTAGTTAGCAGAACGTGTCTGAAACTCAGCATTTCTTACGTTCTGCACAGCTTTTCTAAATCTGGGGGATGAAGTTGCATGAATTTTTTAAACTCCTGCGAGTGGTGTGTGACNAACACCCGGGTGGTGTGGGTGGAATTTTTTGGGAAAAAAAAAAAAAAAAAAAAAAAAAAAAAAAAAGTAGGGATCTTCAAGCACCTTTGTGGATGCTTTTAAGGATATTACCGAACAGAAAATTGTTGTAAGCCTAAGATACTCCATCTCAATTAACCAAGTAAACTCTAGAGGAAAGGGGAATTATGATGCTGCCTGGAAAAAGCCTGTGAAATGTCAGCTCAGCTCCCTGAGACCCCATTAGCACATCCTTGGCTGTGCATTTTGTACTTTTGCTTTTTTGCTGTTTGTCCCTGCCACTGCATTTAGGATTGCATCACTGCACCTCTGAACCTCCGTTTCCTCTGTGCTCTTTGCTTTTGCCTGTAATATTAAAGTTTAGATAAAGTTTGCTTCGTATGACCTCGCAATTTTGTGAGGTAAATGACTTGAGAATGCTTCATCTTATAATAAAATGCTGGAAAAGCATTAAATACTTACTTCAACTTTTTATAGCTGATTTTTTGCTGTTTGAAAGGTATTTATGAAGGCATTAATGTAGACATTTTATAAACAAGGGAACACTAATTCAATCCTTAAAAATGTTAAAATCGGTTCTTTTAAGTGCTTTTTCCATTGCTTTCTGTTTAAACGGGGGTCAGAATACAGAGTTCTGGATTTTGAGGTGCATTGAGTAAAAACATTTCTACGTCAAACCCAGTTATTTAAATCATTCTTATTTAACAACACTGCATTAGAATTTACGGATACATACACAGCAAATTTATGAAGTTTTAGCGCTCATCTTTGCTATTTTTCCTGGTTTTTTTTTCCTTGTGTATTTGACCTCATAGTAATGTAAAACACATACAATGAAAGCTGTTTAAACCCTTAAGAGCTGTAAAAAAAAATAAGATGCATAAATACTGTGATTTTTATAATACAATTAGGAGTAATGACCTCCATTCTTCTATGCATCACAAGGTAAAGAAGGGGAAAAAATATTAACCTTACTGCAGATTGGAGCGTTTTCGAAGTAAATCTGCCACTTTACATAAGGAAAAAAGCAAGAAACGGAACGCTGCGATGCAATTGCTGCAGCCTTACCTCGTCCAGAACGAGCCAGGAGACGGCAGCATAATAAAAATAAAGATAAATATAAAATCAGAGGCAGGGTCTCACTGTCCTTCAGCGGAGCCGCGTCCCCTGTCCCGGGCCGGGTTAACCATTGACGGCCCCGCTCGCATCCCCGCGGGCTCCGCGTTTATCCCGCGGGAATTCCGCAGCTTTCCCTCCCGGAGAATCGCACCGAGGCTGCGATCCGGCCGGGAATATCGGCCGGGAATATCGGCGATAATCGCCGTGCCCCCGAGGCTTCCACCGTGCCCCGGGCTGCGGGGAACTGGGAGAACTGGGAGCCGCCTCCTCCTCTTCCTCCTCCTCCTCCTCCCCCTGCCCTTAACTGTTCGCCTGCCGAAAGTTTCCAGCTGGGAGCCGGAATTCCAGCAGGGAATTGCTGCTGCAGGGCATTTCCAGCGGCTGGAGGCTGGAAAGAGAATAAATGCAAGATCTCCTCGAAACACACACTTAGGATACACACACTCACTTAGGATAGCGTGGGCTCGAAAGAATTAAAGTGTAAGTGAAAGAATTGAATGTGAGTGCCTTTTATAAATGTAACCACTTCTGCAAAACAGGGCTGGAGGCCTGAGTGGGCCAAGGAGATAAGAAAAGAAGGTTTTAATGTAAGTGCTGCCACTTCTGCAAAATGGGGTCTGGCCCGATGGATGGGAGATAAGGAGAGAGTGGAGTCAGTGCTGTGTGTGATGGGCTGGAAGCAAAGCTGCAGCCTGGAGAGCCAGCAAAAAACTGATCCAAAACTGCAAAAACAGATTGTGGTCATGGCTAGGAAACAGAAGGACATGGCAATAAAGCACAGCTATAAACAGAATGTAAATCTCGTAGCAGTAACGTGAGGTGTGTGTGATGAACACACGTGGCAGAACCGTGTGCTGTGTTTGTAACCCCGAGATAAAGAAACCACAAGTTGTGTAAGACCTCAGCCCTTAAAACCATAACTTTTAGATTAACAAACAAAACAAATTTTACATTCTGATGCTGGAACTGTAAAATTGTGAGTCTGTGTGAAATGAGCTGCACGAGGAGGGGTCAGCACTGCGTGTTCTCTGTGCCTGCTGTGGAGGCTTTGAATCGTCCTGCACACACTGGGTTTGCTCTTACAGCTTTTTCAGGGTTCTTAGGGGGCTTAATAATTGGAAAATTAAGCTTAAGTATGCTGGGATTGAAGGAAACTGTCTGATAAAAATACAGTGTTGGTCAGAAATAAATGGAGAAAACCTTGAAGTGAGTTAAGGCACAGCTGCAGGTATGACAGGTGCAGAATTATCACTGATTTTAAGAGAAAATGTAAACTGAAGCCTTTTCTTGAACTTGTTTTGAAGTAGATGCAGCTCCTGAGTGAAAGTTCACATTCTGTGAATCACTGGTGGGAAATTTCCACTGCTCCCAAGTTGTCCTTTACTCTCTGACCCATTGCATGTCTGGCTTGGGTGACAATGTGAAAAAACACGTTCAGCAAATCTTACACTCCTGAGCTTTTAATGGCTAAACTTCTGGAAAATTCTCTCTCTTAAAACAAGTTTGAGTTAACCATGGCAATTATTAAAGAATAACCTTTAATACATGAGCTTTTGTGGCTGGGAAATGAACACTGAGATGATCCATGGATGTTCAATCCTCTTCCTAAATTGTCCCTAAATATTTAAAGAGGGACACTCAGGTTGTGACCATCCATGTCCCATATCCTGGTGGGAATTGTGCATTTCCTAGTGATGGTCATGTTCAGGAATTCACTGTTAAAATTTGGGAAAGAGCCTGGAGGTTTCTCTGAAGACATTAAACTGTAACACTGGTGTAAACATTTAGATATGAAAACTCATTTGTCTGTTGTTTATTTGTATTGTATTAAGGCTGGAGTAGTCATGCACAGAACAACATTTTAGATGCTATAAAAAAATCAATGTGTCATTGTAGTTTACAGCAAGAAATAATGTACAACTCTTGTCTTAGGCAGCTGGAACTGTAAACTCTAGAATTCAGGAAGTCATCTTAAATTAGGAGTTCATTACTGCTTAAAAAATCCTATATTTTATACTTTAAGAAAGATAAGAACTATGTCATTTAGGAATGTCCTCTATTCAAGGTGCTAAGAACTACAGCAAGTACCTTTATATATATTTAAAGATAAGGTACAGCAGAGGAGACTCTGAGATAACATAAAACAAACATCTGCACCAAGACCTTAATTAAGCTAAAAGAACAAACATCTGAATTTTCAAAACTGAAACTTCTTTCTGCTTTTTATCTCATTAAGCTGTTTGGAAGGGTATGGTCTTTGACATAATCCAATGTTGTCATGGCAAAAAATTTTCTGTTTCAGGGAATGGAAAGATTTCATTTCCTTCATTTCCTTGTTTCTTGTAAATACTTTTCAGTTTTGAACAATTCCACCTGTGTTTTGCAGATGGAAACTGGATTTGCTTGTTTTAAAATGCAACACTGAATGAAATCAGAATATGTTTGAAAAATGCTGTATTAGGAAACACCCTAAAAAAGAAATTGTGGGGTTCTAGAAATGAATTTTTGGGGCTTCTTTAGAATCCAGTCAGCTGCCAGCTCCTGCCTCAGAATGAAACCTGAAATTCTTGATTTTGGAGCCTTCTCACTCCCAAGTGTGAGATCACACCAGGCTGGGCTTTCTCACTGAGTAGAGATGGAAAAATATGGGCTAATCCCCATTTCTTGTGTGATTTCTCCTCTCCCTGCTGCCTGTGCCTCTCTCTGAGCCCTGTTTCTCCTCTCAGTCTCCAACCTCATGGGCTCAGGTCCATTTTTGAAGCTTGAGCAAAGTCCTGCCCATTTGTCCTTTCATTTACTTAATTCCTACTGCAAATACAGGAGTAACCTTTCTAAACCTTTGTTTAGAAAAAGAAGAGTAATGGCAGAGGCAGGATTATAAATTAATCTTGCAGATTAGCAGGAAGCTTCTGCATTTAACAAAATAACCAAAAAACACTCCAAAACCAACCAAACAACCAAAAATGAGAAAAGAAAAACAATCAAAAAAGCAAATTGAGATCTTAGACAAGACAACATCATGTTCAGTGTGCTGGTACATCAAATAATTGCAAATGTGCACAGGGAAACATCTGTGCCTTCAAGCATGAAACAAATGTGAAGTACACAGAGCACATTACAGCCATTATCCAGATTAATTAATGAAAGTAGCTGGAAACTTGGGAGTGTTTGATAAATCAGATAAGGGTTTGGTCTCTGTGATACAGCCCAGTGAGGCAGCAAGGCAAAGGGAATGAATTATTCTGCTTTTATGACCCCTCTTTATTCCCACAGTAAAATTAAAAAAATAAAATTAAAAATTATAATAATAAATGAAACACCTTCATGTTTTCCTGTCTACCAGGTGAAGAGAAAATTTTGCTGTCTGTTCCACATGTAGAGGAATAACACCTTTGGTGTTGTCCCTGCTCACTAAAGGAACTGCTCCCATCAGTTGTTGTTTCTTATCTCACTAAACTGAAAGACAAATTCTAGAGCAGAATGGCATCAAGGTCTTAATCAAATGCATTTATAACTAAAAATCAGAAAAAACTTTTGATTTTTAGCTGAGTGGTTCAGAAAATTGAGTAGATTCTAATTAGGAATACTTCTAAATACATTTGTGCCAGTAAAACAAGGAACCTGTGAACAGCAAATACACAAATGAAAAAAAGAATTAGTTCAGAGAGTTGTTCATAGGAGACAGAAAAATAAATCTGCAATTCTGTCCTTTCTTTTCTTTCATGAAGTGTGGAGTTCCCTTTCAAGAGGAAGATGTGATTGTCATTAATGGCAATAAAGAAGATGTGGAAATTCTGAAGAAAAGGATGGAGGAAAGAAGACTTAAAAGTAAACAAGAAAAGGTAAGACTTTAATACATTATTTGTTATAAAATTGGAGGAACTCTTGTCTGCAATGAATTTGCTCTTAGATTTACTGATTTTTATAAAGATTGAGGCATTTATTCCGTGGTTGGTGTTGTATTTAAACACTGCTTGGAAAAGCAGTGGGGTTTTTGTGTGTATTTGGCAATAACATCTTCAAATTACACATCCTAAACTTTCTCCTGACCAGCAGGAAGTGCCCTGTGCACTCCAAATGGATAAAATAAACTCTTGCAACAACATTTCAGGGTTTTCTTGAAATTAATTCTTTCTAGTAATGAGCTGCATCATCCCTGTATTGTGGCAGTTCCTGATGGCAGCCTCAGTTTTTTGATGTTATAAAATAAAATGTCTTTTCTTGGCCTCTGTCAGAAACAGGATGTTGGGATCTGTGCATTCCTTGTGCTGTAAAGACTGAGGAAATTTATCCTTTTGTGGTTCTCACAGTCCTCAGCAATTCCTCCACCCCCAATTCCCACCGTGCCATTGAGAATTTGCGTTTTTGTACCCAGGTAAAACCAGTGGGGATCAAATCCTGCCCTGCCTTGGGAGCTGGGAGTTTTCTGTGCTGCTGAGCTGTCAAAGGACACTCCTGCAAATGGGAATTTTGTCAGCACTGCTGTTTCTCCCTGAGCTCCCTGGAGGATGCCAAAGCAAGCAAACCTTCAGTGCTGACTCAGGATCTCAGAAATCCTGATCTGATCCTTTCAGCCTCACAGGCTTGAGATGGTTTCACCCCTTGATTTTGCCATGCAAATATTTCCCTGGTTTGTTTTAAAATGTTTGTTTGCTTGCCAGGGAGCATATGATTCCTTCTGATCACAGGGTTTATTCATCTGTGCCACTGCAGCATGGCTGGGCCTGGGCACTACATCAAAAGGATGCTTTTCCATAAAAACCCTGCACTTCTGTTTCCTGTTTTGCAGAGTCTCTGCATCTCATGTCTGAGAGCTTCTGGCATAAAAGTGATAAAAAGTGATAATCTCATGGTGTCTATTCAGAAGGCTTTTCTTTTTTTTTCTCCCCTCAGTACTTGGTAGTTAAAAGTTTGGGGAAAAAAATAAATTTATGATTTGTTGCTAGATCTCAGCAGATGAGTGAGTGGTTGGTTACACTTGGTTTTCTTTAGAAAACACGGCCCTAACAAAGCACTTGTGGCTTTGGGGCAAATAATTTTGAATAATCTGGAAGGTGATGGTGCCCACAATTTGTTCCTGAGTGTGCAGGGTGTTGTGGCTTGTAGGGTGACAAAAGGACACCGTGCCCTGCTCCTGGCTGTGCCCTGGGGGAACATGCAAATGCCATTTGTTTGTTTGATTGGTGGAGAGTTACAGGACAGGATTTGCAAATCTCTCAGCCCCCAGTGGTGACCTTGGTGGCCCAGCTGGTCCCTGCAGCATCTGAGGCCTGGGGGCTCCATCCCAGGGTCAGCACAATTCCCACTCCCCTGGCATTGTCCAGATTTCCTCCTCCCTCCCTTCCTTCCTTCCATGCTGTGTTTGGGGCAGGAAGCACAAATTCCCTTTTTTTTTTATCCCCATGAGACAAAACATCAGGAAGATGCAGCTGGGACCAGAATAAGAAAATGAAACATCAGGAATTTACAGCTGGGACCAGAATAAAAAAATAAAACATCAGGAAGATGCAGCTGGGACCAGAATAAAAAAATGAAACATCAGGAAGATGCAGCTGGGACCAGAATAAAAAAATAAAACATCAGGAAGATGCAGCTGGGACCAGAATAAAAAAATGAAACATCAGGAAGATGCAGCTGGGACCAGAATAAAAAATAATTTCAGCTCAGCTGGGCCCAGACTGAAATCTCCTTTAATCTATATCATGCCCAGTGAATTTATGCAGAGTTACAGAGATCTGGGAGGTGATTGTTCTGTGGAAATGCAGCAGGAACAGAAGGTGTGAATTCCTGCAGGGAGCTTTTCCAGGAGCCTGAAGGTCGGACAGGACCTGAGGAGGGCTGGACTGGGATGAGCTCTCAGCTCCTTCCCCCAGCCCCTTCCAGCAGCAGAGCTGAGCCTCTGCCACCCCTCTGGGCTCAGCTTTGCATTTTCTGGGGCATTTGTTCCCTCCAGCATTAACCCTTTGCTTCAGGGTTCTCCTGAGCTTCAGAACAGAAATAAATATATTTATTTTCTTTGAGTTTGTGCAGCTGTCTTAAGACATTCACAATTTAGAATGTATCCAGTGAGAATGATGCTAATGACTGGGCTGATACCTCTTTCTTTTTAAGTAATCAAAGCCAGTAATGACATTCTTCTTATTTTTCTATGTTTTTTAATCTGTACAAACATAAATTAATTTGGAAAATCTGCTGCATCTGCTGAGATACTTTTTAAAAATTTAGATTAACTATTTGCATATTTTCTTCCCAAGCAATCCTGCAGCAGAGGGTCCAGTTATTGACAGGTACCCAGGAGGGATTTTTTTATGGACTAAACAAAATTTAGTGGATACAAGATTCCAGATTCTTCTGAAATTTCTGTTGAAAAACATCTTTATTGATTACAATTAATTGTGTCTTATTAATGTAGTGCAATTTGCTGTCCTGCTGTGTGGTTCAGATTATCAGTTAATGAGAATAACACCCCCCCCTTTCAAAGTATGCAAACCAAAATATTAAATCCAGACAAACCCAATTTTGTCCTGCACAGTTTTCTTTAATAACTGCAGGATTCTCAGGATTATTATTTTTTCCATGTAGAAATAATACAAAAAAAGTGGAAAGAAGAGTTCTGCTGGGTAAGAAATAAAAATGTACTGAGTTCAATTGTGTGTCTATCAAATAGGAGTTGGGAATTTTATCTCCTTTCAGTCCATTACCAGATTTCTGCTTTTTTGTGTTTCAGAAATCAAAGAAAGGCAAGACAGCAGCAGCAGCAGCTTCTCAGCAGGAGCCCTCTGCAGGTAAAACAGCTCCAAATTCTGTCACCTTCTCAGTCTTGAAGCTGTCAGGATTTCATTTTTCTGGGGTTTTTTTTTTAACTTTTTTTTATTTTTTTAGATTCTCCAGGTCCTTCAAAAGCTAAGAATGGAAAGGATTGTGTCAATTCCAGCTCTGGGGAAAACAGGCAGATCATCTTCACCAAAAGTTCAGGTTGGTGGTCAATCCTAATGTGAAAAATGGGAAAAATTTGCTTGTTTATTGCATTCTAATATTGCTTTACAGTGGGAACCTGACCTAATGAATTAGAAATTTTTATTTACACAGCCATGGGTTTGGTGTGTGTTTTCCTGGCTATGAGGTAGTGGAGGAAAAGTTGCAATTATCTGATGTACAGTTGATCAAAAATTGTGTTATGGCACTTTATTTGGATGAATTTTATTAAAAAAACCTGATTAATTAACTTTTAATCCTCACAGAATGGGTACAGTCTGTGGTTTCTGTGAGACTTTAAAAAATCAGAATAATTTGAAGAATCTGAGGATGCTGATCTGTAGATAAAGCTGAAATTCCATCAGCAATGCCTGACCTGCCCTCTACTGTCTGCTTTTATACAGGAGAGACTTCTAAAAATATTTAATCCCAGATGAGGAGAATTGCTCCTGGATGTTGAGCAACCCATAATGCTAATAATATTAATGAAATTTTTCTTTTCTGAGGGTGTAAAAGAAAAAAAAATAAAGTCCCTTTTGGAAATGTTTCTGTTGGGATTGCACACCAAATTCTGTGAGGATTTGGGATTGCACACCAAATTCTGTGAGGATTTGGGATTGCACACCAAATTCTGTGAGGACTTGGGGTTGCACACCAAATTCTGTGAGGATTTGGGGTGATACACCCAATTCTGTGAGGATTTGGGATTGCACACCCAATTCTGTGAGGATTTGGGGTTGCACACCCAATTCTGTGAGGATTTGGGGTTGCACACCCAATTCTGTGAGGATTTGGGGTGGTAAACCCAGTTCTGTGAGGATTTGGGGTGTCACACACCATTCCTGGGATCCCCTGTGCCCGAGTTTGACTCAGGATGTTGAATTTCTGTGTTCATTTCTCTGCACAGAGATTTGGCTTTTTCAAACACCATCCTGCAACTTGGGAGATGAAATAGTAAAAAAAAAGGAATTTAATGTGACAGTAGATAAAATACACTGAGCAAAATGGGATCAGAAGGAGAGGATGGGCATTTCCCCACTCCAGATAAAAATGATGCAGACCATTGTTGTTGGACATAACTTTGCAAAGAATTGAGGGAACAGAGGGGATTCCCTGGGGGAAGGAGTGGCACAAGTTCAGCTTCTGGAATTTGAGAGCTGAATTTCTAAACAATTCTTCAGGCTGGTGGGGACTTCCATGTTGCTCAATTTTCACTTGGAGGAATAAATGTTGTCAGTAGTGAATTGCACTGCAAGAGATTTACAAAATTCCTCTCTCAAGTTTTCTAAATGTATTTTGAGTGTGATTTCTAAAAGCTGTTGAGTCCAGTTATGGGAGGTATTTATGAGAGAGCTGAAAAATGTGTATATTAGAATTTTTAAATGCTGCTTTCATCTTTATTTAAATACCTTTATCCATTGTAAGCTGTCATGCTTCATTCTGTTCCTTTTTCCCCTCAGAGAATGGAAATGCATCAGTCCCAGGAAAAGTCAATAAAGCCTCCACCACCACCAAGAGATCCATTGCAGACAGCGAGGACAAGTCTGAGGCTTACAAATCTATTTTTACAACCCACAGCTCAGCAAAACGTTCCAAGGAGGAGTGTTCCAACTGGGTTACTCACACTGCTTACTATTTCTGAAACAATGAGCAGCCTCAGAGGATCCAGGGCTCCTTTCCTCCCCCTTGGCTCTCTCTGTCCAGCTCTGATGCTGAACTTTGTGCTGCTCTGATCCTGCCTGGGATTCCTCAGTTTGGGAGGTGGTTATGAGCCTGTTCATAGCTGCAGCTTCTGGTAAATAAGGAGCAGAGCAACAGAATCTGTGTTGTAGCTGCAGATTTCATTGTGAAATGTTGGGATTTTGGCACAAAATTTCTTTTCTCCTCCCAGTTGGATGTTGTCATCCTCAGTGTCCTCAGGAGGAGGAGGAGGGAGAGGTTCCTGCTCTCCTCCTCTGTTGATTTGTGCCACCACTGTAATTATTTCTACAGAATTCAAACCCTCTGTAACTGTCTGACAGCAAAAAGAGAAATAATGCCATTTTTTTCCTTCTTCTTTTTTTTCTTTTTTTTTTTCTTTTTTTTTTTTCTNTTTCCTTCTTTTTTTTTTTTTTTTTTTTTTTTTTTTTTTTGGTCAAGATAACTGGGCCCTCAGTAGAACTATGCATTTCTAAAAGTTTCTGCGGGTATTTTCAAATAATTCACCTTTTGACAGAGCAGATGAGAGCACAGCCATGAAAATGTTTGTGCAACATTCTTGTCCATGTTATTGTAGCCTGTTTTTAACAGCAGAATATTCCCTTGTTAATGTTTGAATCCCATAATACCCACATGGAATGACCAGAGGGAGGGCTGGAAGTTTTTCACTTTCCTCTCTCCCTCTTTTAAAATTGAAATCTGCTTTTCTAGTCTTGGCACAAACTAAGCAGAATAGAAATGCAGAAAGTAGAAGGCTTTAAAAACCACTGCATGATGTTAGCTTGTTACCTCTGTGTGTGAAAAGGATTAATTATCCCTGTAATTTCTCTTTAAAAGTGTCCCCATTTCTAATTGGCAGCAGTTACCTGGAGATTCAAATGCTGTGTTGATATTTGCATAGGTGATCTCCGTGATTCAAACAGCTGGGATGGAACTGCTGGGATTTTATTATTATTTTGATAGGTATAATTAAAAATTGGCTTGCTGTAGAATTTATGTGGTGGTAAGAATTTTTGTTTTCCAGAGGTGTGAGCACATCAAACAGTTTGAGGTTTGCTGGAGCTTCCAGGAAGGATTCAGGCACATTCTGTGTGCGTGGCCAGGGATCAGCTTTGTTCTCCTTGTTCTGGGTTCTTTTCATTATGATCCTTTATTATTTGTTGCTTACAGATAATGGAATTTCTGCACTAAAGGTGTCCCATAGTAGGGCTTTCATTTGCTGTTTAATTCTGTTTGACGATACATGGTAAAATATTATTGGTGCTTTATAGGACTGCACTTTTCTTCTACTTACAGCAGTTATAAATCCTAAAGGGAATTAATGTAATGCTTTTGATTTAGTTAATACTTTGCTAAAAATACACAGAGAAACACAGTATTCAGTTTTACTTCTGTTTGTTAGTGATAAATCAGACACAGTCCAAGCTCTTGGCCCCGGGTTTTCCTGCCCACTGGGTCATTTAGTGACTCCTTTTTAATTCTGATCTGCTCATCTGTTAAAACAAATCCCTGGCTGATTCTCCTGTACCCCTGTGTTCATCAGCTCCTGCTCTGCCTCTCTGCAGAGCTGTGTCCAATATTCCACCACCCCCACGGGGAAACAGAGCTCTTAAAATATTCATGGAAGGTTTTCCAGGAGGATTTTTCCTTCCCTTCACAGAATTCCAGCTGGGCAGGAATGTGATATATTGTTGGCATGTGAAATATGCCTGGAATATGAAATATTTCTGTTTTTTCATGCAAATTTTCATGCCCTGTGATGCAATTCTTGCCACAGCTGGTGGCAAACAGGAGCCCAGCGTGCCCCCTGTGCTGTTGGCAGCCCGGGATGGGCACTGCAGAGTTGACTTGGCAATTTTTAATGCATTCAAGGGAATAGTTTGCTGGAGGATGTTTGCTTTGTTGTGGTTTGCTTTTTGTTGGAGAGGGCAATTTAATTTTCTTTTAATGTAGGTGAATTTGAATGCTGGTGAAAGTTGAAAACTGCAGAAGTGTTAGAATCTGAAATCTGTATTTTCTGAGATGCCACATGAGTCTTGCAGAAACACAAATCCATGGGGCTGTTCTGGGGAATTCATGGGACAGTTTTGTTTCCATGCTGCTCAACCTCAGCCTCTCTTGTGAAAAGCTCAAAAAAGGATCCAATTAGTGCCAGTTGTATAATTGGGGGCTGTTTTTTTGGTGTGGAAGCTGGGGGTTGGACCGGGGGCCTTCACACACTGGTGGTGGTGCACAAGGAAAGAGGTGGTGGAAGGTTCAGTATCCTGAATCAGCAGCCTGGAGCTGCCTGGCTGGCAGGGACAGGTCCAGTCCTTCCCACTCTGCTGCCTCTGAACCCCCAAAACTCAGGGAGTGCCCAGAGCAGCAGAGCTCAGCCCATTATCAGTGCTCAGAGCTGCAGCTCCGTTTGTTCTCCCTCTGCCACACCATGAGATCATCACATGCCACTCAGCTCGGCCAAAAAAGCTGAAATTTCCCTTCAAAACATGATGCCTGTTAGATAAAAATATTCCTTACTGATGTCCTATTCTTAGCTGAACTGAACAGAGTTGTCTGTGAGTGCCCTGCCTTGCTGAGAGCCCAGACCCCAGTGCAGCTGGGAGATTTCAGATTCAGACCCTGCCAAATAGTTTCTTGCTTGCATTTAACAATAAAAAGGCTGTTTAGACATTAAAATCCACAGAGGGTCTGAAATCAGCTGAATACAAATCACAGACAAAAAGGGTTTTGTTGGGAGGGTCAGGAATGGAACTGATTACTGCTGGACAGTGTGGATTTCCTTCTGGAGGATGGAGCTGATAGAATTCCTTCCTGACAGCTAGAAATTATAATTGAGTTGGGGTTTTTTTGTGCTTCAAAATGAGTAAGAGGGATGGAATCCAAATCCATCTGCAGCTCTGCCTGTAAACCAGGATTTAATCTAGATATCCATGCAAGTGCCCAGATCCTGGGGAGGTGCTGCTGCCAGTGCCGGAGCTGTGGCTTTGTCAAGCACTGAACTTCATGTGGATTCAAGTATTTCTTACAGGTCAGTGACAGAATTCAATTTACAGACTGACCACAGCTCATTTGGGGAAGAACCAGTTTCATTATGGCTTTGAGTAAAATGAAATCCTCTTTTGGAAATGTTTCCCTGCCAGCTCTTTGTGACACATCCAGCAGAGCCCAACCTTGGTGTGGTATCCATGAGAGGTTTTCACAGAACTCAGGGGTTCACTGGTGAAGATCAACCCCTTCCCCTGGCAAAAGGGTTCAGCTCTGCACTGCTGCTTTTTCCAGCCAGATTTTCCCTTCTTTCCTCTCATTTGCCTCTTTCTTTCTGCTGCCCTGAGAAATTTCCTCAGTGATGGAGGAGGGCAGGGAACAGGGACTGATGAGGGTGATGATGCTCTGGTTTTTCAGCACCTTTTGCTCTTTTGCATTTGTTCTGCAGCCAAGATAAAAATCTTCTCCTTCTTCACAAATTTTGTCCTTCTTCCAGGTCCTAAATGTGCCAACAGCTGGAGTCAGGATAGACTTGGGGTTTGGCACTGCTGGATCAGGAGGAATTTCCCCATGGAAAGGGAGCTCAGGCCTTGGCACTGCCCAGGGAGGTTTGGGGTGCCCATCCCTGGAGGGGTCCCAGGAATTCCTGGAGGTGGCACTCAGAGCTCTGGGCTGGGGACAGGGTGAGGATCAGTCACAGCTTGGGCTGGATGGTCCTGGAGCTCTTTTCCATAATAATTCCATAATTCTACAAAAGTCTGACCTGACTCTAAATTCTGTGTTCTTAGCCTAAAATAGAAACAATTTGACAGTGTAAGTTTTCCTAACGTCCTGGTGCCATGAGTTTCCTGGTTTTTTGTTTTTTTTGTTTTTTTTTTCTTTTTTTAATTAAAAGCGATTTTTTTTTAATTAAAACTAATTCCAAGGAATGCCTTGGTGTCAGTGATAAGTGAGGGTTTGGTAGGGCTGCTGTGCTGGCCGGGATGGGTGCAGCTTTCTGCAACTTGCCTACAAAGCTAAAGAAATGCAAAGCAGTTTATTGCTCAATTCTGCTGACTTTAGCAACCAGGGAGGACAAATTAAAAAAAGAAAAAGGAGAATATCTAGTCTCAACCTAGGCATTTAATGGGTCCCAAAATGTGCTGAACTCTTTAGTCTAAATGGGCTCTTTAGTGTGGTGTCAAATAAGTTAAAAAGCGAGGGAGCTTTACAAAGCTGCCTTCATTGTTTAAACTTGTTTCACTCATGTTAAGGCTAATGTACATTTATTCAGACTGACAAAGTGCTGAATTTACACAACAGGGATAGTAATAATTAGGTCAGATACTTTTCAAATGGCAGCGGTGGTGGGGGGTGGAACACTTGACTCTTTCATGCTTATGCATGGCAATGATTATTAGAGCTGGCCAGGCCAACCACAATGCCTGCAAATTCTCCTCTCACCCCGCGGATTGCCCTGCCCGGTGCCACCTCCCGCTCCCTCCTGGATGAAGCTGAGCTCTTTCACTTTGGAATTCCCATTTTTTATGTATTTATGGCGTTGCCCTAAATCATTGGCACCCGGGGAAGGTGAGGTGTCTGTGCCTCGCACCTTTCTCAGGTATTCGGTGCCTCCTGGGACAGAACCCGGGTTAGTCAGTCCGTGGGGCTCATCCAGCACTGTAGGATTTGTTTCTCCAAGAGCTTTTTTCCCCCTTGTCTTCCCTAATATTTGTTGTTTAATTCTTCCCAATCGCTGGCACTGGAATCGCTGTCAGCAGCGGATCTCTTCAGCTGCAGCCATTCACTGTCCCATTGGGATTGAAGCCGCTCCGAGCTCATTTGTTTTATTTGGTTTGAGTGTTCCCGTTCCTTAAGGAATCATTAAACCTTTCCCAGCGCTCCCGTCCCGCTGGATGCAGCGCGGGCTCCATGGACACCTCCAGCGGGAAAAATAAAAATAAATAATAAAATAAAATAATTAAATTAAAGGAAAAAAAAAAAGGGGG
>VXBR01009205.1:25330-41266 GCA_013400215.1 Cisticola juncidis | reverse complement strand
GGAGACAGGAGGGGATGGGGGGACAGAGGGCACAGAGGGCACAGAGCGAGCACATCCCAGCGGGGCCCCGCAATCCCAATCCCGGCTCCGACCCCTCCGGAGGAGCCGTGGCTGCCCCGAGTGCCCCGGGCGGGGGAGGCATCGCCCTCTCCAGCCTGTGAAGGTCTCGGGTACCCAGAGCTGCTCAGGTGTCCCTTTCTGCCACCTCCCGTAGGGTGACAAGGCGGTGATGATGTCCCGGAGCCACTCGGTGTCCCCTGCCCCGAGCCTCGCTGGTCTGTCCGCCCTGGGAAATTCGGGATTTCGGGATAAAGCGATGGTCGCTGCCTCCTTCCCCGGCTGCTCCCGTACCGATGATGTTTGTACACATCATTCCTGGTTAATACACATTGTATTCCTGGTTAATATCCAGGAATTCCTGGTCATTGCCATTTTAACAGGAGATGGCTGCAAAGAGGGAGAGGCAGCGCCTGACTTTCCATGGGGTGACCCCCAGTGACTACAGCAGGATTTGACTCCTTCATACACTGATTTTTCCAAGCTAGAACAAAAGGTTTGTTACACAGAAAATTCCAGTCTTTCAGAGCTTGTTTCCATCCCAGATCAGAACGAAAAGCACAAACTAGTCCCCCAAGAAATGTTCTGTGAGATGATGATTTGGGAGAGTCATTCCAGCAATGTTCAAATCATTTCTTAATAAAAACAAGCTACTCACAGAATTAACATTGCAAATATCTTAAACTTGAAATGAAATCAAATATTTTGCTCTGTCACCTCCTAAAAATAGAGCAAATAGCTGCGTGTTTGGGATTTAAATACTATTTTCTGGCATCTGTATTAATTTGAAACATTTTCTCCTTGCAGTGTTTAGTGCTTCACGTTTGATTTGGAGAGATCCTGGAGTCAAGTTGGAATTTCAGAAACAAAAGAGGGAAAGAAAAACTTGTCTTCTATTTTAGGGTCCTGGAAGTACTGGAAATGCAAAGGCTGCAGAGTGAATATTTAACAAGTGCCTGAGAATCCAAAAAAGCGTAAAGCAAATGCCATGCAGCCGTCGCCTTGCCTTGTTCAACTAGAGCAGCATTAAGACATTAAAAATAGATTTACAGATTTCATAATGCGATTGCAACATTCACACAGGTTGGGATTTTTTAATTTGACTTTGAACTGGATCATGCAGATTGCAGGGAGACCAGAATGGACTTTATTCTAATGGGAGAATTTGCCTTATGCAGGATTAACATATCAAAGGCAGGGCAGGATTTGGGGAGAAGATGGCACAAGGATCTGTGGGGCTGGCACTGGGGAGAGTTCCAGCCCATAAATCAGGGTGGCACTGGCTCAGCCCTTGGCACTTTCCTGGTGTTGCCCTTGGTACAGGCTGCTGAATTTTGCTTCAGTCTTCCCTTGGTGTTTGAGGTCTGGGCTGGCAGAGGTGGCACCGTCCTGGTTTAACAAAACACCTGAAATACTCAGAAAATCCAGGGGTTTGGCACTGCTGGGTGGGTTCATCGATGCCGTCCCCTCATGTTTCCTCCCTCACTGAGCTGCAGCTGATGCTGTTGGCTTCAACAATTGCTGATAGGAAAGGAATTCAGGGCAGGTGGGGATTCCCAGGATTTGTATCCCTGCCAGGGGTGGGGAGCTGCAGTGTCCTGGAGGAGCAGAAAGGACAGGGGCAGGTCCTGGCTGCAGGATGGTGGGGGATCCTTGCAGCTCTCAGTTTTCCTTTGCCCTGGATCCTTCCCTTGGGAATACACCTGCAGTGCTCCCCTTCAAACAGCCAGAATGATGGAATCCTTTGCTGTTCCCCTCCAGCAGGACCAAACAAACTCTCCCCACCACCCACACAAAGCCAGGACACCCCTCTGAGCCCCCTGCAGTGCCAAGGGGTCACTTTGTGTCTGCCAGACTTCACCTTGTACCTACCACGGGGACATCAGATGGCATCACACCCCCTGTCACCTCCCAAGGGAGGCATCCATTGGCCCAGGAGAAGTCTGGTGTGAAAATGTGAACATGTGAAAATAATGTGAAAATGTAAAAATGTGAAAATGTGAAAATCCACCTCTCTGACCAGAGGTTCTCCTCCACAGCTGAATTCCCTGTGTCCCATCAGTGAGTTTTTCCTGGCAGGGTGGAAGAAACCCCTCTGCTCCCACTCAGCCCTTCTCTGTGCTCTGCTGGGCTGCTGGTGCCACCATCCCAGGGATCATCCCTGTTTTCCAGGCAGAAAACTGTCCATAGGAAAACAACCGAGTGATGGGATGAACAGAAGGAATTATGGAAATAAAATATCATTTTCTCTGAGCACTCTGGTGCCTTGTGGGAAGCATCACACAACCCCCAGTGTGAAACCTCCCCTCAGACACAGGCAGGACAGACTGAGCAGTGTTGAGCAAGAGGCTTGACCAGAGCACCCATTTCTGATTTCAAAACACCCCAGAGCTCTGTGGCCACAGCAATCCAGGCAAAATTGGAGCAGTCAGAGCAAATCAGAGCAGGGCAGGCCTGCTGCTCACACCACTGCTGGAGATCTTTTCATGCAGATATGCAGCAGCTGCATGAGCTTCGTGCAGGGACTTGTTTTATATTGAACTGGAGTGTAGGCACGGGCTGCTGCAGGGGGAGGAATGCTGGCTGAGAGGAGCAGGGAGCCTGGAATGAGAATTCCTGCTGGATTGGAGCTCCTCAGGGAGAGGTGACCAGTCTGGGTGCAGCAGCTTGGGCTGGCTGTGAACTGTTTCCTTACATCTTCAGAAATTAAAATTGAGGCTGGTTGGGAGTGAGAGTTGTCCTGAGGATAAGGATGCTGCTTTTTGCCAGAGCACAAATTGAGCTCTTGCTTTAACTCTTGGCCTCGGTTGAAATCTCCACTCTGCAGCCAGCAGAGCTACGGCAGCTCGGGGCCTCGTGGGCCTTTTCCAAACAAGCTGTGCACGATAGCAAAGGAAAATAAACTTTTATTCACTGCCTGCTGATCCCTCACACGCACTGGGAGCAGGCTGGGGATCACCAGAGCAAGTCCTGGCCTCTGTCAGCAGCCAACAAACACCAAACCCAGCAAATCCTCACGTGTGCATTCAAAAGGCACAGATTGGAGGGTTTTACACCAAAATATTGGATTTTGGTGGTGCAGCACAACTGCCAAGAGGGAGATTGTGCCACATAAGACACCCAGAGTGTCACTCTGAAAGTCACTGTGGTTTTATATGATCTTTTTACATGACTTTGCCTGGTTTCTTCTAAAGCAGAAATCACTTGCCTGAGGAGTCTGGTCTGTCTCAGAGGCTGAGATCCATCCACAGTGCTGGGTAAAATTCATGGTAGCATTTCCAACTGTACTGGTTGATTTTATCTGTTCTTTTCAGGTTATCCTGTATTTAATGAGAGGTTTGGGTTTGGTTGTTGTTTTTTTTTTCTGAGATGAAATTTCAGATTTATCTGAGGCAAGGGAGCAAGTGCTTGTGAAATGTGTTCATTCCTCCCCATCAGAGCTGGCTTCAAGACTTGGAGATTATTGAAACCGTTTTCACTCATTCAGCTTGGAGCATTCCCACAGGATTTTTAACCTCTGAGCACGTTTCCTTTCATCAGCAGGGATTGCAGAAGTCTGCAATGACTTCTTCTCCTTTGGTGCAGAAGTTAAAGATGAATTTGTAGCCTGATTGCACTGAGATTTCAGAGCTGTGCTGCAAAAATCAATGTTGCTCTGCTCTTACCTGCCTGGAGATTACAGGCAAATCACCCTTGATAAATATCCCACACCTTAGATGATATATTGAGTTCTGGAGTATTTTTGTTAAGCTGCTCTGAAATTATTCCCAAAGGATGCAAACCTAGGCTTAGCCACAGTTTTTACCCACAGTCTTTAAAGAACATTCTGAAGCCTTTTTGCTAAACAATCTGCTCAGCTGTTACCAAGTTTTACCCAATATTCAAATGACCCTTATTCCTTTTCAACCCTTGCCAAGCTGAGGTTATTAAGAAAGAGATACAAATTAAAAGGATTAAAAATGCAACTCTAATTAAACACATATGAGCAGTTAAAAGTCGGCTCTGCCCTGGTTATCTGAGCACACAGAAATATCACACACAACTTAAAACAGTCAAAAATCTCCATTAAGAGCTTGCTGAAGGCACCAGCAGTGTAATAACACAGTGTTCTTCTGGGTAAGCCTGGAAATCTTCTTTAAAATGAGATGAGCATTGCTCTCCCAGCTGTGCACAGGAGAGGAGGCTGAGGGTGAGAGGAAGGAGAGGAGCGTTCTCCACTTGCATCTCCATGAACTTGAACCCTGTGAACTCATCTTTGAGGAGCTCTGGATGTCCCCAAAGCTGTGACAGTGACACAGCCTGGGGGTGGCTTTCCTTTCCAAGCAGAGCTGGGCTTTCTCCACAGAAAAAATGTGCAACAAAAACACATCCAGCACCTTTGCTTTCTGTGCCAAAAGTGAGCTGGGATGTCCTAAATGAGTATCCAGAGGAGCCCCTGAATTCTCATAATCACCAAACAGCATCGGTGATCACAGCTCTCGTTTTAAAGGATTAGGGGGGGATTAGGGCATTTGTAAATTCCTCACCAACCTTTTGTGCAGGCAGGACAGGAATATTTTTTAAGGAGTTCACAGACTGTCTGTTAAAAGCCTTTAATTTCCTGATTTGTGCTGGGTGTGGGCTGCTTTGGGATATTTTAAAAGGTAGAATAACACAGCTCATCAATCTAGGCAGCACAGAAATTCTGATTTGTATAATTCTTAATAAGTTAGGAGGGTTTTCTGCTCCTCATGAGGAATGGGAAAACCTCCTTGCACTGGAGAATACCAGGGCCTTTCATGGTGCCACTGGTGCTGCAGGTTTGACTCCCCCACCCCAGGGAAGGATATCTGGGGGGAAAAAAGGGAGCAGGGTTTGATCCCCAAGAAGTGTCCCAGAAAAGCCTCTCATGTTCTTCTGGGGCCAACACATCATGATTGGCTTGAGCATTCACAGGAAATAATCAGGTTTCACCAGACAGGATAACAGGATTTTCCTGCTTTTTCTGGGAATGGGAGAAGAGGGAAGGAGAGGAACTCCCTGCCCCGTGCCTGGGTCCAGGGGATGAGCTGACATCATTTGGAGACAGGGAGTATTAAACAGGGATGTTCAGAGCATCCCTGGGCCAAAGGAATAGGAAATACTGCAATTTAAAAATCTCTCTTTGCTTGAATGGGTGAATTTTTCCAGATTCTTTTTGGCTGCTGTCATCCTCTCCCCAAAGCTGCTGAGGATGGAGCCCTGCAGCTCCCAGCAAGGTGCAGCAATGCTGGCCTGCCTGCAGAAGGACAGGACAACAAAAACAGGCTGCAAACTGTGGGCTGAGCTCTTAGCTAAGTTCTGTTTCCCAAAAAAAAAAGTCTGAATGTTCAGAGCTCTGCAACTGACATTTCCTCTGTCATTTTATCGCTTTTTCTTTGGCCAAAACCAAATCTTGCCCATGAAATCTGCTCCTTGTGTGTGACCACTCCCTCCTGCTTGTCTGGAGGGGCCTCAGAGCTGATCCTGGAGGTCTCCAGGGACTGGTGAATATTTCTGGGCATCTCCACAGGTCAGCAAAATCTGCCTTTGACAATTGTACACCTTCTCATCTGCTTCCCTGATTTCTCTTATTTTTACTGGTTTTACAAAGGGAAAGAGAAAGGGAAAGAGAAAGGGAAAGGGAAAGGGAAAGGGAAAGGGAAAGGGAAAGGGAAATGTACTTTGATGTCCTGGGTGGCTGACCTGGAAAAGCAAAGCAGGAACTGCCAAGGAGGCTCTGAGGGCTCAGCTCTTGCTGGCATCATCCCCATGGCAGAACTCTGGAAGCCACTGAAATTCACTGCATGGAGTGGTCCAGGAGCTGGGTCCTGCTGCTGAGAGAGCTCAGAATCAGAAGGAAAAGTCCCCCAGTCCCTTTTTGGCCCTGCAGAGCTGTCCATGCTCCACAAAAGCACAGCTTGAGGGGATGCAGGACACGTTTGTTTATCCCTGCTGGGATGGGGACATGGATGTGACACCAGCAGGGTGCCCTGCCCTGGCACACACCCCAGCACCTCCCAAAAACCACTGGAACATGGAGCCAAGTTTGCTTCAGTGTGGGCACGGGACTGCTCACCCTGGGTGCCTCCAGAGGGGATCTGGCATCTCCTGGCAGCACAGTCTGGCACAGGGAGTTACTCTGGAGCAGCCACGTCCCTGTCACTGTCATTAAACCTTCCACAGCCCCTGAGTGGGGCCCAGAGCTGTCCCAGTGCCCGTGGGGGGATGCAGAGGGCACAGCAGCTCCTGGGGATGCTGTCCTGGAGCTCAGCCTGGCCTGAGAGCTCCTCTCCTGTCAGGATCCTCACAGGGAGGGAGGATCACGAGGTGTGGAAGTGTTCTGCCATGTCAAATCACCAAATTAAAGGTACCAAGCCAAACAGGAGCACACCTGAAATAGCATTTACTACTATAAATTGCTGCAGAAAATGAATATGGATGGAATTCTGCTGGACCATTTTAAGTGCACTGTGCTGGTTATGGTTGTTCACTGGAGCTCCTTGGGCTGCAGCCAAGGTCTCTGTTTGCTTTGGAGAACCAAATTCCTTTTGTTTGTGCCTAGTCGTCCACCTGTGATAAGAGGAAAATAATCCAGATAAGAATTCCTGTCACTGCAGCCTTGCCGAGGGTGAGAAGAGCAGAGCAAAGCAGCTGGAGGTTCTCTGTTGAGAGTGAGATTTTAAAAGTCACAGATGAGGATCAAAACTCCTGCTCCATCCATCTCCAGGATACCAAACCCTGCAGAAATCCCTGGCTATTCCTGCGCCCTGTTGGCTTTTTCTCAGACCAGTTTCCCAGTTAATGATTTTCAGAGACAGGTCTGAAATTAAGATTTCCATATTTATGTGCCTATTAACATAGATAGATTAAACAAAAAAAAAAAAAAGAAAAACAACTTAATGAGCTTATGTAACAAATTGCTGTATGACACTGTAAACGAGCTGTACTTAGGGAGATAAGGGTGGCATTTGCAATGGCACCAGCTCGGGGAAAATTAAAGGACCAGGAATTGCACGGTGCAGGCAGACTGTGCTGAGCCTGCAGCAGGAATTGCATGGTGCAGGCAGACTGTGCTGAGCTGCAGCAGCAATGCATGGTGCAGGCAGATTTATCTATTTAGACTCACCAGGCGTAAGGTCTAACCAGCAAGTTAGAGAAATGAGGTAAAACTTCTAACTCTTTCCAAGGTTGTTTAAGTGCTAATTACCCAATAACGAGGTGCCACCTCTATTATTTATATTTCTGACCCAATAATGATCACTCAAGGCCCGCAGTGAGGACATTTCCCACCCAATTACAGAAAACCACCCAAGCCCAGGAAGAAGAAGGTGAAGAAGAAGGACTCAGGATAATCCTCCCTATTGCCTCACACACATTACTGTATAATAAAGCCCCAAATGTGAGTTTGCAGAATTCCAGCAGCTGGGAGTCAGCATTCCTCTGTGCCCTCACAGCCTTCCTGTGCTGAGTGAGGCGCTTCAGGCAGCTCTGCAGGGAGCTGAGCTCTCCCTGGGCCTGGCTGGATGTGCCAGCAGCTTTGGGAGCCCTCCAGCCACTGCTCCAGAGGGAATGGGTGTCCCAGGCAAGGCAAGGGCTCCCCGAGCTCCCAGGTCACGTCTGGGCAGCTCGGAGCAGGGGCAGGGTGAGCTGGAGGTTTTGGAGCTTGCAGATGATGCTTTACATGTCCCTGTTTCCTGCTTCCCCACTCTAAACAAGGAAATCCCTCATCCCCTTTGGGATTTGGGAACAGCCTCCAGTCCCTGTGCCCACCAGGAAACACTGCAGAGGTTTGGGAATGGGGAACAATTTGGGAGTCCCTGTCCCCATCCAGGAGCGTGGCAGTGATTTGGGATTTGGGAACAGCCTTGAGTTTCTGTCCCCACTGTGGAACATAGCAGAGATTTGGGATTTGGGAACAGCTTGGAGTCTCTGTCCTCACTGTGGAACATAGCAGAGATTTGGGATTTGGGAACAGCTTGGAGTCCCTGTCCCCACTGTGGAACACTGCAGAGATTTGAGAACTGGGAACCACTTGGGAGTCCCTGTTCCCATCAGGGAACACTGAAGTGATTTGGGATTTAGGAACAGCCTGGAGTCCCTGTCCCCACCGTGGAACACTGCAGTAATTTGAGAGCTGCAGCAGCCCTGGCCTGGTGAACAGCCTGGTGTTTTTCCCAGTGCAGTTCCCGGTGCAGTTCCCGGTGCAGTTCCCGGTGCTGTTCCTGATGCTGTTCCCTGTTCTGTTCCCAGTGCAGTTCCCGGTGCAGTTCCCGGTGCAGTTCCCTGTTCTGTTCCCGGTGCAGTTCCCGGTGTTGTTCCCGGTGCAGTTCCCGGTGCAGTTCCCTGTTCAGTTCCCAGTGCAGTTCCCGGTGCAGTTCCCGGTTCTGTTCCCGGTGCAGTTCCCAGTTCTGTTCCCGGTGCAGTTCCCGGTGCAGTTCCCGGTGCAGTTCCCGGTGCTGTTCCGGTTCTGTTCCCGGTGCTGTGACTCTCCCAGCCACTCCACAGCAGTCACATCCCTGCGGAAGGAGCGGGGATCCCTCTGGCACCGGGATAAGCCCCGGGATAAGCCCCGCTGGCAGAGCAGCGCTTTCGCTGCTGTCTCTGTGTTTGCACAGGAGCGGCGCTGCTGGCAGAGCTCCCCGAGGCTGCTGCGGGAGCAGCGCATCCCCCCAGGGCTCCGGCAGCCCCGGGGCAGCGTGCCGGGCTCCCTGCCGGTTTCCTACCTTCTTTTCTTCTGTTAGAGCCGGGATTAATGCTCGGGAAATTCAGTTCTCGTGTTTGGACTCAGATGTTTATTAATTCTCGTCTATAGTAAATCTCATGAATTGTGAGCTCTAGCTAACAAGGTAGAAAATGGCTCTGCCTCTAACTCTTTCCAAGGTCTTTTAAGTGTGAATTATCCAATAACGAGATGACACCTAAATTATTTTTACTTTTAACCCAATAACCAAATACCCATGGTCTGCAATGCGGATTTTTCTACTTAATTACAAAAAATCACCCAAACCTTGAAGAAGGTGAAAGAAGAAGCCTATGCCTTATGCCTGTGCCCTGAATCCTCCATATTGTCCCATATATATTATTGTATACTAAACCCTTCAATTCTAAGCTTTGCACCGTGTGATGTCACACACTTCTGTCCAAACCCCACACCCACAATCCCAGAGCTGTCACTCAATTTTGGGAGCCTTTTCCATGGCCTCAGGTCAGTGCAGTGTTTGCTTCGGGGTCAGTGCCTGGCAGCACAGAAAGGCTGAAATTCTCAGTGCCCAGGGTACCACCAGCTGCCCTGGGCCAGCAGTGTCCCAGTGTCCCAGCAGTGTCCCAGTGTCCCAGCAGTGTCGTCCCAGTGTCCCAGTATCCCAGTAGTGTCNGTGTCCCAGTAGTGTCCCAGTATCCCAGTAGTGTCCCAGCAGTGTCTCAGCAGTGTCCCAGTATCCCAGTAGTGTCCCAGCAGTGTCCCAGTGCCCCAGCAGTGTCCCAGCAGTGTCCCAGTGTCCCAGCAGTGTCCCAGCAGTGCCCCAGTGCCCCAGCAAAGCCCCAGCAGTGCCCAGCCCGGGCTGGGCTCGGGTCAGTGCCCATTTCACGGCCACCCCTTGTGCCCCGGGCTCACCCAGCGTTTGCATGGGCGCAGCCTGACCTGCTTTGAGCCTGTGTCTGCCACAGGATTTGCATCTGTGGGGCTGAGCTGGTTTTGTTTTGCTGCTGTGATTGTTTCCAATTCTAATGCAGCCGCCACAAGGGAGTGGTGACCTCGTTCCTCTCCCCTCAGCTCCCTCTCGCACCAGCCCGAGTCTCACTGGTGAAAACCCTCACTGTCCTCCCAATCCCCTCTGATTCCTCGGCAGAGTCTTGTCCCACAGAACAAAGCTTGTCCATGTCCCAGAGGGAGGAGCAGCTCTTCTCACACGCCCAAGGCTTCCTCCAAGCTCCCAGCCTTGTTAATCCCAGCTCTGGACACCCAAGAGTCCAAATCTGATCTGGACCCAGGGCTGCCTTTCTGCTGAGTGAGCCAAAGCACGGGGTAGGGTCAGCTTTGGAGCTTTTGTGAATTGGTTTTAGGGACAGGATGATGGGCCAGGTCAGGCTGCAATGGTGTGGGCTTAAGACATTTTACACAGCCTAAAACTGCTGCAAGTTCATGTCAGCTTCATTTTCAGTACATTTGCATTGATAAAGTGAATTTATACCGATGTAGTGCTTTTCACTGTTGGATTTTTGAGGGAGGAGGAGGAGATTTAAAGCTGCCTGTGCTGTGTTGCCTGCTGGTGTCTGGATGTGGCCCCTAAATCCCAGGAAGGCCAGAGATGCAGATGCCTGGAATGCTGCTGAATTCACATTTGAACTGAAGCACCCTGAGCCGTTTTGCCTCCCTTTTGTTGGTGAACAGCAAAGAATGTGGGGTTTTAATAGAAGAAAAATCACCTGGACAACCCAAAGCATCCCTCTGCAACCCCACCTGCATGAAATTACCTGAATGTGGGTAAGATGTTTCATAGTAATGTGAATTCTTCCACCTGGGAGTATCTCCTCTGTGCCTCTGAAGCACTAGTGCTATGGGAAGTTTCACAGATAATTTTACATGGAAAAAATAAATCTGTTAAAAACCACTGAGCCCCTGCCTGTGTTTGATGGAGTAACCAAAATCAAGTCCTTGAGAGAGCTTTTCCCCCATTGGTGATATAGTTCAGATTTTGTCCAGCTGAGTTTGATGGAGAACTCCAGGAAAAACTGGCCATTGAGAGGGATTAAGAGTTTTGAAGAAACTGGACCATGGAAGTAAGAGAGGAACTTAATATATTTTCTTTACTTAAATTGCCTACAGGGAAAACCTTCCCCAAACATCAGCACTGTGCCCCAACCGTTCTTTGCACAAAACATCATCACCAACCTTCATTTTTTATAATATGAATTATATCTGCTAAGCCAAGAGCCTGTTCATCTTTTTACTTACAGGAAATAAAGATATGAATCCTGATTTCTCTTTCAGCATTGTGGTGTTTTGACTTTTTGGGGGTTTTGATCTTTTATTTTGAGCCTGTTCCCTGCAAGAGGGAGCTGGATTTGGTTACACACAGTCCAGCAATGACAGCCCTTGGAGCAACACTGGCTAACAGCTCCTGGTGGACTCAGAAAGGAGGGAATTTAAAAAATCCCTGGTGGATTCAGAAAGGAGGGAATTTAAAAAATCAGAGCATTTCTCCAGAATGGAATGATCATTCCACTGCAGATAAAACATCAGAGCCCTGAGGAGGCACCTGGGGGTCATTGGGCAGAGATGGGGGTCAGGGACCACAGCTCCCACTCCTCCCCTGGTTCCACCAGGTCAGAATCCAGCTCTGGCCACTGCTGGATTATTATCCTTGTTTTATGAATGAGCAGACCGAGGTAAATACAGCTGCTGTCACAATTGTGGTCATGCCCTGCCTCAGGGACAGGGCCAGCTGGGAGTCTGGGTGTTCCTGTGCCCTGTCCCACGCTGTGGCTGCAGGCAGTCTCCTGTGAGCTCTGTCTCTCCCAGGTATCCTCTCCTGCCATAATCCATCCAGCCTGACAGAACTTCTCATGTGCAAAAGCCAGAGAAACTCCTCTGCAGGAGCCCCAGGCAGCTGCATATCCCTGCTGAACCTCTGCCACATGCCATGGATCATCCGACCCAGGGCCCGAAAGTGCCTGGTGCCAAAGCTGTCACCTCTGCCCAGGAGCTGCTGAGCATCCTCTGTGCTGCAGGCTCAGTGCACGCCGTGGCCAGGGGACTCTGCTCCTCCTGCTCCAGAGGGAGGGAGCAGGAAGGAAACATAGCTGGGATCGTGTTTATTAAGCAAATTAATAGGCTGGGTGAAAAGGAAGAAAGTGTGGGCACTTTCTCCTGGCTTTCTGCAGAGGCGAGGACTGGAAGCTGAGGCAGGGATTCAGTTTGGTCAGTGCAGCCCCTCTCCTTTCCTCACACCTTCCCTTTGAGGGTGGCCAGCACACTGACAGCCCTGACAGCACCTCCAGGACCAGCGTGGAATCACAGATTCACAGAATGGTTTGGGCTGGGAGGGAATTAAAGATTGTCCCTTTCCAATCCCCTGCCCCGGGCAGGGACACCTCCCGCTGGCCCAGGGAGCTCCAAGCCCGGTCCAGCCTGGCCTGGGGCACACACAGCACCGGGGCAGGTGCCCGGAGCCCCCCGGTGCTGCCAGCCCCGGGCTGCGGGAGCCTCGGGGGAGCTCCCGGGGCTCTGCGGTCCCGAGCGGCCGCTGCCCTGCCGGGGGACACAACGGAGGGCTGGGAAAGGCTCCCGCCAGCCGGGGATGTAGGGGATGCTCCTGGTCCGGAGCAGAACGCGCTGTTCCCCGCATCCCCCGGGGCGCCGTGAGGGGAGGAGAAAGGAAGGAACGGGGGGGAAAAAAGCATTTAAAATGTGCCGGCTGTGCCGCGGCCCGCGGGATCCGCCCGGCAGCGGGGAACGGCCGGGCAGGGCTGCGCCTCGGTGCCTTCCCGGGTTTGGGGAGGGGGAGTGGGATGCGGTGGGGATGCTCCGAGCCCCTCCGAGCCCCTCCGCGGGGCGGCTGCCCGTGGCTCTGCTGCGAAGCATCGCCCGGAGGGTCCGTACCGCGGCACTGAGCCCGGAGACCCCCGAGCCTCCCGGGAGCCGTCCCGCCCCCGGCTCTGGGCTGCGTGCGGGGGTCCTGCCCCTCCTGCTGGACAGGATGGGGGGGACAACCCCGGGATAGGGGGACACCCCATGAAGGAGGGGACACCCCCGGGCTGAAGGGGACACCCAGCCCTCCGCCCCTCCCCGCGGCCGCGGGGAGCAGCTGCCCTTTGTGGAGCTCTGCAGGAGCCGAGGCGACAATCCGGACAGGTTGCTGCAGCCTCATTAACAATACAGATATGTGTGCGTTTAAATAATTTTTAGAGGAAGGAGGATGTAACTAATTAGCATCCCCACGCTCTCTTTTAATTGCTGCCAAATAGGAAAACTACTGCCTGTGACAGAGGCGCAGCAGTGGGCTCTGGCTCCCCTCCCGGAGCGTGTTCACGCCTGGGGGTGCTCCGTGCTCCCCACGGGAAACTGCAGCCTCGTCAGAAAGGGAACTAAACCCCCGCGGAGCAAGGCACCTCTTCCGCTTGGAGTAGGGGGATATCCCCGAAATAAGAGCATCACGTTAAAAATAATATTTTTTAATAAGTAAATAAAAGCCACCTGTCAGGAGCCGCCTCCCTCCGGTCCCTGCAGCAGCCCCGGCTGCCCGCACGTCCCCTGTGCCCGCAGTGTCCTGGCAGGGAGCGCTCCTGGGGACCCCGGCCTGCAGCTCCTGCTCTCGGCCAAGGGCGGGGGGCTTCGGACAGAGAGAGAGAGCCTCAAAAAGCCTTATCCCCTCCCTGAGCCCCCGGAGAAGAGCCCGGGACAGCAAAGCCTCCCTCGGCAGCGGCACCCGTGGCAGGGCCGGCACCCATCATCTGCCGGGAGCGGGGCTCGGTGGAGGGGACGGGCAGTGCCCGCCCCTGGCCCTGCCTTCCCTCGCTCCCTGCTTTCGCTCCCTGCCTTCCCTTTGCTCCCTGCCTTCCCTCTCTCCCTGCCTTCCCTCTCTCCCTGCCTTCCCTCTCTCCCTGCCTTCCCTTCGCTCCCTGCCTTCCCTTCGCTCCCTGCCTTCCCTTCCCTCCCTGCCTTCCCTCGCTCCCTGCCTTCCTTTCCTCCCTGCCTTCCCTCTCTTCTGCCTTCCCTCGCTCCCTTCCCTTCTCTTCCCTCCCTGCGGATCCCGGACCCTGCGAGCACGGAGCGAGGTGCAAGTGGATCTACGGGAGTTTGTCTCCAACTTTGCCGTGTTCAGCCTCGTCCCTGCTCTCTTCTCTTGCTGTTTAGGAAGCCAAGGGCTTATTTCGGCCGCCTCGTTTAGGTCGTTTCTTATGCATCCCTCATCCTCTTCCACGCTCCTATTTATAAATATTATTCCTAGATACACGATAAATGATAAGAACTCGAATTCATCTTCGTGATTTTGTCCAGCAAAAAGGAGGTGTTCAGGCACTGACAGTCCCAAAGAGTGATAAAATCGTGTTGGTTTCTCAGTGTGGCATTTCTGAGCAGAAACAAAATCTGGCTCCCGAGGTTGTAATAGAGACAACCAACGTTGTTACAAATCTCCTTAGGAAGGAGGAAGAGCTGATCCCAAACCAGGGAGGCTCCACCGTTCCCTTCCTCGTTTCTTTCTAAATCCATCTTGTCCCTTTAATACAAATTAACTTTAAGCTCCCCCTGTATTTTATTATTTAGATTCCTAGTCTTAATGACGCCAGGAGAAGTGCAAGCACACTCGCAAATAATCGTCGCGAGCTGTTTTTCAAAGAAACATCCCTGGAAGAAAAACACCGTCGTTAAAAAAAAAAAAAAATAGAGACTCCACCAAAAATGATAATGTGGAGTCGCTGATTATGATGGGCTTAACGCAACTGCTGCAAATCAGCACCTGCGTGGTAGATAAGGCAGATAACACCTCCAACAGTTACTTCCAGCACCCCCGTCCTCCTCGGGTTTATTTTTAGATCATTCATTTAGTCTGATGGAGCAGTTTATGGTGTTTGGATTTTTTTTTTTTTTTAATTAGTGCTCTTGTTATTTTTCTTCCCTGATCTTTGGTGGGGGAAGAAGTGAGTGAAGTGTGAACTGGTTTAATCTGGAGACGTGGGTCTATCCCGGGCCTTTAATAGCAGCTCTCAGGCGGCTTGTCCCGGGCACTGATAGCCAAGATCTCGGCAGCCAGCACTGTCCAGGGTCAGCTTTTGTCTCTGCCACAATAAACAAACACTTGCTCCTCTCATGGAAATGAGCAGTGATCCGGATGCTCCTTAAAACACTGGGAGAAGTCGTCGCTTTTGAAAACGATGTTCATTTTGTCTGACACACATAACTGCATAGATCAAATGCCTGCAGAAAGGTAGCAATTTGGCAGGGAAGTATTTTCTAAGCTTAGATGAAAGTGCGCTCACGGCGTCCGAAAATGCCTGTCTCACCTCCCACCTGCTTACCCAGCCCCGAGCTTGCGCAAAAATATTAGACAGGCGGGATTTTCGTTTAAAAAAGCAGGGGGGGGAAGTAAAAAATTAAAATAAAAAGAAACCGATGCAAGGAACCAGTCCCACGATCCACAGAGCCCCGGATCGGGGACGCTGAATCAGGGCTGCTTTACCTACCGGGGGCTCCACACCACTGCAATAATCTTGTCGGATCATTAAGTAAATTATACCTTAAACATTGGTAGCTTACAAGTTGTAATCAGTAATTCAAACTCTTGACAATTATGCAAATGAAACGCCGGCTGCGCTCGGACTTTCTCGCTTTCGCTGCGAGGACTTTTTTCGAGTTTATTTCGCCCAAAAACTGCCGGGTATGGTGTGGGAGTGTTAGCAAAGTCCTTCCACTCGCGGAGGAGCGGGGAACACCCGGAACTGCTCCTGCAGCCCCCCAAAAAGAGAGCAGAACGTGGGGGAGCAGGGAACACCTGGCACTGCTCCCAGAGCCCCCCAAAAAGAGCGCAGAACGTGGGGGAGCAGGGAACACTCAGCACTGCTCCTGCAGCCCCCCAAAAAGAGAGCAGAACGTGGGGGAGCAGGGAACACTCAGCACTGCTCCTGCAGCCCCCCAAAACAGATCTCAGCACGTGGGGAGAGCGGAGAACACCCGGAACTGCTCCCAGAGCCCCCAAAAAGAGCGCAGCACATGAGGGAGCGGGGAACACCCAGCACTGCTCCCAGAGCCCCCCAAAAAGAGCGCAGAACGTGGGGGAGGGGGGAAGACCCGGCATTGCTCCTGCAGCCCCCCAAAACAGATCTCAGCACTTGGGGGGAGCAGGGATCACTCGGCACTGCTCCTGCAGTCCCAAAAAAGAT
>VXBR01009202.1:19622-33784 GCA_013400215.1 Cisticola juncidis | reverse complement strand
CCCAGCTCTCCCAGGACAGTTCCATCCCTGTCTGGATTCTTCTTTTCTCCAGACTTGACAGTCCCAGCTCTCCCAGGACAGTTCCATCCCTGTCTGGATCCTTCTTTTCTCCGGGCTTGACAGCCCCAGCTCTCCCAGGACAATTCCATCCCTGCCCTCCTTTCCTGGCCACACCAATCCTACAGCACAGGCAAATTCCTTCCCTGTTTTTCGTGCTTGGCACGTGGAGCTGGGTTTGTATCCAGGCTCTCCATCTCCCTCAGGAATGAATTGGGTTACAAACAATAGGAGGGATTTAGGAAACAAGGACAGGGAAAAGAGCTCTCCTCTCCCACTGCTCTGAGCTCCTCGAGGTGTTACTGGATCTCCTGTGTTTTTTTGGAAGGTTTTGGCAGGATTTCAGGGCTTTCTCTGGCTTTAGGCAGGAGGGGGAGCTGCCAAGTGCCGTGTGTGTGGAGCTCTGGCTTTTCATGGACACAGTGGAGAGATGAGAGGGAAAGGCAGCGTGGGGCTGAATGGCTTTCAGAGGGAAATGGCAAAAATCCAGTGGGAGGGAATAATGACATTTGAGGGAAGAGATGGCATCCAGAGGGATTGTTATGGGCTGGACCAGTGCAAAGCCAAGGTCAAGGTCCCACAAGTGGATGGGACAATCCCCACACTGGATGGGGAATTGATTGAGAGCAGCCCTGAGAAGGATTTGGAGGTGTTGGTGGATGAAAAACTGGATGTGCCTCATCCATGTGTGCTGGAACCCAAAAATTCCCTGTGTCCTGGGCTCATCCCACATCAGGGCAGCAGGAGAGGAGGAATTTCAGCCCCTCCACCCTGCTCAGGTGAGATCCCATCTGCAGCCCTGGGGTCTGACAGCAGAGGGATGTGGAGCAGCTGGAATGATCCAGAGGAAACCATGGAGATGCTCCAAGGGCTGGAGCCCCTCTGCTCTGGAGCCAGGCTGGGAGAGCTGGGAATGTCCAGCCTGGAGAAGGGAAGGATCCAGGGAGACCCTTCCAGTGCTTGAAGAGGCTCCAGGAGAGCAGGAGAGAAATTTGGGACAAAGGATGGAGGGTCAGGACACAGGGAATGGCTTCCCCCTGCCAGAGGGATATTGGAAAAAATTCTTCCCTATGAGAGTGGGGAGGTGCTGGGATGGAATTCCCAGAGAATCTGTGGCTGTCTCATCCCTGGAAGTGTCCAAGGCCAGGCTGGACAAGGCTTGAGACAACCTGGAATAGAGGAAGGTGTCCCTGCCCATGGCAGGGGGTGGGACTGGATGATTTTGGAGGTCCCTTCCCACCCAAACCATCCCACGACTCTGTGGAATAACCCCCCTCAGTTTAGCCCAAAATTCCCTGTAAATTTTCCAGCCCTCTGAGAAGCCACTGCAAGGAGATCCAGGGTTTTTTTTTTCTTACCTGGGTGTTTCCAAGTGGAATTATTTGAAAATGTATCCAGTCATGTAAGGATTGGGAAGAGACATCCTCCATGGGATGTGGAAACTGGAGAAAACCAAAAAAAAACCCTCCACAACACTTCATTGCAGGTGTAATCCCATGTTTCAATTTTTTTTCTTTTTTTTTCTTTTTTTTTTCTTGAGGAATCTCTGTTCTCATTGGTTGATAACCACTAAATACATTTGCAACTATTTTCCTTTCCAGGTCAGGGGGATTTATTGGGAAGGTACATCTTTATTTAGGTAATTAAGGAGCTTAGTAGGTGCTCATTGAAATTCTTAATTTTTTCCCAGGTTTTGAAAATGCTAAATGAGATCTGGGCTGGATTATTATTTTTTTTTTTTTGCCTTGAGATTAGCATTAAGCTGCATTTGAATGGAAATTCAGATTCAATTCAACCAAATGAAAATAGGGGTTTTTAAAAAGTGTTTGTTTCATAATTAGAAGTAATTATTGAAAGGAGGGAATTGTTTATGGGTAAATTAATGTGTTTTTGCTGGTCACTGTGTATTTAAAACTAATGGTTCCTCTGTATTTATGAATGTATCTTGGGAAAAGACACATCCCTTTCTATTTTTAATTTCCAATCACTTTTCCAACCTCAAACACCATCAACAGTGGACTGAATTATTTGAATTATTTGAATTATTCCAATCAGGTTCTTTAAATAAATGAAATCTTAATGTAGAAATGTTTATGTGAGGTTTGACCTTTATTATTTTAAGGAGAAAGCATCAATGCTGATAAAAATCCCATAAACCAAACATTTTTGTGGAATTATTTACTTTTATCTGGGATCTTCAGGGATCTGGCAGGTGAGGATAGAGATGGAGAAGCTTCCAAGGGAGCATTCCTGGTGTGTTTGAGGAACAATTCCAGCCCTAAATCCTGTGTTTTTCACTAAGGAATGATGGAAAATGTGATTTTGGGGGGTTTTTTTTGCTCCTCAATGAGGATTTTTCCATTGCCACCTTCCAGGCTTGTGGCACACGAGCTCCCTCCTTCCTCACCTCTCTCCCTGTTGCTTTTCCCATGATCCGCTCTTTCCTCGGGATTCAAATGCCAGCATGCAAATGTGATTTCTGACTATGCAAGGATTACTTTAGGAAAAAAAATATATATATATAAGCTAAGCCCAAAGAAGAAATCCAGTGGTAAAAGAAAACCTTTAAGAAGGAAATTCTTAAAGAAAATTCTTTAAGAGCCACTTGTATCGCCGCCAGCGCCGGGAAATCCTCTCCGGATTTCATCTGGCCGGGAACGCCGCCGGGATGTTCCCGCTCTGCTCCTGGGGTTGAGTTTAACTCAGAGACACCAAATGCTCTAAAAATTTTATGTTTCATTTATAGGGGAATTTTTGCAGGGGTTTGGGTGGGATTTTTGGTGGCCTTGTGTTGATGAGGGGATGGGGGTGTTAAATCTGAGCACGCTGGAGCGACTCATCCTCGTTTTTAACTTTCATTTTTCATGCTGGCTTAGAAAACTCCCATTTTTTTTCCTTTTTATAGATTATTTGAAGAGGGAATTATTTTCTCAGCATCACTTGCTGGCTGCTGGCTGAAGTTTTGGTGGTTTTACTCCATTCTGAGCCGGGAATGGAGATGGGAAAGGGTCTGGAGCATCAGGAGAGGCTGAGGGAGCTGGGAAAGGGGCTCAGCCTGGAGAAAAGGAGTCACAGGCAAAACCTGGATCTCCACAACTCCCTGACAGGAGGGTGGATCCAAGTGGGGATCAGGATCTATTCCCAAGGAATAAGGGACAGGAAAAGAGGAAACAGCCCCAGGTTGTGCCAGGAGAGGTTTAGCTTGGATATTGGGAAGATTTTTTGTGGAAAGGTTGGGCAGGCTTGGTGGAATCCCCATCCCTGTAGGAATTTAACTTCTGTATGGATGTGGCTGGGGGAATGGTTGGGCTGGATGATCTTGGAGAGCTTTTCCCTCCTAAATGCCTCTGGAATTTTCTCAAGGACACAGCAGGGGTGGTGTTCAATCCTGGGAAATCAGATTTGGCCAACATGAGCACCTAAGCAGCCGCATGAAATGTTCAGAGTGAGGCAAAGCTGCTCCTGCTTCAAGAGAAGGACTGGAAAATCCCAAACCTCATCCTACAGAATCATGGAATGATTTGGGTTGGAAGGGACTATGGAGATCATCTTGTCCAAAACCCTGCCATGGACAGGGACACCTTCCACTACCCCAGGTTGCTCCAAGCCCCATCCAACCTGGCCACAGCCTGGGACCTCCTTTTGTAACATTTTTAGCACCAGACTCTGATTTTCCCCGCGGTCGGCATCGAACCCGCGCCGGTTTTTAAGCATTTTCATGTAGTTCCTCCACCTCCTCTTCATTAAAAATTTTTTCTTCCGCTGTCCACCCCAGGGGTGGGGGGAAAGACAACCCTCAACCTTGTGTAGTCAAGGTTATGGCGATAAATTCCGGAGCATTGTCACTTCTATTCGGAGTAAATTGGCCGGCCGCTCTCGGGCTGAAGGGGAGATAATTTGCTGTAGTATTTCAAATGGATTAGAAATGGATTTGAAGGGAAAGTTCATGCCTCCCATTACAAAGGCTAGAAAGAAGACTATCTTAAGGCACTGTTCACACTCCAGCCTTCATTATCCACGCTTAATACCTTTCCTATTTTCCAGCGTTAATGAAATTTCCTGCCGGAGCGGGGCCTCGTGGACGGACGGGAGGGACCCTTTAGATCCGCGGCAGAAAGGGAATTACAAGGCCCTCGTGTCAAGGGGCCCAGTGTATTCTTCAGGTCCTTGGCCCTGCTATTATCTCATTAATTTTATCCTCTTTTGTCAATGCAGTTCCTTTCCTAAGGCCGTCCTTTCCATTAGGGTAACAATTCCATGGGGAGCTGGGATCCCGATGGAAAGCGAGTGGGCGTTGGGCTCTGCGCCATTCCTGGTGGATTTTCCCTGCCACCACCAGCTTGGATGTCACCAAAAGGGAGGGGGACACACACTGGTGGCTGTGTTGGGGCCACACAACCATTTGGGAGCCACAACTTGGATTTTAAAGGGTTCCTGCAAATGAACGTCAGGAATTTGAGTTCCTTCCGTGCCAATCTGTGTGGGCGTGGTTTTTCCATATAAAACATTTTCCTTGAATTTTAACTCTCTTAAAGCTTCTATAATATAATAAATATCCTGGCTAATATAATAAATAGTAAATAAAATAAATATTCTAATAAATATTGCTTTATATGTATAAAAAGGATGAGGGTATATCACTGCTTGGATAGTGAAGGTCGGGAAGCTGAATTCCTTCCGTGCCAATCTGTGTGGGCGNTGAAATAAATATTCTAATAAATATTACTTTATATATATAAAAAGGAGGAGGGGACATCACTGCTTGGACATTTGCACCGCCCAGAAGGTGGAAATGGAGGTGGTCAAGCCTCCAGTGAGCTCAGACTGAGCATCCCTGGAATTGTTCAAGGCCAGGAGTGACCTGTTCTACTGGAAGGTGTCCCTGCCCATGGAATTGGTGATTTTAAAGATCCATTTCAACCCAAATAATTCTGTGGTGATTCCATGGGTTCAGTCTGGTGGCCCTTGGGGCTTTGGCAGCCTGAGCAGATGTTCTGAAAGAAAAAGCAGAAGCTTTGCTTGGAGACCACACAGAGGTCACTTGTCTCAAAAATACAGCAGCTCTAAATTAGAGGAGGTTCAGCCCCTCTCCCTTTGAGGAATGAGATGAGTTTTGATGCTATTTGCCAAAATTCTTGAAAAAAATCAAAGATCTGTGGAATGGATGGGAAGGAACCTTGAAAATCCTCCTGTTCCAACTCCCTGCCTCAGTGGGGATGTTCTGATTTGGAGCATTTGGAGGCTCCCTCAGTTTGGAGCTTGGATATCCCTAAGGAATTCTAAGAAGAGAGAGGAGTGTGACCACTTTGCTGAGCTGAGAGCAGCAAGGCAGGAAAATAAATATCCCAAAAATTTGGGGGATCCAACCAGTGGATCTTAAACTGGTGCTTAAACCAGTGTGAGTCAGGCTCAGGTGGTGTGAGCAGCCCCTGGGGCTGTGGGTTGGATTTTATTGACATTACAGCCAAAAAAGGTTTAATTTAATGTATTATCTCATATATGTGTGTCTGTGTGATAATGTAATCTATTAGGGCATATATGTAAATTTATATTCAATAGGTATTGATGTATCTCTACAAATATAGAATATTTTTAATATATATGGATATATCAACATATAATATATAGATATAGCTATATAGAGATAATATCTAATTAAATAGCTAAAATATCTATTTAAATATGTTTGTCCTATATATAGTCTGTATATAATTTATATATATATATCTGTGTATCTGTATATCCATGCCCTGAGTGCTGCCACATCCCAGCCTTTCCCTACAAACTAGAATGGGGAATGTTGGATGAACCCCTGACTTCTTCCCTCCCCTCTACTAAACTTAAGGAAAATATGAAATATATAATAGATAGAAAACAATATCTATATATTATATGTGTTACCTATATATTACTGAATATATGTAATTCAACATATTCAATATATTCAGTAATATATGAATAATATAAAGTGCTGAGAATAAGAATAGTATCTGGGCTTCATAAATTGTCTCTAGGTATTATTATATAGATATATATAGAATATATCTAGATGTTATTTAACATATATAATTCAGTATATGTATTCAGTGCATATATTCAATAGTATCTAGAGATAATTGATGGATATAGAAGATCCAGAGAATATAGGTGCTAATATATAGATTTATGTATAATATATGGATTTATGTATAAAAGTATTAATATTTATTATTCTGTATAACATATAGATCTTCTATTTCAATACATATATTGAAATATATATATTTCATATATATATACAATTCAATAATACATATATTGAAATACATATATCTTCTATTCAATACATATACTCAGGGTATAGATATTCAATTATTTGTGTAGCTGTACAGAAATAGATGTGTGTGGATATCTCTGTGATACCCAGAGATAACATATAGGGAATATATATGGAATTAGAGGAAGTCTTTGAAGGGACTTCAAAGGGATTCAGGGAAAGGGATTCAGCTGGGAAAAGGAGCCCCAAATCCATTGGTACTGCAGCCCCTGTGAACGGAGGAATGGAATGTCGTGGGTCCAACCAGGGATGTGTCACTGGGAGGAAGAGGAGATGGATGGGTCTGGGATGGGTCTTGTCACAACCATGGCGTTTTTTTCCAATAACTTCATTAAAATCCTGGGATGGGTTGGGTTGGAAGGGTTAAAGATCATCCACATCCATGGAGGCCATGGCAGGGACACCTTCCACTGTCCCAGGTTGCTCCAAACCCTGTCCAGCCTGGCCTTGGACACTTCCAGGGATGGGGCAGCTGCAGCTTCTCTGGAAATTCCATTCCAGCACCTCCCCACCCTCCCAGGGAAGAATTCCTTCCCAATATCTTATCTAATTCTGCCCTCTGGCAGTGGGAAGTCATTCCTGCTAGTCCTGGCACTCCATCCCTTTTTCACAATCTCTCTCCAGCCCTCCTGGAGCCCCTTTAGGCACTGGAAGGTCTCCCTGGATCTTTCCCTTCTCCAGGCTGGACATTCCCAGCTCTCCCAGCCTGGCTCCACAGCAGAGGGGCCCCAGCCCTGGGAGCATCTCCGTGGCCTCCTCTGGATTTGCTCCAACATCTCCTCATCCTTCTAATTCTGGGACCCCAGAGCTGGACACACAACTCCAGATGGGATCTCAGAAAAGCAGAGCAGAGGTGGAGAATCATCTCCATCACCCTCCCAGCCGCTGGATATTTGATATTATTTTTATTGCCCCTGATATGGCCACAAGATCTTTCTCCAGGTCCTGCAGCCAGTGCTGGATGCATCCTTGGCTTTGCTGGTGTTTTCCTGGGATGTGACCCAAGTGTCCTTCCTGCCATCCCCACCTTCACCCAACGATGCCACCCCTGTGACTTTGCAAGTCACTAAGACTTGATGCTCCTCTCCAGAGCAGTTCCACGAGGAGAAAATCCTGGGGGAACTGAAATGAGGAATTTATCAAATTCCCATCCCCTTCCACAAAAAAAAACCAGGCAGCAAATTTTCCCAGCTCGGTAGCCAGTGGCAACAGCCCTCTGGAATGAATAGGCTGTCACGCTGAGCATTAGGAAATGTAACTATTCCATTTTCCAGCTCTCTCTTTTTCTTTGGAGCACATGTTCATTTAAAGGAAATACTCATCGGGGTTTGCATTCCACTGATAGGATAGTGGGATCTTAATTTACGGATATTCTCCGGTAATGTGCGGTTTATATACGTTCTGCTAATAGCATTACGAGCATAGTTTGGGCTAATACAAAATTAGAGCTCTAATTTGCATAAACAAATTACTGTTTGGATTAGAGCTAAATGAGGAAGGCGACTGATACTGGAGGAGATTTGATTTGGCTGCAGTGGCTCTGTTTGCACAGTGGGGGATGGATAGGAAGGAGCTCGTGGTTCAGGAGGGAGTTCAGGAGGTATCAGGTCACAGAGTGGACAAAATTTTGGGGGGCAAAGGAGCCCCTCTGGGACATTTGGCAAGGTGAGGGTTGGCCTCTTTTCCCTGACAGGATGAGAGGAAACAGCCTCAAGCTGTGCCAGGGGTGGTTCAGGTTGGACATCAGAAGGAATTTTTTCATGGGAAGGGGTGTTAAATATTGGGGTGAGCTGTCCAGTGAGGTGGAATGGGAATCCCCATCCCTGGAGGTGTTCAAGGAATGCACTCAGTGCTCTGGTCTAATTGACAAAGTGGTGATCAGTCACAGGTTGGACTTTGTGGCCTTAAAGGTCTTTTCAGACCTAAAAGATTTTGGGATTCTGTGATATTTGTCACTTCAGAACTTGCTGGTCCTTCAGAATAACGTTACGGGCAACAGCAACTGGATCGTGATTCCTGATCCATCTCCATCCCACTGCCTCAATATGGGATTTGTGAATTTGGGGAGAGCTGAGGAGGTGGGGACACATCCCTGGTGCTGCCCACTGGACCCTGCTGAGGTCCAGCATCATCTCCAGGTGACAGGTGAGGGATGGAAATGCTCTTGGGTGACTTGTCCTGTGCAGGGATTGAGGAAAATGCTTCAAAGAGCCAGATTTGGGGGCAGAATAAAAATATCAAAGTTGTGGTATCTGATTCATAATAGGAATAATGATAAATAAAAATACACTCATAGAATGTTTTTGGGTTGGAAGGGACCTTAAAGACCATCTAGTTCCAAACCCCTGCCATGGATAGGGATGCCACCCACTGGATCAGACTGCTCAGAGTCCCATCCCACCTGGCTTTGAAGCACTTCCAGGGATGTTAAAGCTTCACTGAGCTTAGCCAAGTTTTATGGAGCTTGTAGAGCTCCATAAAAGGTCCCACCTTGCTGATTCTCTCATGGGATTTGCATCCACATTTCCTTGTTTTTGCTGGGGCTGGAGGTGCAAGCAAGGGTGGGAGAAGTTGGGAGGGAGTCCCTAAATGTCATTTTTTTTGGTGTCAGTCATGAAGAATCAGAATTTTCCTCTATCAACTGCAAGAACATCCCTGATTCTTCCACGCATCTCCTCCATTGTAGTGGGAGCTGTCCCTGTCCATGGGGTTGGAATGAGATGATCTTGAAGGTCACTCTGAACCCAAACCATTCCATGATCCTCCAATCCCATGGTTTGCTCATAAACCAGCACCTCCTTGTGACATTTCCCCAAATTTGGGTTGACCTTGACTTTATTTTTTCCCTGCAGATCCCTGTTGTTAAACCAAACCCGACCCTCACTCCAGGGTGGAAAATCCCAGCTCGTCCAACAGCGCTGGAGGAGCAAAGGCTTCCGCTGCATCGGCGGCGTCATGTACAGGGTGTCGGCCAACAAACTCTCCAAAACCTCCAGCACCCCTGTCAGGGCCAGGGATTTGAGCACCAGAACTCCCATCAGAGCAGGTGAGCAGGAATTTGTCCCAGTTCTTGTCCAAAATCCAAACTGAGTCCAGTTTTGAGCTCTTTATTCCCAGTTTGTGGGTTGCGATTCATCCTCCAGATTTGTAGAGTTCCACCGTGGACATCCCACGGTACCAAGTGCTGTTCTTGCTTTACAGTAGATCCAAAGGGGAAATAAAGTTGGAAGAATTAAAAGTTCAGGAGAATCAAGGTTTTTCTTAAGTCAGACTTAATTCAAGCTTGTGGAAATGTTAAACTTGGTTTAATGAGCAAAATCTTGGATAACTTCAGACATCACAAGGTTGACTGGGCTGGAGATGCTCATCAAATTATGTTCAATATTGACTTAAAATTTGGGAAGATCATTGTGCAGATAACTGTGGAATGAGGGCCCCATTTTGATGAATTCCTGGCTTTACCTTGCAACTTTGATTAAATTTGTGTTTCAGTTCCTCCTGTGTTTGACGCCTCAAGCGTGGCTCTTAACAAAGAGCAGATTTTAACTGTGTTTAAAGCATTTTTAAAATTTCTTCTTGGTCTCAAATATTTTTGCTCTCTAACTGGTTTATTGAGAATTTTTGGGGATAGTTAAACTGGGGAAGGCAAAACCAGTGGGTTTGTGCTGATTTTCCTGTAAGGAAGGATGAACGGAGCAGAGATGAGGATTTTTATGGATTATGCTGGAAATCAGGCAATGAGGGGTGGTTTGGATTAAAGGGATCTTCAAGGTCATCCAGTTCCATCCCTCTGGGACACCTTCCACCAGCCAAGGTTGTTCCCTGACCTTGAATGCCAAAATATGAGGGGAAAGCAGGAGAAGAGAAGAGAAGAGAGAAGAGAGAAGAGAGAAGAGAGAAGAGAGAAGAGAGAAGAGAGAAGAGAGGAGAAGAGAAGAGAAGAGAAGAGAAGAGAAGAGAAGAGAAGAGAAGAGAAGAGATGCAGCCTTTGAAATCACCTGCACCACAATTCCTGTGGGAATTCTGGGGCATCCTGGGTGGTTTTAAACCCACAAAGAGCAGGATTAGGGAGGGAAGGAGCTCTGTGCTGGGATGGGGAGTGGAGCTGCAGAGATGAGGATGAGGCTGAGGCATGTGGAGCCAATGTAATGTCACTTCCAGGTAATTTCCCTTCTGAGAGCAACAAAGGGAGGCTTAGCAGGATTTTGGGAATGGTTTGTTGGTGTTTTCACCACTCAGCTCCTCTCAGGACAGATTTTTGATGTCTGACTCTCCTGCTGCAGCTTTCTCCTTGCTGCCAACTCCTCAAATCGGGATGAGCGTGCTCAGGAGCAAATCTATAATGGATTTTTTTTGGAATCTTGGATCCTGCCTGGTAAATCCTTGGCTGTGGTGCTGCCTCTGAGGAGGAGGGACAAAGATCAGAGTTTTGAGACTCAGAAAAAGTGGCCATAAAACAGCTGAGTAGTTTGTAGGAAAAAAAATCAGATTTTTCCAAGAGCTTTGCTGCTGGTACTGGGATTTCCCAAAGTGTCTGGATCAGTATAATCAGCACAAAACCAGATCAAGGGTGGCTCTGCCTTAAGCACCATCTCTGGGCATTGAAAACATCACCAAAGCAGAAAATGTCCTGCAGGAATGGAAGAAAAGGGGTGAAACCCCAGGACATGGGCAGGGATGTTGTGGGATGGATTTCAGGATGGAGTTGGACCACTAGGAAGAGTTTTTGGGAGAAATGATGGCTGGAAGGACTGGAAAATGGGAATATCTGGATCTGCCAAGGAAAGGAAGGATGTCTGTCCATGGCCAAGTGGAGCAGCCAAAACCCAAGGAGCTTAAATTGGTGGCAGAACTTTCCAAGGAAAAGGATGATGAAATGCTGGACTCTAAAATCTCCATCATTTTAAAGATTTTTTAAAGAACATTTTTCATGAACTTCTTTTTGGAGGGGACATGGGTGGAAAAGGTCCTGCCTTCCAGCAAAGAGGTGAATTTTTTAATTTATCCAAGTGCAAGGAAATCTCTAGATTTGTCTGGAAATAACAAAGTCTCATTTGGGCATCTCAGCAAAAGTTGATGGATTTGGACTGTCCATGAATATCCATCCAAGCAGAGAAACACCAACTTAGAGGCAAATTCCTGACAGAGGGATTAAGCCAAAGGATTTCTGCAGATTCAGGCCTTGGAATTGCTTGTGGGGGGTTCCTGAAGGGATTTGGAGTGACAAAAATGGAGGAAATGTGATTCCCCCCATTTTTCCTTCTTCACTGAAACCAATCTTCTAGTGAGGTCTCATTCAGAGAATTGGGTTTAATTATTAATCCCACTTTGGGAGAGAAGATCCCTTCCAGGGTTATTCCCTATAAAAATTCCCTATAAAATTCTCATTTGGGCATCTCAGCAAAGGTTGATGGATTTAGGCTGTCCATGAATATCCATCCCTGGGTTGGGACCAAGCAGAGAAACACCAACTTAGAGGTAAATTCCTGACAGAGGGATTAAACCAAAGATATTATGGGAGGATTTCTGCAGATTCAGGCCTTGGAATTGGAGATTTGGATTTGGATTTGGAGTGGGATTTGGAGTGACAGGACTTGGAGGAAATGTGATCTCCCATTTTCCTTCATCATTGAAACCAATCTTCTAGTGAGGTCTCATTCAGAGAACTGGGTTTAGTTAGTCCCACTTTGGGAGAGAATATTCCCTATTCTTTTAGGGATATATCCCGTTATTCCCTATAAAATACAATCCCATCTAATTATTATTTTTGAAGCTATTCCTTATTTTCCTGTTACCTCTTTTCCCCCTGCCACACAGCACAGTGGCTTTGTAACCACAAAACCCGAGGAACTGCTACAGATCAGTATTTTCATGTCATCTTTTATCCCTCCCCATAATTCATCCTCCTTCCCAAAAATAAATTCCACGGATTCCTCTTGCCTTGGGATAACCGGGCTTGGCAGGGCGGAAGATTTGTGTTTTCTCATCGGCTGCGAACGTTTGCTCAACGCTCTGTGTTTTCAACACTTGACAAAGTTTATTTAAAAGATGGAAAAAAACTGCTTTTCCTTTCCCTCTCAGTGCCAGGCACCGTGTGCTTGGAGCAGTGGAGAGATGGGAAATGCTCCTGACAGTTTAATAGCTGGGAGTTTGCTTGCAGTGGGTTATAATTCTCCTTTTTCCCTGGATTTATTGGGTTGCGGTTTTATCTCTACAGTGCAAAATCTGATGGTGGTGCTGGGGCTGATGCATCCACACCATTGCAGCATTCCCAAGGGATTTATTGATGGATGCTGGTGGTGAGTTAAGATTTGGTGCTGGGGATGCTCTGCCTGCATCCCTGTGCTGTATTGGGATCGATCCTGGAGCAATGGGAAGAGCAATTTTCCATGGCTCCTCTGGAATCAGCTTTGTTAATGCTGGAGAGATGAGGAGGACAAGGCTTGGGGACAAGGAAAAGTGTCACTGCAATCCCAGGAAAAATTTTTGGAGGTGTTTTGGACATAAAAAACCTCCCTGGAGCAATCACAGCATCACCACAACCTGTGCAGCTGCTAAGAACTTTGCTCTCATCCCACGTGTGGTTCTGCTCCCAAAGGATTTCTGCCCCTTCCACACTTATCTCCAGAAAACTGCAAATAAAATACAGAAATAAAAATACTTTTTTTTTTTTTTTGGCCTTCCCAGCTGGATAGGGACCTTGGATGTGGCATAATTCATTGCTCAGGCAAGGATGGAGAAGAAAACCCAGGGTTTAAACCCTCTCTGCTCATTTTTGTGCAAGACAAAGATGCAGAATCCAGCATGGAAAGGCTCTTTCCCTTTGGGAAAATTGGTATTTTGGCACCCAGGTATTTTTTCACTATGCAGAAGTCTTGGAAAATCAGCAGTGGGATGGTGTGGAAAGCATTTGCTGTGTGGCAATTAATTAAACAAGTGGAATAATTGGGATTCTCCGCTCACAAGGAACCTTTCCCTCATTTCTTTCTCCAGCTGCAAAGGCATTTTCCAGGCTCTTGAGGAATTTCTGTGAAATCAGGGAGAGAAGCAAAAGGTCCTGGGCAATGTAGAGTTTCACAAAGAATTACAGGAGGGGAAATACAAGATTGAAAGCAGCAGAAAGCAAATTAAGGTTTGACATTGTCCGGAAACCAGCCCTGACCCCAATCTCAGCACAAGCCAACGAGAGGGGAATTGAGCTCTGTGAGCTGGGGCTGGCTCCAGCAGGGTTTTCCAAGTTTCCAGCCTGTTTTTCCATGGGCAAATCCTCACCTGCATGATTTACTCCTTGCTGAGGGTTTAGCTCTTGGTTGGAGAAAGGCTGGTGGCTTTGAGGGGCTCCGGAGGTGACATTAAAAACATTTGAGCAATGGGATTTTATTTATTGGGGTTTTTGAATTGTCTCCATGGCCCAGATTCCAGAGGCTTGGAGATACCCAGGATTGCTGGGTGGAGGTTTAAGAGGAGTTTTAAAGTTTTCCCAAGCTGAGGCTTCTCCTACACATTGTGACAGCCACTCTGATCCCAAAGAAACAAATTATTAATTAAAAAATGGTTGAGTTCAGCCTTCCAGAACTGGAGGGACTTACCCTGCATCCAGATGCTCTTCCTGTCTCCATCCTGCTGTGCAGTGTCCCCTCCTGCCTCAGTTTCCCCTCTCTGCTGCAGAGGAGATGGAAGGTCATGGAATCATGGAATGGTTTGGGTTGGGAGGAAACTGGAAGATCATCCAGTTCCAACCCTCTGCCAGGGGCAGGGACACTTTCTGCTATCCCAGGTTGCTCCAAGC
>VXBR01009202.1:0-19399 GCA_013400215.1 Cisticola juncidis | reverse complement strand
TTCCCTTCCCTTCCCTTCCCTTCCCTTCCCGTCCCATTGTCTTCTCCGGAATGAGGACTTGGTGCTGTCCAGAGAGGGAAATAAATGACCCCCAGCAGCTGTGAGTGCTGATCCTCGAAATCCACTTAAATGAATAATAATTAAAGAAATAAATTTCCCCAAGTGCAGCCTCAAAACTTTTGGTTCAGCAATAAAGCCAAGGAGAGGCTGGGAAAAAAATGAATCGCTCGGCTCTTTCCGAAGGAGGCTGCGGGGGGAGGGGCGGGGTGAAAAGGGGGACCATTTAAGGAGGCAGAAGGGGTTNGAAAATGGGAACCATTTAAGGAGCCAGAGTGGTTTAAGGAATTCTTTTCCAGGTCGTGTGGGAACAGGCTGAGGAGAGGTTGTGTGGTGACACCAACACCTGAGGGATAAAGGGATTGAGGAATCCCAAAACCATGGGGCCAAGGGATTGAGGGATCCCAAAACTACGGGATTGAGGTCGAAAGGGGCCAAGGGATTGATTTCAAAGGATATAAGGAATTGAGAAATCCCAAAAACAAAGCACTGAGATTCAAGGGGCCAAGGGATTGATTTCAAAGGATATAAGGAATTGAGAAATCCCAAAAACAAAGCACTGAAATTCAAGGGGCCATGGAATTGAGCTCTAAAGGGGTCAGGGATTGAGGAATCCCAAACCCGAGGAATTGAACTCAGCAAGCCAAAGGATTGAGCCCAAAAGAGATAAGGGACTGAACAAGTCCAAAACCAACAAAAAATAACAAAAAATAATGGGAAGATTGGATGACCCTGTTGTGGTCACTGCCACTGCTTGGACAAACCCCTGGTTGGTTCCCTCTGTGTGTGAGAATTCCATAAATTATCCTTGACTTGGAATGGTGGAAATGGATGGGAAGCAACAGGTTTGATACTCAGCACTCATCATTCTAACAGTGTTCTCACACTCTTGCTCATCCCTTGGCCCTTCCACACCCCTACTCTGAGTTTCTTCCTTTTTTTCTGCCTATTTCAGTTTTCTACTGATTGTTTCCCTCCATGGGGAAGATTTCCACAAATTATCCTTGATTTGGGATTGTGGAAATAGATGGGAAGCAATGGGCTTGATACTCAATACTCATAATTTTAACAATGTTCTCACCCTCTTGTCAATCATCCCTTGGTCCCAGCTCACCCCAGCTCTGGATTTCTCCCTTTTTTTTTCCTAAATTTTAAAATTTTTCCACCATTTAAAAAGAGTAAACCACTGGATAAGATGCTCCAGCAGACCTTTCCATGAGATGAGGTCCAGATCCTTGAGCTGTGCCTTAGACCAATAAAATCCTCCCTAAATAATTAAGCAGGTGACAATTAACTGCCATATTGCAGCCAATTTTTAACTCAAAGGAATATTTGGAATATTTTGGGGTGTGTTTGTTGCATCCCAAGCCTTTGAGTGATGGGGAGCTGAGCAGGAGTGTTGGTCTGGGTGGGAATATCCTGATATCCATGTGGGAATATGGAGATCACCAAGTGTTGGTCTGGGTGGGAGTGTCCTGGTATCCATGTGGGAATGATGGAAAGCACTGGGTGTTTGTATGGATGGGAATATCCTGATATCCATGTGGGAATGCTGGAAAGCACCAGGTGTTGCTCCTGGGTGCAGTTCCTGGGCTGCCAAGGGAAATCTCTGCCAACTTTTCCCTGGAGGAGAAGGACCTTGAGCCTCAAGTCGTGTTTTGGGATTATGGAAAAAAATCTCCCAATATTCCAGAGGTGGACCTGGATCCACTTGAGCTGAGTTTTAGGATTAAGGATATTAAAAGATCATAATTAACTTATGGATGTTGGTGCAGCTGCTTGTTTTAAGCTTTTTTTTGTTTGACAAGTATAAATTGTGCCTTTTCTCCCTTTCCCATCAAAATCCGGAATTCCAAACGCTGCGGAAAACACCGTGGGACTGCTCGGCTGTGGATTCCTTCCTTAGGAGCAGGGAAAAAAAAATAAAAAAAAGGAGTTGGGCTGTAGCCCCTGCAATTAATCATAGCTGTAATCATGCATTTAATGAACATGACAGCTCCCGCTCCCTCCGGAGAGACGCGCGGAGTCTTCCCGGCTGGATTGGGAACAACAATCGCTCCTCACCGGAGCTGCCAGCGTTGGGCTGGGATGATGCATGGAGAGGGAAAAAAAACCCCTCATTTTCATGGGCTGTGGGTTTCCTTAAGGATGATGCTCTTCCAAGTGAATGAATTGTCAGGAAAAGGGGGGAGAAAAATCCACCTGCCCCTTCCACAGGGTGGAAAATCTCCCGGCTGGCACTGCTGTGCTGGGGGTAATCACTGTGGCAGATTTTCTTATTTTCCTGCTTTTTTTCCCTTTTCCATCCCATTCCCACTGCCTCCACTTGGGAGGAATTCACTGTGGCACCTCTTTAATTTCCACAGGGAGGGACTTTGGCAATGCCAAGGATGTGGGAGTCGCTCTATCCCTGTCTCTTGGTGTTCTTTCCAGCTGGGAAGTGACTGAGGAGAAAAACGGGACAGATTTGGGACTGGGATATGCCCAGTGTTTTGTCTGGACCAAACCAGACTCCCAAAGTCGAGCCCTGGGGGCATCATTTCAGCTTTTTGTTTAATTTAGGCCAGAATTCAGCAAATTCCGGCTCCTGATGTTGGACTTTAACTCTTATCCCATTTTCCAATGTCTTTTGATGTCCCAATTTCACCCAGTTTCAATAACACAACCTCCAGTGCCAGAAATGTTTATTTAGTAATGTATTTATTAATGCAAATCTCTTGTAGTGACCAGTTGGGAATTCCGAGTTGACAACCACCCCAAAAATCCAAATTTAGGCTCTTTGGACCTCCTGAAAAGTCAGGAACATCCACCCCCCCTCTTCGTGACACAAAGCTTTTACTTTTATTTAATCTTTCTTTTTTTGATGCAAGAGCTTCCAAAAATATCCTCATGACAGAACCTGAGTTTTCTCCATGAACCCCAATGGATGGTGAAATGTTTAATTATGGAGCTTTCTTGGTTTGGCTCATCCTGGAGAAATATTTGGGTGGTTTTCCAATAGTTTGGGGATGATTTGCACACGGGATGAATAATTAGGAATTGGGAAAATGTGGATGGGGGGTTTCTTTGCCACCTTCCAGCTTTGCCAGAGCTGCATGGATTTCTTCTGGATTTTGTCATGGATGGGATCAACTCTTGGATAGTTAAACTTTCTTTGGGATGGGAGTTAATTCTTGGAATGGGAGGTGCACATCATTTTATTCCATGTCTTCTTGCTGGAAGATGAAAACTGGGGGGAAAAAGGCCCCCAAAATTATTTAATTGATGTATTTTTGCTAAAAATTTGCATAAAATTCCATAATGTATATTTGCTAAAAATTTGCATAAAATTCCAACCCACTGGCCCCTTTATTTATCCTTCATTTATCTCTTCAGTAATTCCTCCTTTCTGGCCAAGATGACCTTTCAGGACCCTTCCAGCCCCAACCATTCCATGATTCCCTGATTCCAAACCTGTGTATCAGCTTTCATCCCCAAATATTAAATATTTAGAGGGATTGTTTGCTGCCCTCAGGAGCTGATTGTTGGTGTAGCTTTAAGGAATATTACACAGAATTCCAGAGGGCTGAGGATGCTCCAGCTCTGTCCTAATGGATTTTATTTGGGAAGTCAACCTTGCTCTTGTGGAAACCCTTGAGCGGCGTCTTCGGAGCATCCCAAAGTTGACAAATGATTATTGTGGCATGAAAAGGATGCTCCTACAGCTTGGGATGAGAAGGAATTAAAAAAAAAAGGGGAAAAACCCATCTCAGTGGCTGCTCAAATTCCCCTTTGATGGAATTTGATGTGCAGAGGGAACAGATGGGGCTTTGCCGACGCTCGGAATCAAATCCCGCTCGCTCAACTTCCCAACACGCCCGGGCTGGCAGGAGAGTGACTGAGCCTCTCTCATCCCACCTGGAAAAATGAAATCCAGCCTTTCTTTCCTGTTCAACCAGTCAAGGGTGATTTAATTCCCTTCCTGCATGGATGGGAGAGGGAGCTGGGCTTCCCTGTCAAGCCAAGCGTGGAAGTTTGTTGTGTTGAGGGTGGAAGCTTTGTGGGATTTGCTTGCAGAGGTGTTCTGGCACGTTTGGGTGCTGAGGGGAAAAATTCCTGCTGTGTTTGGGATGTTCCAGAGGTGGGAAGTCCCTAAAAGGTCCATTGGTTTTTTGGGAGCTCTGTGCTTTGGGTTAAATAATATGGAATCATGGATTTGTTTGGATTGGGAGGAATTTGAAGATCATCCAGTTCCAACCCTCTGCCAGGAGCAGGGACATTTTCTACCATCCCAAGTTGCTCCAAGCCCTGTCCAGCTTGGCCTTGGACACTTCCAGGGGTGGGACATCCATGGTTTCTCTGGGCAAACAGTGCCAGAGCCTCCCCACCCTCCCAGGGAAGAATTTCTTCCCAATGTCCCATCTCTCCCTCCCTCTGGCAGTGGGAAGCCATTCCCTCTGTTTTGCCACTCCAGGTTCTTGTCCAAAGTTCCTCTGCAGCTCTCTTGGTGCCTTTTTAGGCCCTGGAAGGGCTCCAAGTTCTCCCTGGAGCCTTTTCCAGGCTGAACAACCCCAGCCAGATCCCCGAGCAAAAGGTCTCCATCCCTCTGACCATTTTTGCGGACCTGAGGTACTGAGGGCTGTATGAATTCCTGCAAAATTTCTGGATTCCAAGCAATGATCCATATTTTTCTCTCTCTCCAGCCCTGAGATTGCACTCCACACCCAGTCCTGGGGTCTCTCCACCCGGCCTGAGCAGATACTCCACGTGCCGATACATGGCCAGGTCTGTACTCGTGGGAAGCAGGAATGATCTGCTCCACCTTTGGAATTACCCTCAGGAAGGAGTCAGGAGCTTCAGGAGCAGCTTTTGAACTGGAGGATGATTTGGTGAAGCTCTGGCTGCTTCTTTTCTACTTCGAGGTGGTTGTAAGCTCAGCCAGAGCCTCCCCACCCTCCCAGGGAAGATTTTCTTCCCAATATCCCATCTGACCCTTCCCTCTGGCAGTGGGAAACCATTCCCTGTGTCCTGTCCCTCCATCCCTTGTCCCAAGTCCCTCTCCAGTTCTCCTGGAGCCCCTTTAGGCCCTGGAAGGGGCTCTCAGGGCTCCCTGGAGCTTTCCCTTCTCCAGGCTGGACATTCCCAGTGCTCCCCGTCTGGCTCCAGAGCTGAGGGGCTCCATCCCTTGGAGCATCTCCATGGCCTCCTCTGGATCATTCCAGCATCTCCACATCCTCCTGCCTTTGGACTCCAGAGCTGGAGGCAGCTCAGGGGTCTCACCTGAGCAGAAATTCCCCCTCTCCTGCTGCCCAAGGTGTGGGATGAGCCCAGGACATTCTGGGCTCCCTTGGCTGGATCATGTGGAGCTTCTCATCCACCAACACCCCCAATTCCTTCTCCTCAGGGCTGCACCCAATCCATTCCCCACCCAGCCTGGATTTGTGTTTGGGATCACCCACCACACATCCAGCAACTTAAACTTGGCCTTGCACCTCCTTTTAATGCAGGAGCTGCAGACATCCAGCAGTTACAGAGATAAAAATGTGCATTTCCTCTGAAAATTCCTTGAACCTGCATTTTTCATGGATAGTGCACTGCATCCTCAGCAAACCAGAGCTGACTGTGTCCTACACCAAATTATTTGCTCAGAGAGATCTGATGTGTTCACTTGGATCCCAACACTTTCCCTCTTCCACCTGGTCCCACACATCCCATGAGCTGCTGGATAATTCCCTCTCCAGCTGGGAGCTCATGGAAAACATGGAAAAACACGGAAAACAGAGCAACTTCTGAGCTCCTTAAATAGCTTCTAGTGGGACCAGGCAATTAAAAAGGATTCAATTTTCAATTAAAATTTAAATTAAATGAAATTAAATTAATTTTTAAAAAATTAAAAAAAAATTAATTTAAAAAAAATTTAAAATTTAATTAAATTAAAAAGCATAAAATTAAAATTTCCTGCTCTTTGGTGGTGCTTTTTTTTTCCTGTGGCCATCACATAGGTCCTTGATCTTTAAAATTTGAGGGCCATGAATGGCATCATGAAGGCCCAGCTGGTGGGAATGTGCTGAAGAGCCCTCCAAGCCATTCAGCCTTGTGCTGCACAAGGAGAGGACGTTTCCTTCCTCACCATATTCCCCAAAAATGTGGGGAGAGGAGAAAAAAGAAAAGAGGAGAGAATCAAAATTATGGAGGTGGGAAGGGATCTCACTGGTGACTTCACTGTTATGCTGCAGATTTTTAATGATTTGGGGTAAAATCAGCCAAAAATTGGAAATACTTAAGGGTTTATGAGCATGAACTTCATAAATATTTCACTCTCCAGAGTGAAATTTCATAAATATTTTGTTCTCCAGAGTGAAATTTCATAAATATTTCGCTCTCCAGAGTGAAATTTCATAAATATTTTGTTCTCCAGAGATGGGGGCTCCTCTGTGGTTCCAGGTGTTGTTGAGGTGTTTTCTCCATGCCATTGTGGAGTTGGAGCTGGAAATTTTTCCCTGACCTTGTCCTTGTTTCTCCTTCAGCCGAGCAGTGCAGAGGAGCTTGGCCATCATCCGCCAAGCCAAGCAGAGGAAAAAAAAGAAGGAATATTGCATGTACTACAACCGCTTTGGGAAATGCAACAGGGGCGAGAGCTGCCCCTACATCCACGACCCAGAGAAAGTGGCTGTCTGCACCAGGTAGGGATGGGGTAAAATAGGACATTGGTGCTTCCTTTTGGGATATTCCTAAGGGAAATAAACTGATGAGAGAGATGGAGAACAAAAAAAAAAGGGAGTTTTGGGTCAGGCGTTGGTTCTGCGCTGTTGGATTTGGAAGAAGAGGTCAGAGAATCGTGGAATTGTTTTGGTTGGAGAAGACACCAAAGATCATTGAATTCCAAACCTCTGATGTGGTTTTGAAGACTTTTCTAAGCCTTCTGTGTTGTTCTTCATATTGGAGTCAGAATTTTTTACTTTATCTCATGTTTTGCTAGCTGTCCTTCAATATTTACATATTTTTAGGTAGGAGGAGAAAGTTGATTGAAAGTTGGCTTGACCAATGTGGTTTGAGAGGTGGAATTCCATCCTCCAATCCACAGGAAATGTATAAAATTGAGATTTGTGAATAAACTCAGCCCTTTTTCCTGCTTTGCTCACCAGAGTGTCCTTGTGCAGTTTTTTTCCTGTCACCTGTGACAGGCAGGGACATCTCCCCCTATCCCAGGTTGCTCCAAGCCCTGTCCAGCCTGGCCTTGGACACTTCCAGGGATGAGGCAGCCACAGCTTCTCTGGGAATTCCATTCCAGGGTCTCACCAGCCTCACAGGGAAAAGTATTTCCTAAAATCCTATCTATCCCTCTGGCAGTGGGACACCATTCCCCTCGTCCTGTCCCTCCATCCCTTGTCCCAAGTCCCTCTTTTGCTCTCTTGGAGCCTTTTTAGGCACTGGAAGGGTCTTTAAGATCCCTTTGGAGCCTTTTCAAGGGTGACTTGAGCCCCTGCCCTGACCATACTCCAGGTTATTCCTTCAGGAGCATTCCTGAGATCCATTTGGATCAGCCCAAGAGGTTTGAATCCCTCAGCCTGTGACATCGTGCAGCTCTGAGCCTCAGTGATTTATTCCAGGAGAGCTGATCCATGCTGGCAGCTCATTAGACCTGCCCAAGAGTTGATTAAACTCCATTATGAGTCATTTAAAAAGTGCAGAAAAGCCAACTCCACTGATGAACTCCTGGAGTAATTTCTCCATAAAATTGCTGCTGTGCTGGAATCACTTGGAAGTTGCTCAAAGCTTGATAGAGGAGGGGAAGGTGATTTATTGTTTTTTAAATGTTTTTACTCCTTCTCACTCACTCTCCCATAACAAATCCCATAACTCCTTGCCTACTTTAGGAATTGTGCTCCTTGAAGTCTTTTGGGTCTCCATCCTGATTTTCTCCCAGTTTTGCCTCTCCTTATTCTGGTTCTTTCATCTCAAATCCCAATCTTTACCTTTCCCTTCTCATTTTTTTGTTCATCTGCTCTCACAGTGGTCACTCTTAGGAAAACTCATGACATCCTCTTGTTCTTTGGGATTTTTGGGATTTTAGTTCCTGTTCTGGCCCTGTGTTTGCTCATCCTGGCTACTCCTGCCTGGAGCTTCATCCAGCATCTCACAGAATGGGATCACAGAATCCTGGAATGGCTGGGATTGGAAAGGATCATCCAAGATTATCCAATCCACCCTCTGCTGTGGGCAGGGACTTCCCTTATCCCAGGTTGCTCCAAGCTTTGTCCAGCCTGGCCTTGAACACTTCCAGGGATGGGAAATCCACAGCTTTTCCAGGAAACTTGGAGTAATCAGGGCTTTAGGAAGGACCTTTCTCCTTCTGGGATCATCATGTCCAAATTTTGGGATACAAGCCTTGCTCTGCCTACTAATGAGCAGCCAGATGTGATGAAAGAACAAAATCTATCAAGAATCATCAACTGCTCTTCCAACAGGGGGGATCTGTACTAATTTAAAATTAAAATGGATTTGTGGATGAGCCTGACAGTAATCATGTGGTTTTATATAAAACCAGGTATTTTGTGACCCACCTGGTGTCCAACCCTCTCCATCTGCTTCATCTCCAGGTTTCTCCGTGGCACGTGCAAGAAGACGGATGGGACCTGTCCATTCTCCCACAAGGTGTCCAAGGACAAGGTCTGTGTGACTTCCCAGTGGGAATGTGGCTCTGTGTGCAGAGGGGTGGCTGTGGGAAGGTTTTTCCTCACTGAGCTTGGAGTTTCCTTGCTGAGCTGTTCCTGAATCGTGACAGAACCGTGGAATGGTTTGGGATGGATGGGACCTTCAGGATCATCTCATTCCAACCTCCTCTCCCTCTCCCATGGACACTTCCCACTATCCCAGGTTGCTCCAAGCCTCATCCAACTTGAATTTTTCCAGGAATGGGGCAGCCACAGCTTCTCTGGGCAATCTGTGCCAGGGCTCACCACCCTATGGCTGAGTCTAGAAAAAACCTGTGAGGTCTCAGAGGTCTAAAAAAAAACTCCAAGATCATCAAATCCATGTAGTTGTGTCTAATCCTTCCATGCTTCCATAAGATCACATTTCCCTGGAAATCCCTCTGTTGGAGGATGTTTTAAAAAACATAACTTGGAGGGATAAATTAATGAAAAATCAAGCAGCAAAATCAGATTGAAACCGTGGTGGAACAACTTTGGAATTTATCGTTTTCCACCTTCTTGACATACTTGGAGCTCTGTGGTTTTATTACCCAAGGTGGAAGAACAATCCAGGGTTTTTATTTTTTTTTTTATTTTAATTTATTTATCAGTGATGATTTAGCACCCTCAGCCCGTGTTTAGTGGCTGGGATCTCCACTTGGATGTAGCTGTAGAAGCTGAGGTGTCTCAGGCACGTTCCCTTTCCATGGGGAGCTCATAAATTATCCGGGAATTCGCTCCGAAGGAGGCGCGGAGCACCAGATGTTTTTTACATGGATTTCTCTTCAGAGTCACTTAATCATGAGTCCATAAAACAGGCACAGGGACAGCTGCATTCCCTGGCTCGTGGCATGTCAGAGCAGGAATGGGAATGAGGATTGATAGATGGGAAAAGGGACAGTTTGTTTTGTTTTGGTTTTTTTTTCATCCTGTGACAGCGTCAGGCTTCAGAAATAAAGAAGCCAAGAATGAGAGGAGCTTTGCAGTGGGATTGGATTTGTCCAATTTGTTGTTTTATCCAAAATTGTTGTAATTAGTGAGGCCAACAACTTCTTGTCATCCAGGTAAATGATGTGCAACCTTCTGCCTGCAGCTCTGAGGCAAGGGTGTGAAATTCAACCATAAACTCCAAATTTAATGGAATTTCAGAAGGTGGTGAAGTCTTTTTTGGTCCCAGGGCAAAAAACCTCGATGAAACTTGGGAATTGGACACACTCAAGGAGCTGTTGCAGTTGGAGGTTTATCCACCAAAGAATGGGATGGTTGGATGTGGATGAATTTGTGGTCTCTGTACCCAGGAATATTCCTCAGCATGTTTAAATTCCTGGTGGAGATGTGGCCTCAGTTTCCCTTCCAGGAATGCTTGATCCTCCTCCAGATTTGGCTTCTGGGCTGATTTGGGTGAATAAATGGAGGATGATGGAAAACTCCATCTTTAGCAGCACCTCACCTGTTTGAGAAGAACAACACAGTAATAAAACTGAATTTAAAAGGATTGATCATTTCAAGGAGCTGATTGCCAATAGCATTTTGGGGACAAATCCCTGGGATGGGATCCCATGGGATGCAGTGACCTGGACCCATCTCACCTTTATGCTGAGCTAACAAAACATCACCTAAACTCAAGATAAATCATTAATTAACAAACCAAAATCAAAGCAGGCAGTGCCAGCTCTGAGAAGCTTTTGGAGCACATTTTTCCTGCCATGCTCTGTTGGAAAAGGGAATTATTTTTCACAGGATTAACCACCCTGAGGGTGGTTCAAAGGTCTTGCTGTTTGCCACCTTGTCATCAGCAAGGGCTGGAAGAGAAACAACCTCCTCCATGGAGTTCAGACTTGTTCCAGGGTGATTTATTGCCACGGGAATGCTGCTTCCCAAAGCCAGAGGCAGCTTCGCTTTCCAAGTCCCGGAGCTCCCCGTTAACCCCGGGGATTCTTGGCAAAGGTGGCTTTTCCCTCATTTATCAGGGCTGGGAAAAGCAGGAGAGGAAAGATGCAGTTTTCCTCCTGTTCTTGGAGTATTTGGGGTAAATCCCACCTTTTTCTCAGGTGAAGGATTGTGCATGGTTGGTTTTTGGCTGTTTGAGGTTTTAATGCGATGCGGGATGGTTTTAACTCGTGTGGGTTTTAATTCGTGTGGGATTATGTGGTGGTTTGGGGATTGCTGATTTCACTTTGTGCTTATTGAAGAGGGACACCCCAAAAACCTCCTCACCAGTGGAATTTTACTGGGATGGGATATCCAATCCAGCAGGTGAAGGATCAAAGGATTGCAGAGCTTGGCCCTTGCTTGCAGGACAAAATCATTTTTCAGCCTTCGTGCTCTCCCATGCCTCAGTTTCCCCACTGAAAAAATGGGAATAATCATTATTTCCTATAGGAAAAATTGCTGTTTTCTATGGAAACTGCATGGATTCAGCTGTCACAGCAGCAGGGAGCTTTTCCCTATCCTAGAGCAGCAAACCCCTTGCTCCAAGCTGGGAATGGTCTCCAGGATGGAGGGTGGCTCCAGATTGTCACAGAGTTTTGCAGATGCAAATTCCAGTGGTTTCCATCACCCTCTGGTGATGGAAAAAAGAGCCTGGGGAAGAGGGAAAGCTCTTCTTGTTCTGCCATGGGCAGGGACACCTTTCACTGACCCAGGTTGTTCCAAGCCCTGTCCAACCTGGCCTTGGGCACTTCCAGGGATGGGGCAGCCACAGCTCCTCTGGGAATTCCACTCCAGGGCCTCACAGTTTAAAGAATTTTGCTCCACAGGAGACTCAGTGGTGAGAAGCACCCACTGAAAGTGACACACAGAGAATTTTTCCACAAGGGATCAGAGCCACTGACACATCCCAGCGATGGGGAAAAACCAGGAAATCCGAAGGAAGCGAAGGTTGCGAGAGGCCGGGACTGGAGAAGCCGCCCGCTGCTGTTCCAACAGCTTTTCCCCTTGAGGAACTCGTAAAGAATCAGCATTTTTCTCCCTAATAGAGCTTCAAAACTCAGTTGTGAGCAATTTGGAGGCTCACGTGGAGTTTCGGGTTCATTTAGCCGCTGCCTCCAGAGCTTGTAGAGAGTCAAAGCTGTCGAAGGCGGCCGCAGCGCCCCAGTGCCTTGAATTAATGTTATTGTTATTTGTGTGGACGTGCTGGGGTGCAAACAAGGTTAATTGAAATGAGAGAGCTGCTTCCTCTTGATAATGGCTCGGGCTTGACAGCGAGGAGGAGTTTATTTTTGTCAGAGAGCTGCCTTTATTATCCCTTTTTATTAGAGCTAATTTGGGCTCTATATCAAAAACTACATTAAGGGAATCGTTTACGGTCACACCACCAGCACAGCCAAAGATCGCCCCAGAGCCCTGTCCTTTATGTTAATGTCTGCAGTTAAAAGACAATTAAAAATAAACTCTCCTCTTTTAAAGCACCCTTTGTTTTCTTTCCTCCAGGCCTCCAGCGAGGCAATTTAGTTCAACCCTTAATGTGCCCTTCAGGGATAAGGGATTTTTCCGGATAGCCCCGGCCGTGGTTACTGCAGGATTGTAAATATTACTTGGGGATGCTTGAACTGGTGGGACCAGGATGCTACTGGTGAATGGTGGGAGGATCAATACCACACCAAGCAGTGAGGAAATTCGGGATGTAGGAGCAGGATGAGCCAGACCTTTGGGAAGTGCATGTTCCCTGCCTGGTCGGGGTGGGAATGGTGAGTTAAGGATGCTGAAATATGGCAGCAGGCTGGTAATTTGTTTTTAATGATAACAGCTGGCAGAAGGTGAAGTTTGTGCTTCGAGGACGATGAGGAGAATCCTTGCTCCATCAGTTTTTCCCAGCCTGTGGGTGTCACTCTGTAGAATCTCAGGAATGTGGGATTGGGGATCTGCTCCATGCATCCCGCTGCTCTCCTTCCCTAATACTCATGGCAGCAGCCAGGGCTCTCCTCTTCCTTTCACTCCCTCCTGGAGTGAGCAGGGAGAGGCATCACAGCCCTGGGAATTCCAGGATAAGGCCTTGGAATGATGCAACCCCCCCAAAATCCTCACGGAGGTTCTTTCTTCCCCCTCTTTCTAGGAATCAACTTTTGGCACCTTTATGAAATCCCCTTCCAGCCAGCTCCATATCCATGGAGGAGCCAAATGGGAAGCACTCCCAGGATGCTCTTTTGGCCTTTGTGATGGCCAGAATTCCCTGTGGAATGTTGAAACCAAGCTGGGTGTGATCCCTGCACTGTTATTCCCATCTCCATCACTGCATCATCCCTTGCAAAAGGTGTTCCCAGAATTTATGACATTTTCCTGTCCCTGCTCTGTGCAAAGGGAATTTTCTTCCTGGTGGCAGTTTCCAGTTTTTCAGCCTCTCTCCAGCATCCTGAAGGATGCTGAGGGAAGTGTCTCCACTCCCTGCATATCCAAACACTGGGAACACATAATACCAGGGAGCTGCCTTGCAGGAGACCAATGGAAGAGCTAAAAACACCTCTGGGATCAGTGGCTGGCAAAAGATTCCTATTTATTTCATGCTTGTCACGCTTTTATTTCAGGTCTGGGGGCTGCAGTGATTCCAAGTCACAGATTTAGGGAATGCTGATGGATTTCTCCTCCTCTTGCAGATGCCTGTGTGCTCCTACTACTTGAAAGGGATCTGCAGCAACAGCAACTGCCCCTACAGCCACGTCTACGTGTCCAGGAAGGCAGAAGTGTGCCAGGATTTCCTCAAAGGATATTGTCCCATGGGAGAAAAGGTAAGGAGGGATTTATCCCAACTGCTGTGGGCCAAAGGCAAAGCCATGAGCAGCATCCTGCACCAGTGGGAAGAGCTGGAAGCTGCTCAGCACCTGGATGTGGTGAACAACAGTCCTGGACTTTTCCAAAGGGATTTGGCAAAGTGAGAAAAAAGGGAAAAGAATCAAAAGGGTTCAGCTCATCAATGTGCTGGTGCTTCCCTGGTAAGAACAACAGTCCTGGACTTTTCCTAAGGGATTTGGCAAAGTGGTTTGGTTGGGAAAAAAGGGAAAGGAATAAAAAGGGTTCAGCTCATCAATGTGCTGGTGCTTCCCTGGTAAGAGCCTGCATGGGGGGTTTGTGCTCTCTGTCTGAGCTGGAAAAACCTGCCCTGAAAACCCTCACTGAAACAGATGAAAAATGTAAGAAAATATGTAGGATTCCCTGTTTTACCTGGAAAATCAGTAGGATTAATGCTTGTTTTCCACACTGTCTCTGTGATGGGTTAAAACTTAAGCCTTCAATCCTGTGGCTTAGTTTTAGGAGCAAGAGCAGCCTTGCTCAGCCAGCTCAGTATCCTGGAGGGTTCATGGAGCCACCTCCAGGTCCTGGGGATGGTTGGGATCTGTGAAGTCCCACATGGACTCCATGCACAGCCTGGGTCAGAGTTGTAACCTTATCCATGAGCTTTGGGTGTCTGATGTGATGTGGAAATTGTGGGAGAAGATTTCCTGGAGCAGGGCTTGGAGCCAGCTGCCAGTTCCTCTTCCCAAGGAATTTGGAACACACAGGATCTCAGCTTTCTGTGTCAGGTTGGCCATGCTGGAGTTCCCTTGGGAATCCAAGGGACTGTCCTGACTCCTCCTTGCCCTTTTCCAAATGGGTTGTGGGTTATGGTGTGGGATTTTTCCTCATCCTTAGACAGTTGTGACCAGCAGGAAAAGGGGAATTCTGCACCTCTGCCCCACTCAGGTGAGACCCCACCTGCAGAGCTGAGTCCAGCAGAGGAAAGAAGATGTGGAGATGCTGGAGTGAGTCCAGAGGAGGTCACAGAGATGCTCTGAGGCTGGAGCCCCTCTGCTCTGGAGCCAGGATGTGAAAGCTGGGAATATCCAGCCTGGAAAAGGGAAGGATCCGAGGAAACCTCAGAGTCATTTCTAAGGGGCTAAAGGGGCTCCAGGAGAGCTGGAGAGAGACTTTGGACAAAGGTCTGGAGTGCCAGGACACAGGGAATGGCTTCCCACTGCCAAAGGGCAGGGATGGATGGGATATTGGGAAGAAATTCTTCCCTGTGAAGGTGGTGAGGCCCTGGCACAGGTTGTCCAGAGGAGTTGTGGGTGCCTCAGAGGTCTCTTCTCCTTTTCTCCATCCTGGTAGTGCTCATTTGTGGAGGTACAACTCATCAAGAGAAGCTCTAGGTGCTCTAGTGTGGCCACCAGCCTGTCCCAGAATCCAAACACAAAATCAGATTTAATCCTAAAATCATTTAGGCTGGAAAACACCTCAAAGATCATTTGGCCCAGCTTTGAACCCAGCACTGTCAAATCCCACCTGGTGTTTCCCCCATCCTTTCCCGAGAAGAAACCACCAAAGAACAAAAACCAGGGAAAAAAGCCCAAAGTGAGAGTTTTAAGGAAAGCAGGACATCATCAACAGCGGTGGGAAGCTCTAATAAATTTATCTGTGCCTAATTATTTTTTGTGGCAGCTCATGGAGGGGGACTTGATGCAGGATAAACATTCCCTCAAGAAGGAAAACACAGGCATCCTGCCACCTCCCCTCCAGCACAGCTCCAACCACGCAGGCAGGGTCCCGACAATTATTTTTAAAATATTCCAATTTAAATGAAAATATAAAAGAGATATTTAGAATATTTATTCTATTAGGAAAAGTGCTTACGGCGTCACTTTGGGAATGTCGGGAAAGCATTCTCCTCCAGATGATGGATAGCAGCCTGTAATTATATATGGGGAGAAATTGCTGAGAGGGCCATATTTAACTGGGGAGGAGAAATTCCAGCTTGGGCCATTAAGGGTTAATTTTATTCTCTAAATAATATAAAAAGTGCTGAGTCCGTGCCTTTGCTCCAAGTAGAAAGTCCTCAAATGGACCCCGGAGAGTTTATAATATTCCACTGAATCAAGGAAAAATGTTAACCTTGCTTCATAAAACGATGGCTTGTTAAAGATGCACAGTCCCTTTTCTTGTGAATTATTTAGGATGGGAGTAAATCTTCCCTCGTTCTGCCTTTCCCTGTCCAGGCAATGTTGGTTTGAAGCACAAAGAGCACGGAATGGGAAGGTGTGGGACAACCTGGGTGGGTGAACTCTGACAGGAATTGTCCATAATTAGGAATTTAGGTTGTTTTATGCTGATATTTGGCACACTGGGCTCTTCTCCCAGTCGTGTTTTCCTCTTTGTGCTCTCCCAGATGAGCACAATTCCTGATTTTTAGCAGACCTCCATCAAAAATGCCCATTATTATCCATAATTTATGATGTGTCATTGGTGCTGTTGTCTCTTAAGTACCTCCTAGGATGTGCTGCAGGATTCTCAGGACAAGTTGATCCATGCTTGACCCATTCCATGGGCTGTAATTCCAGAGGACACCAGGACTGACCCACTCTGCCTTCACCAGGAATTTAAAATTAAGTGAGAAAGGTTTATTTTGCATTCCCAAGTCCTTTTTTTTGGGAATGTGCACTGTCCCACCCTTGGGGACAGGGGACAGCTCCTGTTCAAGACCATGATCACATCCTTCGTAAAGGGAATGCTACTCCCAATATTAATTAATTGGTTAAAATTAATGATGATTTTGGAGAGCTTTTCCAACATAAATGATTCTTTTTCCACAAGAGACTTGGTGGCAGAGCAGGAACCTTGATTTCCATGTTGGGAAGTTCCTCCCCCATTTTTGCTTCCTAAAGGAAATGTCCCACAAATGTCATTTGTGTCCCTTAAAGCCACGGAGTTGTTTCCACCTTGGAGATCTCTGTCCCAATTTTCCTGGAGCTCCCTGCCCTTCCCTGGCACCCTGACCTGGCCATGCTGGGAGGTCCCTCTGGGCTGGCCACCTGCACTGGAGGAAGCCCCAAGAGGGAAGTGGGAAGAGAGGGAGAAATGGGGCCTCTTGCAGGTTCTTCCCAGGGTTTTTCAGGGATGTTTTCATGAGTTCTCTGCCACAGGGCTCACTGTGATTTCACATCCCTCCTCCCCTTCCTAAAGGCCCTCCCTGGGGCCTTGTGCAGGGGCTTGGAGGAGGAATTTTCTAGGAGAGGATGGGATGAGGGATGAGGCAGCACCAGGGAGTGTCTGTGGTGATGTGACCTCAGAGCAAGGGACAAGCAGGGGACATTGGATGGAGACATTGTGGATGCCCCATCCCTGGAAGAGTTCAAGGCCAGTTTGGATGGAGCTTGGAGCAACCTGGGATAGTGGAAAATGTCCCTGTCCATGGCAGGGAGTTGGAACAGGATGGGCTTTAAGGACCTTTCCAACCCAAACCAAATTTGATGGCAAACCATGGGCTGGGATCTCTGTGTGGCTGAGAGCCTGGAGCTGGGAGCTCATCCATAGATGATCCCAAGGAGCAACTGCTTTGGGATTTGCTTTCCAGGCACAAAAGATGAAGGAAGATAGATTTATTGGGGATATTGGGGAGAAATTCCTTTATGTGAGGCTGGTGAGGCCCTGGAAGAGAAGCTGTGGCTGCCTCATCCCTGGAAGTGTCCAAGGCTGGGTTGGACAGGGCTTGGAGCAACCTGGAATAGTGGAAGGTCCCTGCCCACCACAGGGGTTTGAAATGAGATCATAAAGTCCCTTCCAACTCAAACCACTCAACAATTCCATTTATGCATCTATAAAATTGTTTTGTGTTAAATAATCTTCCCCCTCCGTGCCCATTAGCGCTGGAGCCACTTTAAATCCAAATTCTTTCCATCCTTGGAGCCTGTGGGTGAATTGTGGCCTCATGGGAGCTGTTAAACAGTGAGACACAGTGAGATTAAACAACAAGACTTCCCTGGAAAGGCAGGGGGAGATGTGCTGGAATAAATCCTGGATAAGGGGAGAATCTGTTCCCACCCCTCTGGAATCCCTGCTGGCATAACCAACCTTGTGATGGTGAAGCTTGACCTGCCACGACAGGAGGCTTGAGCTGCTCATCCCAGCTCATCTTATCCCTAAAATCCATCTTTTTATTGGACCAACAGATTTCACCAAAGCTTTAGTTTACACCTTACCCATTTAAAAAAAAAGTGGGACTGCCTGAGGAACTGCTGCTTCCTTGGGAAGAATAATTTTCCTCCCCCAGGCAGAGCTCAGTGCTGTTTTTGCAGTGGCAGCTTGATTTTGCTGTAGAAAATCTGAATGTGGGGATTTTTTTCTCAGCTGAAACCTCATTCTTGTGTGGGTTTTTTGTGTTTGGGTGGTTATTTTTTCATTTCTGGTGGAAGTTCAGCAATTTCCCACCAGAAACATGTTTTGTGTGTCTGATATGTTGAATTTAACACATTTATTTGGAAAAAGCTGCATGAGCTGTGTTACAACAGTAAATATTAAATGTCTGTGAGGTTTTCTCTTAATTATCCATAATTTCTCTTAATTATAGAGCAGCAGCCTGGGATCCTTGTTTTCCTTAACCTTTTGCCATGGAAAGGTGGATTTTGACACTGTTCATGCTTTCTGATCTGGTTTTTCTGGTTCAATCAGCATTTTTCTTTACTCACAGTCATCAGATCTTGGTGTTTCTGGGTATTTTTTCCCCTCTTTCAATCCCAGGTTGTGTCCCAACCAATTTGGCTTTTCCTTGAGGAACTCTTGAACAAAGGTTGTCCAGCCCTGGCACAGGCAAATTGTGGAATTCTCATTCCTGGAAGGATTTAACATCACTGTGGATGTGACACTTGTGGATGTGACTTAGTGGTGGCCTTGTCACTGCTGGGGGAATGAGATTTTCCAACCAAAACGATTCCCTGATTCTATAATAATTTGGAAATAGCTGATGGAGAGCTCTGCTTTTGATAGCTCTTTTATAGTCCACTGCAGCTGTATGAAAATCAACTACAAAAGCAACTTTGCTCTGTTTATCCTTAATTTTGGCTCTGGTTGACAGATGTTTTCTGGGAGCTTGATTTGGGATTTTTTTTTCCCCACCATAATGTGTAGCAGAAATCTTCAGTCACCAAACTGATGAGTAAGTGAAATTTTTATTTAAAATAAAGAATGTGTAGGATTGGTAATGGGGCTGTTTTTAAGGTCATCAGCAGTGTCCAGGATGGATTTGAACCAATTGAAATCTCCAGATTTATCCCATTGGTTTTCTGGGAATGCTGAGTGCTTGTCCACATCCTTTAAGCAACAAATGTTGCTGATAATAAATAATAAATCCCAGTTGTGGCAACTTTGTAGCCTTCAGAAGAGGTTTAAAACAATCAGGATTTTTCCATGGCCAATCCTATCTCTGTATCTCTGGAAATCTTGTGGGTTTCCAGTTGTATCTCGTAGTTTGTAATGGGATAATGAGGGTTATTGCTCCTTTAACTTAACTGTAACATCTCCAATGGAATTCTGATCCTTACATTAAAGATGGGGCTTATCAGGATGAACTGGAGCTGCTTAATAGCCTGGGATTGTTGATAACAGCACCAAGATAAATCCTAGGCTGAGATTTTCTCTTTCTTACACTTTAATATCGTTGTAGAAGGAGGTGGGGCACAAAATGTGAAAATTGGGAAGTTTGGGAGAGGAGCAGCCACAGAATCACAGCTCTAAAGTGGGAATGTAGTGAAGAGGCAGAGAGTTCCTGGTTTCACCCTGAACTTCTGTAGAGATGAACACAAACCCCAGCAGACTGAGCCTCTGCTTCTTGTCTGGAATCTCCCTTTGATCTGATCAGTTCTCTGTCAGAAAATCCCCACGTCCTGTGAGCAGTGGGTGATTCCCAGGAGCACAGAATGGGTCAGGTT
>VXBR01009199.1:183493-213378 GCA_013400215.1 Cisticola juncidis | reverse complement strand
AAAATAATTAAAAAAAAAATAAAGTCCTTTATTAATTTGTTTGATTCAGTAGAAAAAATAGGGAGGGGAGTTGAGCCCAGATTTCTTTGCTTGTTTGTTTGAGCACTGATACACATCAACCTCCACCAGTACATTATTGTGCAGGCTGAATAAAAGTGGCCTTCAGATGAGTCTCAGGAAAAGCTCCTGCTCACTACTCTGCTCAAATACCTCAAATTACTCATCACTCACTGCACCTGGGGCTCTCCAATTTCTTCACTTCTTTGCACTGCAGAGCTGCAAACCCCAGATGTCTCCCCACGTTGCAGACGTGAGGCACAGAAAGATTCAGTGCTCACTGCAGCCACACCAGAGCTGGGACACACAAGAACCCAAAATCAGGTTCCCTGTGCCAAGGCTCATATTGAGAAAGGGGCTGAGCTCCAGATTCACACAGGCACTTAATAAAATACAGAAAGTGTTCCTGAGAGGAGTGCCTTGGAGATAACACAGTATTGCAGTTACTCCCTAAGCCTGACAGACACTTTTATATGTACTCAGGTGATCAAATTAACAGCACTAATTTCCCATGTACAGCACCTCTAATACAGCTCACCTTATAAGCTGAATGTAGGACTGAAAATAAATTGGTCTTGTGGAATATCCTGAATAAAGTTTTGGCAGATACTTCTATAATAGGATTTTTTAAAATAAAGTATGAATAGTCATATGGATACCCAATTCAAAAAAGAAAGAAAAAACACTAAAAATGTCTTATTATTAGGATTATCACTCTCTTAATTTTTATCCTAATTACTGTAGAATCTCATATTCCTGTTGGGGGAGTTATTACAAAGTCTTACCAAATTCAAAAATATATTCCCTGTTAAAACTTGTATTTCAATACAGTCCCACAAAAAGCCACCAGCATAATGAGAAGGGACACTGCTAACATCAACAATCTTCTCCTCCTCTTCCAAGTCATTCATTTCCAGTGTTACAGAGGAGGAATTCCTGAGAGCATCCTTCTGGGTTAAGGTAGACAGGTCATTGATTTATGTATAAACTAATTTAAAAGAAATTGAATCTACCTACATAAATAAACGTTATAAAATAGCAATTCCCAAAGACTTTTTATTCTGTTAATCCAATAATGCATTTTCCTTTTATTTTTTTGCTTTACTTGATGTTTCTTCCACCCATATTTTAAGGCAATTTCGTGACAAGTAAATCCAGGCAATAAATATTTTTGCTGGGTCTGATCTGCGAATTATCAAACCTAATGACACACTGACACAGCGTGTTCTTCCTGCCATGAAAAATTTATCACAGAAACTCCAGCACCTCCGAGCAGGAAGGGCCCACCACTCCTGATTTATGCAGCTCCAAAGGAAATGGGGATGTTTTAAAGCTGCAATTCCATTTTGTCTTCTGCTGGGCGTGTTTGATCAGATCAGAGCTTGCAAACCAAGCTCTCTGCTGCGGTTTGCATCTGAAGGGGAGAGAGTTGTTTGTGTGGGAATGATGTAGCTGGGGAAAAATGCCGAGGTTAGCACACCCTTGTGTAAAACACATTGCCAGCATTGCTTGGCACCGCTGCCGGCAGGTCAGGCTTCTGCTCGTGTCAGCAGCCTTGGCTCCTCTGGAGGAAGCTTGGCAGGATGATGGAAAAAAAGTCATCCATTCCTCCTCAGTGAATCCTCCCCTCTTCTCCACACCCTTTGGATACTGGCAGCAGCACCAGTAAAGCTGGATGGTTCTACTCATCTGTGCTAGGGCATCATCTAATGCTGATTTCAATCATGGTTTTCCTCACAGGAATAAAAGATTTATTACAAGTTTCCTTGATCTCTCTCAAAAAGTTGTAAGGAATGGGAGAGAAGTAAAGAAAGAAAGTTCTACTCACCCTAGGAAAAGCAAGGGCAGAGGGAGACAGGTTAAAATGACTTGGTTAAGTGGCTGATTTGAATTGAAAATAAATCCTATTAATATGCTGTGACCACACACAAGTCTGCTTTGGTACACTGGCACATATCACTGCAAAATCAGCACCCCTGAACAGTGACACACATCCACAGGCTGCAACATCACCTCTTCCAGACCATGTTCAGTATCCCACCAGCTCTGAGAAACTGCTTCCCAGAGGGAAAGGCTGACTGGATGGCACCAGGCACCATGACCCCCTCAGGGGACACAGGGAAGGAAAAAAAAGAAAATGGGAGCAAGACTCAGCAAAGGAAACAGCTCCAGCAAACCACAGGGTTGTACTGAGGCTTTGTGCTGCAGGGAAGAAGTGTTTGACACCAGAGAAAACCAGGATTCAGATTCTCCTGCCCCACAAAGCAGACTCTGGACTGAAAACAACATTCCCAGCATCAGCAGGGCTGAGACTGTGCAGGCAGCTGAGTTCTCCTTCTACCCACGGGAGGGCAGGGCTGCTCTCACACGTTACACGTATAACACAAGCACATTTTTACATAACATTAAGACATCTGTAACTTCAGTACCAAATACCTCTCACACAGTTTCAAACAGCTTTGGTTAGAGGAAACAAAGTGTCTCTTTACAAAGCTGTCAAACAGCTGGAGGAACAAATACACAATGTGGTTCTTAGGGGAGAACTGCAAAAGAGAATTCAACTGAGCCCTACAAAGTGCAGCTGCAGTCCCGAAGCCAGGACTAGGAAATTCCAAAACCAGATGACTGAGGTGGCAATGAGATGGCAGGAAGAGCATTTACCCAGGAGAGGAAGAAAAAACTATTTACACAATGGTGTTGAGATTCTTATTAAGCACAATCATAAGGGCTTTAGTAAAAAGAAAGGACAAGTACAGACCTTCCCTAGTTAAGATGATATACAACAAATAGATTTTCAGAAAATGCAGTTTATATTTGCTGTAATAGGAATGAAGTGACTGATACTTGTTTGCATAAGGATGCAACTATCAATCCTGGCATATACCAATCCTCAAAATAATGACCTAACATAGCTGAAATATTTATTTTAATTCTTTATTAGGTGTGCATGTTGCTACTTTAAAGGAATCAAAGGCTAAATGGAGGTCTCAGTAACCACAGAGATTTCAGCTCATATTACTCCTGTCGCTGATGGAATGGAGAAAACTCAAACTACAAACCATATGTACACTGCTTCTCATCCTTACAAATAACATGTCATATCTCTTTTGACTTAAAGATTTTACCATTTTTTACTTCACATGGAACAAAAATGTTAACCTATTTATTCACATTATCAGATCCAGCAATTCCAACCCAGACAAGGAAATAAAATGAAAGACACCATGCAGGCCAGTGCACAAATTTAGAGCATGAATCTTCCTGCAGCCAAAAGAGAAGAATGTCCTTTTTAAAGGGACGTTACATTTGTTTATATTACTTTCATAGAGCAGATCCAAGTTCTGCATTTGGCATGCATTACTCAGCAGCCAACAGAAGAATTAAATCAATCAATACAGCTGCCAGTGTGCAGGCCCAAACAGCTGGCCAGAGCAGTTGTGTGTGCAAACATGCACTGCGTGCTCTGCTAATCCATGCACACATGCAAATGCACAGCAGGAAAGTTCAAATTAAACCATGTCAGTTTGAAATACCTCAGACATCAGAACTGCACCTAATACTCCAGCATGGAGCACTTCAAGGAAGGAAATTATTTATTTGGCAGCTCCAGTTTTTGTTCTTTGGGACTTCCCACCTGCCAGGGCATAAGGGTTCCTTTTGTCTTCACAGAGATTTCTCTTCTACTTGAAAGCCCAAGGCAGCTGCCCAGGAATCAGCACCTCACAGAGCCAGGGCTGGCAAATGAGGTGAGGTAACCCTTCCCAGGCTTTGCTACAGAGAAAGCAGAAGTAAAATACAGCACAGGAAAGCTTCATGATTTGCATCCCCTGGTCCAAGATGTGCTTCCTGGGCTGTCTGTAGAGCTTTCATCCTCAGAAATGCCTCCCAATTTCATTGTCCCTATCGTACATTGAAAGGATGAAAAGCTAAATTGACCCCAGGGATTCAAGGTGTTTCCAATCTGAAGTTTAGGCTGCTAAACAGCCCTGGGTTATGAATAGCCCTCAAATCTTTCCTTCAGGCTCTACAAGAAGAGTTGAGGTAATCAGCTAGTGTGCATAGCAAAAACCCCAAATGTGCACAAGAGGAAACAACCCCACAAAGAGAACAAGGGAAAGCTGGAAAGTGATGTCCCTTCTAACTGAACTGGAAGGAAAATGCACTTACCACTTTGACAGCAAATCACCAGGTAATTGTTTCTTCCCGCAGCATTATTGTAACATAGACAAAAATTGGTCACCATTAAACAAAGTTTACTCAGTGGCATTTTTACTGTTCTGATGATGGGCCAGTTAAGAAAACACTGAATAAATTATGAAACAATAGAAGGAAGATGGCTCCTTATAAGCTGTATTTGATGTAACCATTTTAAAAGGCTATAATACAAGCTTATTGAATTTGGCAGGGCTTATAAATCCTAACTCCCTTTACTGTGCTGCAACTTAAAAGAAGTATTCTTCACTTTGTCATTGGAAATTTCAAGTTTAAGTGGTCCCAGTGCAAAATGATAACTTACTCACATGCTTGAATGTTTCCATGCACAGACCACAGGTCAAACATCTGTTTAAATTCAGTGCTCAGTACTGCAGCCTGTCCTGTTCATGCATGTGTGAGACTTGGTCTTTACATATAGCTTTGTGTAACTGCACAAAGAATAAATTGTGTTTTCACTGTGGCTGATAAATGTGGACTTTTACAGGGACTAGGATGAGGTATCTATTTTTAAATCTCAATAAAGCTTTCCAGAGTTCTGTACTCTAGATTTACCTTGAAGAAAATGCAGCACCATTTAAAAAGGGGGATTAGAATATCCATAAAACAGTCAAATCTCTTTCTCCAGGGACAGAAATAGTTAAACCTGAAGTTCAACACTTGTGCCTGTGTGAAAGCACACTAAGTCAACTGACATTCCAGGTTTACAGCAGAAGATCAGTGATGTTGTGATGGCTCCTGCGCTGGACTGGCTTCTGAACAACAGCCTTCAGTTAAGAGCTTTCTTTCAATACATGCAATAATATTTGGACAGCTCCAATAGAGCAGGATTTACTGCTCTGCTCCTTCAGCCCCCTCCCTCTCCAGGATGAGTGCTTTCGAAATACTAATGATTTTATAAGCCTCCTTTTTTTGGTGAGGCACAGAGAGAGTAACAGCTTTGCTGGAAGTCAAGCGAAGTGAGAGAAAGTGATATTCTTCCAGGTCACACTGAAAAACCAAGAGAGCCTCAGAGCTGCATTCAGAGCATGAATCTCAGCTCTGATCCAGGAGCTGCTGAAGCTGATGCAAGGCTCTCTGCTGGCTTTAATGGGCAACAGACCAGGGCCCTCTGGCCTTAACCCATGGGTTAATCCTTGGCACAAGCCTGAAGATAAGTAATTGCAGAGCAACCACACTCCTTACAAAGCAGCACATCAGGACAGCCACATTTGCTTCACATGGACTGGAACGTGCAGCGCACTAAAAACACAAATCTCAGTGGTATCACATCGTTTTAACCCTTACAAGTTTGACATTGCAGTTTGCTGCTCTGAAAAACAACCTCCCTGTGGACATGCCCTGGCACAGCCCTTTGGTGTTACAGGGTCAGGTACTGCACAGGATCCATAAGCTCTGTTACTGCTCAGGTTTAACAGACAAGACAAGGGAAGGACATTCAAGTCCCTGCCACCTTCTTACATAAATGTACTGAAACTTTTTTAAATTCAGGTAGACTGACAAGGACTTCAAGTTTTTATATGAAACCAGACTAAATTAAGGTACAAACTGCAAAGAGGGAGATTTTGCTCTAAGATTTCATTTTATTTCAAAACAAATATTCCCAATAAAGAGTACTGAATTTCTATATATCTGAAAGTCCAGCTGTATTTTCGTTTAAGGTAATCACATTAGCCCAGACACTGACTGGATGCTAACAAAACCTTTTTTTTCCTTGAAATGTGCTCTAAATAACACATTTTGAGATGTTGTTAGACTAAATGCAAACAGAACTTGAGCCCTGACGTGCTTCACACATTAAAAAAAAGGATTCCTAGAAGTTGCACTTTATGGGACATATCACACACTGCTGACGTCCTTGGATGCTCTGCCAGAGCCAAGATTAACAGCCCGTTTGAAAGCCTGAAAATGTTCAAGAACTGAAAGGCTCGTGCTGATGGCTGAGCTCCCTCATCTTCCACTGAGATCAATGAATTTGAAAGCATTTGGCATCTTACATGATGGGTGAGCTCTGCTCCAGCTACCAAATCTTGATTAGTCCAAAATAGAAGAACTTTGAACACAGTCTTGGAAGAACACAGAAGAAAATGTGAGCTGTCCTGGAAGAGAAGTAAATCTCTTTCCTGTCAGCCACAGTGAATCTTTCTCATCAGCTTTCCCCCATGACCCCAGTGAGGAAAAAAAAAGGTAAAAATAAAAAACTCTCCTATTTTAACAGACAAGCTGGGAGTACCTGATAGTGTATTTCTGACCAGCTATGTACAACCTCCTGGGAATTTCAACAAACATCATAAACAAAACCAGGTGGGAAACTGGTTTCATTTATTTACAGTTTACAAAGAAGTTCAGACTGAAATTGAGTTATTTACAAAACTACAGGACTTTGAGGGGCCAGAAGAAAAAACTATGTCAATCCGAGATCCACGGTCCACATCTCACTAAAAGCAAGAGTATATTTATGTAAAGTGCCCAGAATTAGCAATAAATGAAACTCTGTTGACATGCAGAGGCAAAAATCCTAGTTTACACAGCTGCACCAAGCCAAAGCATTTTATAAAACCATGCACTACCTGAAAAAGTTGAATTGCAGCTTCCTACAAAGGTGAGTTTTGCAGCAGTTTACAGCAGGATGGGAGGGTGAGCAATAAACAGCTGTAACTGCAAAATCATTTAGAAAGAGGTGGAAGTAAGAAGGTTTGGTTTAGCCTGAATAGAGGGATACCTTGGAAGATGAGTTTGGGTGATTTGAAATAAATATTTAATCTCCCAGAGAAGATGGAGAGTACAATTTGCATTATGTGAAGCAGGGCTCAGACTGAAAACAGGAACATCAGCTAACTGGACATCCTAACTATTCCTCAAAATCTCTCTTCAAAGCATGTCTCAAAGTATTGAAGCTATAGGTGGGAAATACAGGATGAAAAACTCATTTCAGAGGTTGAGACCCATCTGTGGCAGCTCTGCCCCACCACTGGGTCAGAGCACACCTGAGCACAAGCAGCACACCAGGAGCACCAGAGGCTCCACAACCTCCCCAAGTTTTCTGCTTTTCAGTGGGTGAATCATAACTGCAGAGCCCTTAACCACAGGGCACAGACATCAGTGGGTTTCCATTTGCTTGACATGACAGTAAGTGCATGTCAAAGGGAAAACGGCAACACTCCCTTAATCAAAGCAAGAAGCAAGTTTTCACCAGCCAAAACACAGATTAAGACTTAACGCTGATAAAGCTGCTGTCAGAGCAGTAAGATTGAAAAAAGATTCACATCCTTGCAGAAGCAGACTAGAAAATGTCATTTGAGAGGAAAAATAGTTTGCCAGCACAAGCTGATCTGTGTGCAGCTCCTCTGCCATTTTTCATGCAGATTCAGAAAATGCAATTTCATAAGAAAAGGAAAAATTACTGCTTCGTAAGAGCTGGAAATTCAAAACAGCCCCTTTGCATCATTTAGCAGAGCAAAGGAGCTTAAAAATACATTAAATTTAAATTTACTTTAATATCCTGGCAGATTGCTGGGGTGGTACAGACTGTCTTCTATGCAATTCAGAATCAAATCACACTGCAAGTTGCAGAGAGTCCTGAATACCCTATTTTATTAGCACATAGAAAAGCAAAACTCAGTACCAAATAGCTTTCACTTGAGCTCTTCAGACAGCAATGAGCAGATCCCACCTATGCAGCTACACAAATTCACCAACATCTTTGTGTTATTTCATTTTCAGGAGAAAATGCGCAGACTGGGCAGAAAATGGACAGATTTCCACAGTGAAAAAGTGACCACTGTGCCCATTTGTCTGTGCCTCAAGAGTACAGCTGTTGATGCATCAAGGCAATGTTGGGCTTTGTGTTGGCCCCTATCAGGCAATGCAGGGATGAAAGGGGCAATATTTGTCTGAACACCTCCACCACCACCCTCCCACTGCACAACTCCAGTGTTCTTTCTCCTTTCATGGCAATGAATTAATCCCCAAGTTTCAGTCACAGGAAAGGTTCTCCATAAAGACTGTACAAGTGTATCAATTCCAAAAGTTTGCAGGTCACATAACAGAGATAAAAACAGAAAAGAAAGAAGACTGGAATAAGAGTCAAGAGGAAAGTGCAGTGAATGGCTCAAGGTGTCCCCAGTGTGTGCCAGCACTCCAGGCCTTCCTCCAGCACTGCCAAGTTCTGGCTGCTTCCTCCAGGGTCAGCCTGGTGGCCATGCAGCCACCAGAGCAGGAGGAATTTTAAATTTAAAAGCAGCACTGCATTAAGAAGTGACCTTGGCCAGCTGCCACAGCCCCAGCTTTGCCAGAAGCTGCCTTCCTCAATCACGTAGCACCTCCCAGCCAGATTACCTAAAGGCAGCTGTGACTGCTGCCTCCCCTAAAGCTGGAAACAGACGTAAAACACAGGAAGCTGACAGAAAATAATAATTTGAAAAACCTCATCCATTTACACCAATATCACAATGAGCTCGTAGCACTGAAAGCACCAGGTACATTTTTGGGTTTTGTAGGTTTAGAAAGATGAGAAGGTACAAGATGAGGAGAGGGCCAAGAGAAGTATATTGAAGGCTGTGGTGGAAGAAAGGCAGATGGACTGTTCTGTCCTAATATGCAAAATATTTTTGTTTGATCTCTGCTTTGGTGTGAACGTTCTGAAATGAGACATAAAATAAACTTCACAAAGATCACCTGGTTTCCCTGTGCCTCAGTTTTCTGCCCACAGTTCCCTAAGCAGCAGGGTATGATAGACATGCTGAAAGTAATGATGCATTTCTATTCAAAAGTAAGGTCCACATGGACTTCATAACCCCCAGAGAAACTATATTCAGCAGCTCCTCTCTCTGAGATTTTTAAATTGATATGCCAAGGGTTTATGCAGATCCCAGGAAGTACTATGATAATTTTCAGCAGTGAAGATTAGCCAGATATTTCTTGTGAAGTACATGCTCAGACTTAAACTTGAACAGATCTTCAGCACAATGTGACAGTACACAATGGGTTGTAACAATTTATGCCAGCTGAAGTTCTAATCCTGGACAGTGCCTCTGTTTATTATTTTATTTTGGTTTTGGAACTATGCATCTACTGCAACTTTGGAGATCTTACTTTAAAAAAAAATCAAACAAAATAAAACCCAAATCCATCCCCAGTGCCACAATCTCCAGACAAATAGGTTTAAAGAAGAAAACACACAACACATCAGGTGTGGGTTTAAGGCTTCAGTCTGCAAGTCTTCAGTAAATCTGTCCTCAAAGTTCTGGCAGCAAGTTATCTCACACCAGAGGTGTTATGAGGAAAGGGGCATTGCTTCAAAAATAAATCATTAATGAATATTGTTATGCAACTCAAGAGCACATGGTGTACTTGGCATCCACCTTAGAATGAGACGGCAGAGATGTTTGTTACTGCACCCAACAGCCACAACTCGTTCAACAAAGCCTCCCTCTGCCATCTTTTCCCCATTTCTGTCCACTTTTTTTAATATGCTTTGAGTGAGGTATTTTCCATGTAGCTGCTGTCCAGGTATCACCCATGCAAGCTCCCAGGCAGGTGCAGCACTGACCAACACCTGAGCAGTGCATTCCCTGCAGAGGGAGTGCAGCTGCACTGCTGCTTTGCTGCAGCTCCTGCCAGCTCCCCCGACTTCTGCAGGGCAATAAAGAAAAATTCACATCTTCGTGGTGAACATCATCCACACAGACAGCAGGAGCCAGGCCGAGGCAACTGTTCCTGTGGATCTCACTTCAGAAGAATCCAGGGATTCAGGAGCTACAGCAAATGCATTGCCATCACTCCAAGATTCCTTTTTGATCCTGGTATTCATTTACATCATCAGAAAACAGAAAGTTTATTCCTAAGCAATTTCAAAGCAACATCTCTAAGGTGCTGCTCATCTTTGTCTGCAGGTTTGACAGTGATCTGAAGACCAAGTTGGACAATCCTATTAACGGGAACAATCAGTGATTTAAGATCCAAGGATCTCAAAGTACTTTACAGAAAACAGTAAAATGGATAACATCCATAGGAGATAAGTGTCCATATTATAGCATATTTTACAGCAGGGTAGAAATTAACATAGGATAATGGAATTACCAAGAACATCACCAGAGCAAGGGAGGAATAAAAAGAAGAATTGGTCCTCATTTTCCAGCACTGTTTGAGCAATGCTGCTTCCCCTGCTGTTCAATTACTGCAGAATTCTGCTCGTCTTCTCTGCTGCAGAAACTGAGCTGCTCAGAAGCACAGCTCATAACAGATAGACATTTCTGGAGAAGGTATTTCTGGTGAAAATTCAAAATGCCAACAAACAAAAAACATCCCCTTTGGCAGAAGAGATATTTTCATTTGGAAACACTGTGGATCTTAAGGGAGTTGTAGGCTGGGCCCATGGAAGCTGAGCATCTGCTGCTGAATGGCTGCATTCTTACCCTGCCACAGCTTTTCTCACTGAAGCCTGCAGAACCAGCATCTTCAGAAATGGGAGACAACACAAAAATAGGCATTCTGGGGAGTCCAGACACAGATAATATAACAAGTAACATTTCAGAAGCAATTTCACATGTCACTAAGGAAGCACACTCGGTTTCTGAAAGAAGTATTTCAGATCTCAGAAATAAGGATTTTATTCTTTAAAAATGGACAAAACTTTTTGCAGAAAGCAAGTTTATCCCCAAACAGATAGTGATTGCAATGAAATATAACTTTATTTCCCTAAGAGTATTGTTTTGATCTTTTAAGCAACATTCTGAGCATTTAAAATAATGCTTGGGACCAAAACTGGAAGTTCTGCACCTTAAAAAAGTAAGCATTTTTATGTAACATATAAGGATAATAGCGTTCACTATTTTTCTCATGAATCCTATTCCTTTTTTCTCCCCCAGCCTTTCCAGTACCCTGAGTCCCTCTGACTGTCATGTCCACGTCCTGCAGTTTCATATCTAAACTAAACCCTGGGCACAATCACGCCTTGATCAAGCACTCTGAGCTCTACAGTAAATACATGAGATGGGAAGATCTCATCCTATGTGCCCTCTATAAGCTCTGGATCAAGTCCAGGACAAAGAGAATTTTATTAATGCACACACATTCCTACTGGCCTTTGAGCTCTTTGGCAAAAATTGTTTTAAGCGGGCCCCTGTAGAGACCGAATGAGCAGTATTCAAATATTTACATGGAACAACAGAGTTAATTACACTTCAAGACATCAGTAAGATTCACTGTGAGCAACCTCAGCAACATACTCCAGTAAAGCAGCAACATAAACCATTTTCCACAAGCGAGGCAGGCAGCTTTCCATCTGGGTTTCAGCTAAGGCAGGAATGTTTCTGTCGACAATAGAACCTCACTAATCAGCACTTCACTAATCCACACATTTTATTAACTTCGCCAAAAAACTCACAGCCTCTCCCTGCCCCTCAGCAAAGATTTAATAGCAGAGACCTCAAGCAAAGTCTTTCATTCCCCAAACACATTTTTTTAGGCAAATGTTACGTGCATTTGAGTCAGACATTACAAAGCAGTTTGATAAATAATTTGAGCAAAAGTAGTTATCACAGACAGAGCCAAATCTTATGCATATCTGGAGAAGAAAACCCAAGGCAACTTGAAGTTGAATCTACAAAAGAACATTTTATCAAAAACACTTAATCCTTAGTATCTCTCAGGATTTGGCCCTCAGTGAACAAAATAACATGCTCAAATGAAATTTACCTCCTTCCAAGTTAACACTGCATTTGCCCACTTACTTACTGGCTCCCAAATTCAATAACTTTCAAAGAAGCCTCCCTCCAGGCACTTTTGACACTTCATTCTTCCTTTCACAGAGCAGTCTGCATCCTATAGATGTGAGCCAACAGCACCAGCAAAGCCAAAACAAACATTAAACTACACTCTGGAATGAAAAGCTCTGTCCATGCCAGTCTTACCTCTGCGTTTAGAACTCTCCGTACCTCTCTGCCCCAGCCATTAGTGCTGAAAGGCTGCAGCTCAAAAGCTGCAGAATGGCAGCTTCATTTTTCAAGCCCACCAGAGATCACCCACATGCCACCACCTTAAAAATCAAACTAACAGACAGCACAACATTCATTATCCTTCTGCTTCAAAGGGCATTTTTACACAACTGTGGAGATAACCAGACTAGCTTGATGATTTTTTCTTCCTCATCAATTATCCTGGCTATTGATAGAGAACATGAATAATACCATGTATAAATTATGTACAGGCATTTGTAGAGGAAAATAAGAGAAGTTCCTATACAGAAACCAGTAAATTGGATGGCATTTATGCTGATCTGTTTCTACATTTTTGGGTGGAATATCAAACAACACATAGAAAAGAATGCCATTTAAATTCTACAAATGTTATTTCCTTAATTGTGATTTCTGTTAAGACAGAAGGGAAGCCTCAGCAAACAGCAGAGTACTCAGAGGAGGGGAGGAAGCTGTGGTCTCATATTTTCAATCCAAAAGCTGCAGACATCCCCACTCCATGGAACATCCTCTGTACTGCCCCAGCCCAAGGAGCACAGACCTGGGCACTCCTACACAAGCTCACTTGGAAAGCACAACTTTTATTAGCATCTGGTGCTCATAGAGAAGATGCAGGTAGATACAGGCAGAGAATGAACCCTTAGTTTGACCATCCAGAGAGCTCTGGGCTCCTCAAAATCTTATTTCCTCAGGCTAGCAAAGTTCAGATGGACACATCAAAAGCACGGTTCCTCCAGAGCCCTCACGCCTGGCAGCATTCCCAGCTGAAGATGCATTGTGCTGGATTTACAGTGAGTAGTGCTACAAAACTCAGGAATATAATACTGTATGTCTGTTAATGATCTAATGAGTTTATTATATAGATCTGGACATTTTAAATTAAATCACATCTTGGAGTAAAGGGGCACAGAAGATACTCTGATGAACCACAACTCTGAGACCAATAAATGTAACTCTTGTACCAAGCAGTAACACTGACTGCACATTCCCTCATTGTCATCATCTATACTCATGGAAATATAGTCATGGAAAATACCATGTTGTGTTTGAAGAGCTGAATGTACTTGAGAGTTAAAGCAGTGTTAGGATGTTTAGACTTTCTGCCTGTGCTTGAATGACACTGGAAAGACAGGCTCTGTGCATCACTAGAGGCAAGATCCACACACCCACCTCTATGTCATTTTCAGCTTCCCACTGATGTTTACAGGAGGATATTTTGATTTATTCAAAGAGCTGCCCTGCAAAGCACCCACCTCACCAGAACAGACATGATACTGTGGCAGGCACTGACTCTACACATCTCTATCAGTTACCCCCAAACCATGTGTTGTCTTAATTTTGGAAAACCACTCTGCTCCTTGCCTCTTCATTTGAACTGTATTTAATAATAACCTCAGTTTTGACTTTCTGTAGCATATACTGCCCACGAGTGAAAAATCAGAAGTACACAACTCTTCCATGTGAGAGGGAGATTTTGTCAGGATTCCAGTGAAATTAATTGTCCCAAACACACAAAGCTACTTGGCATAATGAGGAAGTGAACACACAACAACTCATCCTCCTGTTTAAACTTAATCCCAGGTATTCCTTTTCAGAAGACAAACCTTCTCTCCTCACAGGTGGACAAGGAACACAGGTACTTGATAACAACCATTCTCAAATCTTTTGAGGCAGCAAAAAAATCCCTTCTTAAAGGTTTGCTTAAATGTCTCCTGAGCTCAGGTATCTGATCTTACCCTGCCATGTGGTATCCAACTCCACTTTTCATTATTGAATCTACACTGTCACAAACACACCTCACTAAGTAAACTCTCTGTTTTAAGAACCACAGAAACTTTAATCAGACCAGTTTGAGATGAAAGAAAGGGGAACTCCTACCATGATCTGCTGAAATCACAGGGCTTTGTCATATTGTAGTCTTAGCTGAGTATGAGGAGCAGATTTGATAAAACTGTCTCTCCTAAGGCAACCTGCTTGGCATCCAAAATAATGGATTAATAATAATATGGATTATTATTATTATTTACCCTGAACTGTAATACAATTGGAAATCCTTTCTGACATGACTATTTCAGTCAAATTCAGTACACACAGCAGAATGCATATGGCAGAGACTTCCTTCCTTATAGAGCATCAACAGCCTAGTTCAAATGATACTGAGGAGAAGATTAAAATAAAAATTTATCTGCAGATTACTTGAAATAGTCAACCAGTGGATTTGAGAAATTCACAAACACCATCTTCTCTCTGAAAGGGAATAAAAACATCTCTCCTACTGTATGTATTACACCTCATTCGTTCTCACTACTCCAAATTACACTGTTCATTTTTGGATAAATTGAGGCAGAGGCAGGATGCCAAGATGTGCAGCCACACATGCTGTAAGCACGTAAACACCCACCTGTAAACAGGCACTGGATTTATATAAACACACACACACATAAAAATTCACTTTATAAACAGAGGCAGACCACACCTCAATCTTCCAGCCTGCACAGAACTCCAACTCCCACATCACTGGGAATTTCAAGATAGGTTCCAACTTGAAGTCTATCCTGGGTGTGCTTTGACCTTTGAATTTTTGAGCCTAAGACAGCTCTGAACTCAAACAGAAAGGTTTCACAGATCAGTCTCCAAATCACCCCTCATATTTGAATGAGCCAATATATCAACAATAGTCAGCAAAGTAATTATAGCATTAATGTGATCATACATTAACAAACTTTAGAACAAAATTGTTTGATAGTTGTTATTTTTATAAAGGGATTTAATAAACCAAAAATCAGAAGAGTCCAAGCACAGCTAATAAATCAGTGTGTGGAGACATAATAAATTGATGAGGTCTTTGTCTCCACCTACTGTATGGAGGAATAATAATTGTAACTCCCAGAAGGCTACAGAGGAAATTAATTGATACCTTTCCCAATATAAAATCCCAACATCTATTCCACACAGATCACAGTACTTCAGCTTTTACAACAGCTGCTGTAACAAACCTCAGATACAATCCCAATGGCTCCCTTTACTGAGAGCTGAGGTGTCCATAATTACTGCAAAGTGGCAACTGTTACGGTTTTATGGTTCACTCTTCCTTTACAACAAGAAGATTTGAAATACAAGAAACTGTTTAAAATAACTTACGTAAGCATAAGAGGGGATCTGGGAACTTCCTGAACAGGAATGAAAATTAAAAGCCTTCATAACATTTACTTCAATTTTTTTTAATGACCAACAATTATATTAAAAAAAAAAAAAACCTGCAGAATTGCAGTCCAAACCTGCACAGGCCTGTGAATGCTCTCAGGTGTAAAGGCAAGATGCATTAAACAAAACACTCTTAATTAAAACTGTCAATCTGTCAAAATCTGGAAAAGATCACAGAGAAGTCTGATCTGTGGCAGCCCTATACTTTGCACTTCCTAATTTGACAAAATAAAATGTAGGTTATTAATTTTTTCTAAAGACAGATCTTTCCTGCTATTATGGCACTCATCCAACCAGTTTATTTCTTTCCTACTGTCACTAAATTTCTGTACAATCAAAAGCTAAAATAAAGCTTTTCATTGTTATGGACTTGGGGAGACTGGTGCCAGATTCTGCTTGAACACAAACTGGGGGAGCCCCAGGAGTCCATTAAAAACTTGATTGAAAATGTCAGGCTGATGGCAGAGAAACAGCCAGCCTGCACAGCAAGGGGCACAGATGCACCCCAGGCAATTTGGTGTTTTTATTTATACAAACCACATGATGTTTCCAACCCTCAGAATGTGCTCAGGGACCAGGTTCAAAAGTGCCAGAAAATTGAACTTTCAAACACACTAGTATTGGTGAAAAGTTCTTTCAGAAATATGCCCTGAATGGACCCAAGTATGTAAAGGTGCATGTTATGGGAAGCATTTTGTTTTCACAACAATCTGTCTAGAGTGCATGTTGCAGATCTGTGAGGGCTTTTGGCTATTTTCAAAACTGTTTGTAGAATTTAAAGAAGCAGCTCCCAATTCATTTAATATGAAAAAGAGGGTATGGCTACTGTGGTAAATTCACAATTTAATTCCTTTCTTCTCCATGTACAAAATTATATGGTTTTTTTTCTTACTCCAACTGAAGAGCACACAACTCCAACTCTTACAGAGCAGATGGACCTAAGGATAGCAAAAACCTGAAACAAATATCTTACATTCAACTCACAAACCTCTGGAATATTGGTACAGTAACCACCCTAAAATAAACAAGTGTTTGATCTAAAGAGTACGAGATTTTATGTACATGTCAGAACTGCAGCAGCAGTTGCTGTCACTTCAACTCTTGGTTGTCACCTTCACTTCAGGCAGTCCTAGAGCCTGCTCAAGTCGAAAATGAATCAGGCCATGAGTGCTACATTAGAGACCCACCCCCTCCTCCTCTTCCTCCTCCTTGTCCTCCTCCTCTTCCTCTTCCTCCTCCTCCTCCTCCTCAGCATCAGGCACTCTTCCCCCAGCCACATCTGAGAGGGCAGCAAGGAAGGAAGGGGTAATAGTGTCACCAGGAGTGCCGTGACTTGGCCAGATGTGCACACTCACAGCAAACATCTGGATGCTTTCATGTGTCCTGGCATTGTTCTCCTGAGGGACAAAGCCTTGCAGCTCTAAAGCAAACAGACTTAATTCAGCACATAGTCCTCTTCCATAACTTATTTACACAGGCACAAATGTACATGTTAAAACCATACGCAGAAGTTCCAGATGGGATAAAAAATGTTGGATAATATGCAGAAAATGTATGACCACAACAAGAGAGTCAGTGTTAGACAATAACCATAGAGGGCACAATGGGAAACACCTCAACACAGGCTCTTCTGTGCTCCATCAAAAGGGAACAATCCTGACAGAAGTAAGCAGTGTCAGCAGCACTCGATCTTTGACCTTTGCTGGGCAGATGTGCTGTTGGTGTGGGGCAGATTCCAGGACAACAGAGCAAAAATCCCTTGATTTTATTTCCTGTACTTCACTCTGTATTGTTTTTATAACCTTGCTAATATTATTTAATAATATCATTTATTGAGTTCCTCAAGGAAAGCTGCACAGGTAATGTCTAACAGGATCTCAGCATGGGGCTTGTGATAATCTCTCCACATTACAAGTAACAGGTTGTATTTTCCAAAACCTCATGAATTTGCCACAGTAACATGGTGGCAGCACCTGCAGCTTCAGAGGAAACCAGCCTTAATGGAACAATAATGGCAGAACTTGACCATAAAATTCATTCCTCCTTAACCTTTCTCATTTCCTACTCAAAGGAGTATTTTACAGCAAAAATATTCAAAAGTGCAAAACCAATCTGAAGAACTACTGGGCATCAGCCACTCATAGAAACACACAGAGAACACCCAAAATATCATCTGTTAGAGTTTTACCCACACTCAGTGGGTTGCTGTGAGTCCCAGTGTCCTCCTAGACAAAGGACAGTCACTTCTGCTCTACAGTTCAGAACTGAAGAACACAATTTTATGAGATTTAATTCAAAGATGTTGTGAAATAGAAGTGAATGTTTTGGAAACAGCTATATTTCTGGGGTTTTGCTTCTTTGTGGCAACAACCAATTAATGCATGAAAATTAAAAGCACTTCTGAAAATTCTGTTCAATTATAGTTAAAGAAGAGGGGGAAAAGGATTCTTCTTTGAAGTGTAATGCACTGCAGTCCTGGAACCAAGGAAGCCTTGGTAACCATAGAAACACTGTAATTTTTTTTCAATATACATTTTATTAGATATTTAATTTGTCGAATTGCAGACTGGCATTCAAACCATTTTTTTCCAGCAGACCATGCTTTTCAATCCATGAAGTTATTCACATTTACTAGCAGTGGCCTCTCAGGTGCTTTCCAACATAGTTCTCTTCCAAATATAATTTTCAAATCAGCCTTGACAAAAAAAAAAAGAGCTAGTGGTTTCTACTTCAGCTGCCATTGTCCTAGACAACTTCATTTTTTTATACATCAAGTGAAGTATTTGCAAATGTTCAATTTTTTAGAAGACAGAGCACTCAATGTTCTGTAACTCATAAGTTGTTAAGAGTAGCTTTGTCTTCCAAATCCTGTCCAATATGCAAGTTACTTTAAAAGTATGCAACTCTATGGATAGAAAGGTAATGAATAAACCTGGCACTGAGCTATGGGAGAATGTTATATCAGAATGAGATCCACCTGCAAAAGGCTTTCTTAAATTCACTGCTGAAGATAAGACTGGTGAGCAAGAAAAACCTGCTGTGTACTATGAGTGAACTGGATGAAGCATTAGGTAGTAGAAGAAGTTTCCAGGCCTAAGAATAAACTGCATTCCTCTGTTGTGTACTGCTGACTGTAAAAAGCTTCAAAGCAAGCAACTATTTCACAAATGTAGAACTTTTTCAGGATAATTATGATAACTCTTAAACATGACAGACTCCACTGAAAACCATAATATCTGAGAGATCTTAAAAATCAGCACTGAAAACATGAAGTCAGAAGGAATTTGGGAGATGTGCCATTGTCACAGTTCTGGTCTCTCAAGATATGCCAGCACTGCCGTAATTCCCAGGATTTTCTCCTACTTTTCTAGTGGAGTTCTAGTTCAGGCTACCCTGCTTTGGGAGGGACCATGGAGATGAGAGGACACCGTTGCCAGTAGTGCAAGTATCACATTTTGTCAGATAATATCACTGAGAGGCCTCCTGTAAAAGTAGACAATTGCTATAGTATCAATTTTGTGATAGTAAACAGGCAACAAAAAGGATGAGAGAAAATATGTAGGAAAAAAATCCCCAAATAAGAATCTGTAAACAGTAGCATTAAAACACAGTTAATAGAAGTGTTAATGAAAACAGAAATTAGTCTAATTAAATCATCCCTACAGCATCTGATGGCAAAGCAGATTGGTATACTCATTATTTTACCAAAGCAACAAGAGAACAGTTAAAACTACTGAGCTGTTAAAAATATTAGCCCTGCCATCCTAAGTGTAACAACAGAATCCATATAAAATGGATATGAAACCCTTGATCATACTTATTTGTTTCAAGAAGAATCTACCTATCCAGCCACAAGTTCCTATTCCTAGATTGCAGTCCCCATAAAAAGATGCAGTGAGATCCCTTGGGTGAAAATCCAGGCTAGCCAAGAATAAAGAAACTTCTTTGTTATTATGTTATGTTAGAACATGGAGGATATTTGATAAGACATGGAGAAAACAGCTGTTGCCTACATCATTAAAATAGCATTGAATTGTCACGCAGAACCTGCATGGATTAATCATGGGAAGAAGAGCTAAAAATAAATATTCCTCTCACATCAGTGTCATGTCTAAGGTAAAACAGCAAATAAAGAGAAAAAAAGGACACACAGCACTCTGAACTAGCAAAGGGAAAGTTCTCAGCTCAATTAGGCAAGGCTTCAATTAAAGAGGAAGCAATCAAGTGAAACTTGAAGCACACTCCCATTGTACAAATGGGCACAGTTACTGCACCCTCTGTGTTCTCCTGTATTTGCCTCATTTCAGCCTCCTCCCACACTCGCTGCTGATACAGTCCTCAAGTTGTTACACAAGGTGGACACTGCCACAATAGAGAACATTTTTCTTTCATTTTTCTTTCATTTTTCTTTCATTTTTCTTTCATTTTTCTTTCTGCTGTGTCTTTATACTACAGGCAGAAACAAAAACTGAATTTAACCCTGGACAGAAGCAGACAATAGGTACAGAACTGCATAAAAAAATGGAAAGGATCTTTCCAAAATGGAAAATTCAAGCAGAAAGTGAAACACAAACCATAGAGATAAGCCCTGAAACCAGAGAAATCCTCCTGCCAAGCCTGGAGGACTGAACTGTGGTTGAAGCCTGGCATTAAAGCTTTAACAATATCCAATACCTAGGTAAGCTGAATGGGAGTAACTAACCCAAACTTGACAGGATATGCAGCAAAAGAGGCCATTTCCCAAATACCTGGAGTCTCAATCATGGCACAGTAAAGTCCATTAGCAGGACACTGAACTTTGCCCTTTAGTTTGGAGGCTGTCAGGATCTCAAAGGCTGGGTGTTACCAATTCCCCAGTCCTCCAACACTCACCAGCCACCCAGCCACATGCTGGACAAATGCCCACATCTACCCCCTTGTTGGGGGGAGAAAAATGACATTAAGGATACATGACAGTAACGTAACCCATGACAAAGACATAGCTGATTTAAGAAATCAAGACATCCTTTAATCAGTTGCCTGCTGTGGAGGGACAGAAGGTGCCTTGTGCCTGACAAACCCTTCCCCTTGCTGCAGCTATCAGGTGCCAGTTTTAGGTGGTCACTCCTCTGCACAGCAGAAACCTGCTGCACTTAATGGGACAGATGATGAAACTCCCCATTCTTTCATCTGAGAATTTACCTCTGCACATAATTAGAAGCACAGTCATTAAGGTTGGTGTTCCAAATTGCTGTCACGAACCAGCCACACAAAGTATTCCTACAGGGCTACAAGGCACTTTACAGACCACAACACAAAGCCTGTCTTTAAACCAAATCCCAGACCTCTCTGAAGAAACAGTTTGCCCACTTCTCTCCAAAAGACCAAATTAAACTTAATCCATTTACTAACACTAGTGCAGATAATAGAACTAAATGTAGTTCTTATCTAGCAGACAGGCAGTCTCAGTCTGAGAAATATTTATCTGTCTTGATATTGTCTGACCAATCCCACTAAAAAGACCAGACGTCTGGCAAGCTGCAGAGATGGAGGCCTAATCAAACAAATCAAGCCTGAATGATGCAGATAAGCTAAAACTAAATAAAACAGAAGGTAAAAGGTGTTTCAGACTGGAAAATAATGACCTGTTTGAAGAACATGGAACTGAAGGTACTGATAAAAACAACACTGAGAACAAAGAGGGGTCTGGTATTCCAGCAAATCCAGTAGGGACAGTAGACAAGACAATGATGACTGCTGACTCAGCATGTGGCTATTTACAGACTCCACCTTGGTGCATTCATTTCAGATTACTTGTCCTGCTTCAGTTTGTAATTTAAGGAGTTAACTACAGTTGAAACGGAATTTGCAAACTTCCCTTACGTGTTCTTCTCCAAGAAGAATGCAGCAGCTGAGATTCCTGTACCAAATTATTTTGATTTGTTGCCCATGCTTCTGGTGGAACTCTCATTTTCTCCTCTGACCTTGCTACTCTAATTCTACCACACTGTTGTCAGCAATACTGTGAAGACCTTCTCAGCTAGAAAACTTTCCTTGCTAGCTGGATCTCTAGTTGCATAGGAGGAGGTTGTAGTGTCTGCTGTGGGGTACAGGTCCTGTTAAATCTCATGGTCACACCCATTTATTACTCCAGAAACATTTGAGCATGGAGTTACACAATTCCCAACCAACTGCAGCCTGCCAGAACTATATTGCAATGTGGCATATTTACTCTGGTGTCTGGATGAAGATTACAAGTGGAATTATGTTGCTTTATCTGAGGTAAAATAATTTTCATATTTTCCGGAATGTGTTAAGCAACCAAAGGAGCTCCTCAGTGAGAACAGGAATGTTTTGGAGTAGTTCCTGAGACAGGTGTAGAAATACTAAATAACTTGTTTAATGTTGGAATAGGAGTCCACAGTAGCTACGTGATTAAAATTGCAAAGGAGCACAATGAGAATTTGGCATCCCACATTACCCCAGATGTCACAGAAAATGTTGCTCAATATACATCTTACTAAGGACCAATAGTTACAAAGAGGACTGAGCAGTATTTCCCTTTGAGGAAAATAAAACAATAAAAATGAGATCTCAGGCTCACAAATATATACAATTTATGTATACAACTCACTCTTAAATTCCTGCATCATCACAATGAAAAGAGTTTCCAGGTCATAAAGACAGAAGTTGCAGGCAGATCAGAAAATATTTGAATAAAAGAGGCCAAAGAATCAAGACTTGCTGAATCATAGACATTAACTTTCCAAGGCTGATTTCATCTACATGTCCTGAAACTTGTTATCATCAACGTGGGAAAAAACTCCACCAGATACAACCTGCTAAGAAATAAATCTAACCATTGAGCCACATTCATGGGTTTTGCTCTGTAAAGCAGAAGTAACATAAAATAAAAACGCAGCAGAGCTAAAAGTAACGTAAAGAAAGCCCACTATATTAAGAACACAGCAATAATGAAACACAGGAGTATTGAAACCCTGAACATGAACTTTCTCTGAGATGACACGGGCACTGCACAGGGGCACATACAGGGACAGAGGTTCTGCCTGAATAATGAGCTGCCAAAATTTGTACCAGCTGAAGATCTACTCCAAATGTTTAAAGCGGTTTCATCACTAAACAAATTACTGGGATTGTGTGCTTTGCTGCTTTTTTAGTAGGCTCCAGTTTCTCCTGCCAAGCTAGGAAGCTGTGCTATGAGCAGCTGGTACTCAGGACTCCAGCACTAATTTATCCTCTAACACTCAAACTTCCGATGTCTCTGTGTGCAACACAGCACCACAGAGGGTAAAGGATCACAAGTTCCTTCCCCGTGCCTACAGACTTACCCAGCCCCACAAAATGACCTTTGTTACAAGGGGATTTACACTGATGTCCTTGGAAGCAACAGATGGTCAGGAATGAACTGCTGCCATCAGCATTTTTCCTTTAGTCTGTGAAATTATTCATATAGTTCCCCCAATAGTGGAGGCATTTTCTCAGTTTATAAATGAAAGCAGACCAGTTAAATGATGGGACAAAACAACAAATGAAGCCGCAGTGTCTTTAAAAGACATTGAAATGGGTTGTATTTTGTGGTTATATAAAAGCAAGAAACAGTATCTCAGTCTGATGTATGAATTAAGTGCTCTACTTTATCAACAGGAAATATGAACACATTTCCTACAATTATTTCCTCTTGCAAATCATTCCCTGTAGGTCTCAAAGGAAACAACAGATGCACCCAAAACAAGTTTTCATTTCTTTGTGGGCTGTTCAAAGAAAATGCAAAACTCAGTTTTGTTTTCATTTCTTAGCACCTCACTGTTTACACAAAATCTCTTGCTCAGCTATTTTGAAGTACTAGCTGGTGTCATTATCCTTACCTACAAAGTAAGGTAATGAGAAGAAAAGCAAGGAAAGCTTCAAAGCTGTATCCTGTATCCATTATGCCACACTCCTATGTCATCCCCACAAAACGAACCTAGCAAACCTATTAACCTGTAGCAGGGTCTCAGTTCTTTCAGTGGTATCTTACACTGTGGGTGTAGAAAGGGGAAATCTTGTAAAAGTTGTATGAGCATTTAACTGAGCGATCTTCTAAGTTTTCCAGCTGATGTTCTGCCAGCGTGTTTCTTGTGTTCATCCAGGATTTATGGTCTTGGTCCTACGACAGACACTCTGTTCCCTCTAACAATTTGAGCAGGCTGAAGGGTTGACTGTTGGTGTGAACTGCTGGCTCATGTGTTACCTTATGTCAGTTTTAATTGTGAATATTCTGCCTGGAATGACACGCTTGTGTCAACACAAAACAGGCTTGGTGCAAGACTCACAATGGAATTTGAAGCACTCTGTAGTGCAGAAACTCTGGAATCCGTGAGCTCGGTTTCAAATCCTTCCAGGCAGATGCTTTCTGAGAAGCCTGCATCTGGTTTTCTAATCCCCCTGAAGTCTGAGAGAGTTCAGATCAAGCTTTACATCAAGCCCCTGCCCTAACAAGCAGGGCCAAGTTGAACAAAGTTGTATTTGCCAACATATCCCTGGAGAGAACAGTGCACCTCTGCTGCAAAGTCCTGGTTTTCCAAAGCTGGTGGGGGTGGTGTCAGTTTTAACCTTACATGGAAACCGAAAACAAATCTTTAAAGTTTACAGTCTTTTCAAATACAAACAGCTTAGCAAGGCAGCCATTCAGTACAATTTCTCCTCAAATAATAAGGCCTTTGAGACAGACAAGACTAATTGCAATTAAAGGCAGAGGGTAAACAACCACCTTGATTTATAAAATGCATTGAAAATGGCTTGAAGATTCAGGAGTGATGGAATTTTGGAGCTGTATGCGAAGAAAAATCATCTTAATCAGTGTTATAAAGACTTTTTGCTTATCTTTATAAAACAATTCTACAAAAGATGGGGTTGCTTCCACAGAATTCTATTAGTTTCATCTTTATTGAATACGGTGGGATCTCTCCCACAAGCATAGTAAAAAAAAAATTTATTAAGCCAGAAGTGAAGTGATGTTCTTCACTCAGCCATGGGAGAAATTTTTCAGTCCAGTAAGTATAACTTCAGAGTGAAATAAAATAAAATGAGAAACTAATCAGGGCCATGAATCAGCCTCACTGGGGAACAACAGGGCTATGCAGAACTCTGATCTAAATTGCTGTCGGTGTTAGAAATCCAGCCCGGGGAGCTCACACTGCTGAGCACACGCCGAGCAGGGCACACAATTTTCTGCTGCCCTCTGCAGGGAAGCCTTGGGCCTTGTCCTCCACAGCCAGGCCTACACAGGATAAGCAGGCTCACAAAAGACCCAGGGAGTTTTCAGAGGAAATTTTACAATTTACTGGTGTATTGTTACATCAACAGTAATCTGCACTCAATTTATCTTTATGAATACTGCATTTATAATTGCAAATCAACCTTTTCACTTGAGATGATGAGCCGGTTACTGGCATAATTGAGGAAGTTTTGATGGAAATATTAATCCCTAGATCACTCCATCATATGGGAATAAAAGACCAGGCCCTCTTTTTGCAAACTCAACACTATACTTCCACTCTGCTTTGACTGCTAGGTACCAAAACATAACCAGGAATTGAAAGGTACCCAAAGAAAAGCTCCTGTCTCACAAGCTCTTGTCCCCTGTGCTCTCTAGGAAAATAATGAGGAAATATCACTGTGTCGTTCACTTCTTCCTTCTAAACTAGCACATTAATTATTTTGGTCTCGTACACTGGATGATTTAAAAAGAAAAAAAGAACCCAAAACCACCCATTGTATTGTGCTTCAGCTCAGTCAGTGTCTAAACACAAAGCCATGAAAATGTTTTTGAGATGGAAGTGATTAATGAAACATGAGCATGTTGAAGGTTACTGTTACTCAGGTGACCAACCACTCAATCCACTTTTATACTTCATTTGAGAAGACTAGCTCAGATCAAAGGTGAGAAGGATATAGCTCCAGCTCCACCTCTTCTTTCAGGGATTCTGTGGAGGTATTTTATGTTCTCATCTCCTCATTTGCCACAACAAAAACAGCAGAACGGCATCAGGAATCTTAATTCACTGCTGTCTGCAGGACACTGAGATTATTTAATGCAATAGATATAAGCAGAGATCTTTTCTTTGTTATTGCATATCTGATGCTGCATGAGAATGTAATAAAGACAACTGTGGGACTCTAAGGTAATATGCCCAAACACAAAAAGGTTTGATGTGAAGAAATCTTTATTGGGAGGCAGCCTTAAGGACACAGCATTCCTACTGGATGGAGCAGCCCCCTATATATCAACACAATGTATTTGTAATTCCTTTCTGCTGAAATACATAAAAATAAACACAGAACAACTTGTTGTGCACTCATCACAACTGATTTTGGTAAACACCAGTACAAGAATCACAAATGGACATTAGAACTGTATGGAAATACAACAGACAAGCTTGAAGGAGGGAGAGTTTTTAAAGCTATCCAAGCCAATCTGACATATCAAATGGAAAGAAAACTGAAAGTTACACAAAACCACAGGGATCAGCATGTCAAAAATGACAGAAGCCTGGCAAACAAGCAGAAGTTTAGAAATCAAATACTTCTCCTCAAGCAATTAGCAACATAGATCTACATAATACAAACAAAACCTCCAGAAACTCACTGACTCCTTACACCCAGCACCTGCACTCTTTGTCTCCAGGGCAAGGGTGGGCAAGTTTATGAAGAGCTCAGAAACAGTCTAAGCAAAATTCTGGAGATGGTGTCAGAAATACACCAGAGAAATACAACAGGGGTCACATTTCTGGCCTCAGGCCCAATTCCACAAAAAAGCCAAAAGACTTGACACAGTTCAATCACTGAAGAACATATCCAACACAGAAGCCAAACTTATTTCTGACCTGGCTCAACCTCATTCATCAGCATCATCAAACTGGCCCTTCTCAACTGTTCTAACTCGTGGTGGGAAAACAAAGCAAGGAGCGTGGTAAGAGCCTGGGTTGTAAAACCAATCCTCCTTCCACACATATGAGCCGAAAAGATTATTTTCCTCAAAGCTTCCACAGGAGAGATCGTCAGCATCTAAAGAAGATAAAATAAAAGGCTTAAACCATGGGAGATACTCAGGAAAGTAGTGGAAGAGTGTAGCAGGTTACTATGGAAGTCTATGGCATCTTCTATATTCACTATTTCAATCTGATCTGCCGGCACTCATGAATGAGACCTTTAAAAAGGCAAAGAGAAAACGGAATTTGGCAATGTCTTCATTTTAAGGAAGGTTCATGCCACACAGGTAAAACAGTTTTTCAGAAAGCTCAGTGATACACCTGGAACTCAGAATGTCTGGCACCAGCTCTTACAAAGCATGGAGTTTTTTCACAATTTCCCTAGGAATAAAGGACTCATGAAAATATTACTTATATTTGCCTTCCCCCTTCCTACAGTTTTCATAGCACCATCGCAACGTGGAGCCCTCCAAACCCTTTAAGAACTGGGTCACTGGACAGAAGGGGAGGGTGGAGTCCTGTAAAAGCTGGCTCTGAACAACACTAGAATTGAGCCTAATGGGCCTGTATTTAACCAATCTAGCACAAAAATAGGGCAAAGTGTTTTAACAGAAGCATAAAGATTTCTAGCCAGCAGACACTGAGCAAAGAAAAAGCCCAGAGCATGGAGGAGCAGAGGACCAACACAATATCCCACGTGTCAGCCTTCCAGCAGCACTGCCAAACAAACCATCACAGCAAGAGCTTAAGACACTTAAAAAGCCATAAAATGACCAATAAAGCACATTTTTGTATTTGTAGCAGTTAATAACTCGGACACTTGTACTCAGTATTCCTCAGAAGGGCTGGAATCCAATAATCACAGCTGCCTTCGTTTGTGAGGATTTAAAGAGCTACAGGTGGGATGAGAAAGTTAAATAAAGGGGGAAAAGAGGAACAGTTCCAGTACAAAATTCGAAACATTCCATAAATTTGAGCATATAAGAGATTAAAATGAAAAGCTCAGAATGGAAGAGAGGGAAAAACTTCAAAAATTGAACAGTCTTTTTTTAGATTACCCAGTGTGAAAAACCAATACTGTATTTCCATTTTAAAATCAGAATGGTTTTACAGAAAGGCTACAAAAACTTTCTCACTTTCTTCAATTATCAAACAATGGAATTTAAATACAAAAAACTATTTTGATTATAGCATTAGAATAAACAAAGAATTCATATTTCCTTAGCAAAGAAAATTGTATTAATTACAAAAAGATACACATTAATGAGAAGAAAATGGAATATTTCTATTCTATTCTATAGAAAATCAACAAAGACACAAAAGGTTATCAGTCACTGCTGGCTGAACTCCATCCACCCATTCTGTGGTAAGAACCAGCCTGGTCAGTGGAAGGCTGAGACTCCTGGGTCTCAACATGTGGGTCACCATAAAAACAAGTTACAAACTGGAGGAATAATTCAACTCTAAACGTGTGAGTGAAACCTCCTTCTATTTGTTGCCATTCTTCTCCATGGGACTGATCATGTGCATAACCACTTAGGAGGATCAAGCTTCAACAAAACCAAAGTCAAACAAACAAACAAAACCCGAAACAACCCAGTCAGAAAAACTACAGTAAAAGCAACAAACCATACTCAGAGTCTGAGCACTGTTCCAAACAACTCCATGCTCTAGACAGACATTATAATGAACAGTCAGTCTTGAATTTTCTTGAAGGATTTTTATACAAAAAAAGTTAATTCCTGCACGCCATGTACCTGTGTCTTCTGCTTCAGAGTAATAAATATACACTACTGGAAACTTGCTTCACCAGAGAAACTCAACACAAATTGAGTGAAGGGAGAATTCCCCTCCTTACCACGCCACTCCCTAAGAATTCAATTGCTCAAGTAAGAGTTTCATGTGAACTCCACAACATCACCTTTAAATCCTATCTTTGACAACAAAATTGTGCATTACATATCCAGGAGGTCAACACAACAAGAAATTGCTTCCCAAAATAGAACATGGAGTGACTTGAGCACATTCTCCTGCAAAGCACCCACCTCCAGCTATCCAAAATTCAAATGAAGCACAAGTAAATGTGTACTCACCATAAGGGCCACATGTGGACTCCTCCAGCTCTTTATCCCAGTCCTCTGCCTCATGCTCAGATGCATCCTGCCGCCCTGAAGACTCAGGTATATCAGAAACTTCACTATCCCACAGATCCAGGTGGGCATATATATTGCACCAGCCCTCATCAGTAGAGCCACTGACATCGCCTTCATTGGGAGAGGTAGAAGCAGATTCACTTTCTTCACACTTGCCATCAGGAACATCTGGAATATTCTGCAGCAAACATTCTAAAACCAGTAGAAAGCACCAACAGATACACTCAGAAATTAAACAAGTAATTAAGCGCTCAGCACACAATAATTCAGAGAGGTACACAAATGCACTTTGTGATTACTAATCTTATTGTAACATGCAGTTTCCTATATATGCAATATCCCTACAGAGCTGCTTCACATTTCAGATGCTTGGGAAGAGTGGACATAGCCTTGCACCACAGCACCAGCACAAATCGGGATTTTCCACAGACTCTTGTTGGAAAGTAACTCTGTAAACTGGGGCAAAGGACCTAGCAGTCTTGTTTCACCACATTCACCTGCAGTTATGAAAAAAAACACAACCCAAAACAAAACACATGGCTCTGGTTTAAAAAAAAAAAAGTCATATTGATTAATTACTCATGTATTTAGGCATACACAAGTAGCTACGTGGAAATAATTTAGTGCAGTCAGTAAAGAGGCATTTCCCAAGCATCACCAAAAAGTTTTAAGTATATTTCTCAAGTAGTGCACAAGTTTCAATATTCGTGACCTGCTTCATTTTGTCCTACCTTTTCTGGGCTCCCAGATCACAGTTTCTGTCTTGTTAGGAAGCTGTTTCCCCTCAGAGTTTGCAGCCTCAGAGGCAGCAGCCATCACCTACAAGACCGTTTTAAAGAATGCAGTAGCACCTCTGATAGCTCACAAAACACATTTCAGTGTTCCCGAGCGTCTCCATTTCTTCCCTTGAGGAATCAGAGGTTTAAAAAAATCAGGTTTTCACTTCAGAAGGTAAGTGAGCAGAGGTATGGCTAATTCTGCTGCCGCCATAGGTCACCCCTAGCATTAACCAACACAGAAGAGCCCATCTCCTCCCTCACCCCCACAGCCCCCACCCAACACGTGCCTTTTTGGGAACGGCAGCACTCTGCGAAAGCATCTGAGGGAATGAAGGAGGAAATCTGAGGAAAAAGTACTAACACGGAAACAGCCACTCTGTGGGAGCCCTCACGCCGAGGGGGGACCAACAGCACTGAGGGGCTGGACCCAGATGGGTGGAGAGCAGAAGGAAACCCTCAGCTGCTCTTGATGGGCGCACGGAGAAGGGGACGGCGAGTTCCCCTCACGTTTCCAGCGGAACAAGGAGGAGCCGG
>VXBR01009199.1:171993-183478 GCA_013400215.1 Cisticola juncidis | reverse complement strand
AGGGGAGCCCCGACCGCCCGGGCCCGCCCGGCCCTCGGCGCCCCTGGGCAGCGCCAGCCGGCGGCTGTGCCCGAGGGAAAGAGGGCCGGCAGCGAGGGTGGGACTGCTCCCGCTCCAGCCTCGGTGCCTGCAACGCCCAGAGAGCCCAGAGAGCCCAGCCTGCAGAGCCCAGCGTGCACAACCGGGCTGGAAAGAGCTCCGAGGTCACTGAATGCAACCACGACCCAACACCACATTGTAATGGAGACTGCACCCTCCCTGGACAAACAGAAGCATAAGAGCTCTGAGAAAGCACCTTTTCGCTCCTGAAGTTGTAAATAAAGTATCAATAGCTCTCATGGCTGGGTGGAGTTTTCCCCTTGCCCAAAGATAACAATTTCCTTCCGGCCTGGTGGTAGCCCCGTGCTAAGAACATGGAGAGACAGGAGGCACCTCGGCTGAACAGCTGAGGCAGGTGCCAGGCACGTGTGCTCGCAGGGAATGAATATCCTGGGGAGAATGGCCAAGTTCTGCCAGGAACCAGCAGAGCCGACAAAAAAGGACCCCCTTTCTAAATGATGGAGTCACCAGCTTTGTTGGACTTAAAATACTCCAAACTTCGCACCTAAAACTTGTAGTTGTGCAACTGATGAAGCAACAAGTGGTTCAGGAGAGGGAGTAACAGCGTAAGAAGTTGTAGAGGGTGATTATCAGTAAGGAAATTTCAGTGTCAGACAATGAGGTGGCACAGAACTATTCGGGTATATAGGAGATGGTCTAGCTAAAAGCTTGGGAAACACAAAAGCAGGATGTACTTCAGATCTGGTCAGAGGAGGAATCTTACCAGACTGCTCCTCCTAACTTTATTCCCAGCTAGTTAAGTTGCTGGAATTCATTGCTTGAGAGGAGCTGCAATTTCTACTTGAGTGCAAAATCAAGAAATATTTCCCTGTATTGTCGTTATGTCACCTTTCAGTCATCGGGGAAATTGCACAAAGGAACACTTGCTGCACGTTCTTGTACTTTCCCTACATTTCTGTTAGTCCAAGGATAGCATTTATGTTGATTTCTCAGATTTGTGCTCTGTAAACAGCCAAGGACTGCACTCTTTCAAAAAACATTACCCATTTTTTAGGCATGGTGCACAGAAAGTTGAAGTGTAAATCAGAGCCTTCCACTCTCACCTCAAGGACATTGCTAAGAGATCTCAGCTCCCCTCTACCCTTCATCACTCTCAGGATGCAAATACCAATGCAAGGTAGCTGCAGAGGCTGTTTCTTTTTTTGTCATGAGGATTACAGATTATTTCAAGGCTAGGGAGCAATAAATACTGTATTTTTACAGATTTCCGATTGCCTAATGAAAAGTGTTCCACTTTTCATGATTCAACTTAGTAAGATAAAAAGATCACCCACAGGTATAGTTTCCAAGGGGTTTGGCCTGAGTTTTTTGCATTTAGATCATTTCAGAAGTCTTGATGAAAACACCCTCAGAGGTTTGTCTCCTCTGACTGTGCACTTGAGCCTGCCCCTGGCAGAATCAACACTAGAAATTACTGCAACAGAGATGATTCTTTTTTGTCACATAAAATGTAAAGAAGGTAAACTTTAATAAAATCCAGGAACATATTTACCTTTGTACAAAGAAATTTAAAAATGCACAGTCATGTTATAACTATGTATAGTTTTTCATAAATGTCCAGTTTGCAACAAAGTGTATTTAGAAACAAAATCTTCCACCAGGTCTGCCTGCAACATCTTCATAGCTCGCCAGTGAATGCTCCCACAGTTTTCTGGTTTGCCTTGGGGATGAGTTAGCTCCTCCTTGATATAATCCAGCCAGAGATCTTTAAAAGAAAAATCAAAGTTCTGATTAGATTTTGACTAGATATTACTTAACAAACATAGCAAGCCCAACTAGAAACTCTCTAAGTGTCTTTGATGTTAATGCAATAGGGTTTAATTTGTGAAACTACCATCTCCAGCACCTTGAGGAGCAAAACCCTGGGTTCTATTCCCAGCTGGAACAGTGATGTCTTTATAAATAATGCAACAATAACTGAGCTGTGTACTTTCTTACAAGGAATATTGCAGAAATCTTGATTACAACTATATAGCTCCATACTGTTCATAAATCCAAATTAAAAGTGATGCACATCTCTTATGGCAACCACTGTCTGAACGTGATTTGCTCCTAATTGTGTTGAAGCCATCCCAGTGCCAAAGAGCTGGGCTGACAGTGGAGGGTCCCTGCAGTGTCCTACACTCAGTGACACAGGAGAAATAAGTTCCACTCTGCATGACAGCAAGCACAAACAGGTACCTTATGAAATGGATGGAAATAAAAGAGGCAGCAGTAAATGAATGAATAAATAATAAAAAACAGAATCCCCCCTACCAGTATTTGTTGAACCAAACTCCCTCAAGGCACGTTCATAGTATTCTCTCAGATAAAGCATTTTGCAGGATTCCTGAAATGGGAAGGTATTAAAAGGCCATTTATTTTGTACAGAAGTGAATCTGCAGCATGATTAGATTCTGATAAAGGAAGAGAGTCGTGGCAGTTACATGCACACACTGCTGATTAGCTACCATGAACTTGGGTTTGTATCACATCGTGTGAATCAACTGCAGAGGACAAACACAAACTGATCACAGACTAACACCACTGCTCTGCTTCCTGTTTAGATTCCAAGTTAGAACTGTATTTTACACACACAAAGCATTAATTGGATAGTCAACAACTTACTTGTTCCTTTTCTATTTGGATCATCTTCCTGAAGAAGTCAAGTGAAAATGGACGATTTTCACACAGGCTGAAATAAAATAAGTGACTTTAGACTTAAGGAATTTCAACATATACCCTAGAATGATCAGGTTTGATGGTTGGTGGTTTTTTACCTGGTAAAGAGTCTCTTAACTTTCTTATAACCACAGTTTCTGTAAGTCCAGTCAAGATACATTTCTTTCATAGTCACAGATTCAGCAGGCATTGTAGCATGTAAGGATCTCTGCAAATTCAAAAGGAAAAAAGGAAATAAGCAAAAAAAAAACTTATCACATAACCTACAATTAAAGGGCCCAATTTGTTACATTTTCTGTCCACACACACTGTTCCATTTTATTGACACAGACATAAAAACAGATTTTGATTAGCCAAGTACCTGGTAGAGAGCTTCTGTGTCTTCCTTGCTGTTTGTGCCCTCACTCCATTCCACCCAGAGGGTCCACAATGGCAAAGTGCCCTGCAAGGTCAGCAAACACATCAAATGGCTGAAATACAGTGACTGATTTACAGAAACAGACAGCAACACAGCCATCAGGTTCTGTATCACCTGCCATAAAAAATACACTTTGGACACAGCTCGTGGAAAGACAACTTTGAACTGAACACTGAAATAATTTCCAATTTCCTTCCTCCATTACAGGATAAATCATCCTCAGCTGGACAGCTGTGTTGCCAGGGATGAGAACCAAGTTCTGCATCACTACAGTACACAGAGGTGACTTGCAAGAACAAAAAGGAAAGAAACCTTCCTGTTTCCTCACTCAGGAGGGTGCCCAGGGTTTGAAATGGAACAGAGCAGGTGAGCACACAGATAATTCAGTACCTGAAATACCACACAGGCATTTGGTGTATCAGACAGTGAAGAAAGGGAAACACATTTTTCCATTAAGACACAAATACCAGCTCACTGCTAGGAGAATATGTAAAATGTCACCTGTAAGTGTTCAAACTTCAAAAATGTGAATTTTAAGTGAATTGACAATTCCATAATACCCGGGAATGCAATTTACATGTGAAATGTCAAGTTCTTGTTTCTGACCTTAAGTATGTACTTAGGGACTTTCAAAGCCTTGTAAATAAAACAGTAACAACAACAACAAGAAAATGAACCAACAAAAAACCAAACCAAAAACAAACAAAAACCCCAAAACCAAAACCAAACCAAACCAAACAAAACCAACAAAACAAAACAAAACAAAACAAAAAAAACCCATGACAAAAAAACCAACAACAATGAAAAAAAACCCGAAACCAACACCAGCCAAACAAAAAAAACAACCAATCATCAGTGGTTTCCAGGCCAAGATTGGTGCATGAAACCAGCATTAAACCAGCACAGACCTTAGATTTCACATGCTTAATGGCTTCTTCAAAACACTGGGTCACATCATCCCTCTTCAGCTGGATCAGCACCTGCAGCCTCATCTGCCACGTTTCCACAGACTGGCTGAAGTTCCTGCTTGCAGTTTCTGCCACCTCCACAGCCTTCTCAGAGAGGTTGGAGTCCAGTAAGAGCTGAAGCTAAAACCCACCAGATACAGCTTGTTAAAAAGCAGAGCTTTGAGCCAATATTGTTCATCTTTGTGTCTACTCAAAATGGCAAGGGCAGGCATAGAAATAATGCAGGAAAGCCTCAGCATCTGTTTCTTCTGTGTCAGTTCTTACCCACTGCTTGTAGAGAGCTTCTGAGAGCAGACTGGACTCATGGGCTTTGCTGAACACACTCAGTGTCCTCTCCAGCCTCTAGAAACAACAGAGAAGAAAAAAGAAAACAAGCATTATTCCTATATATTCCAGAATTCCAAGAAGCCCACTGGACTGTGTATCATGTCAGTGAATATCTAATTACACATTATGTGTTTAATGCTCTAGGTACCTGCAAACATTTCAAGATAAAGTGGAAATCTCAGCATTTACTCCTCTTCCTTAAGGAGCAAAGAACAACATGGCATTGTTCTTACAGTGTAATACTAGGGAAGCAAGTTGCACAGGATAATTAATTAATTCACTGAGTCATACCTTACCAGGGATGCATAATTAAATTACCCATGTGCCAGCACCAAACTCTACTCAGACTTATTTGCAAGAGTCATTTTAATTCATCCTCTTCTTCGAACAAGCACAGGTTTGAAGAAAAGTGTCAGTGAATTTTCAAGATCCCCTTCAACCCAAACCATTCCATGATTAACAAGTCTTTCATCAAGGAGGGCACTGTACTTTAGTGACAAGGCTTAGATTTAAAGCTGAGTTTATGCCCAGGTTAATCGTGTCCAGGCAGGCCAGCTGTGAGCCTGGCAGTAAAACTGATCCTCCCAGATGGAGATAAGATTATTTATAATGATGGCCACAGGTAAGTATTTTGATAAAATGTAAAAATATATTTGCTTCCTGTCAGAGGTATTACAGAAGTCAATAAAAAGAGGGATGTTTTGTTAGTATTAATTCCCTAATTTACCTTTTGCTTTAATTCTCCACTGTTGGTTTTTCTGTTGTACCTCTCTAAGCAAAAAGTGATGTAGCATTTCCACATGTCCTCTATAGAAGCAAAGGTGTAATATTACACTTTACAGAATCACAAGAATAAGTACAAATATTTGTCTTTAAGAAATACAAAGATACAAATGATAGAAAATGTCAATGCCAACTTTGTCTTAAAATGCTGTATTACAAGAGAGGCCCTAGATTTATAACATTACACTTTAAAATAGCTCCCCAGTATGCTGCAGGCAGTAACTCTTTCTGAAGAGCATCAAGCTCTTAGTTCAGCTGAGACTTTTAAAGATCCCCTTCAACCCAAAATATTCTATGGCTTTAGAGGCTGTACAGCAGCAAGTTTGAATCCCTTGACAACCTCCTTTACAAATAAGAACAATACCAGAGGCTGAAGCTGGATATCCACTCCCCTGGCAACTCAAAAATTGTTTACTCACAGCTGAACAGCAACACTCACATTTGTTAAGCAGCTCCTCCAAGAGCATAAACACATTGGAAAATAACCCAGATAATGCATAAAACAGATTCCAAGAGGTAGCATCTAAGGACTGCTTGCCATCTCTTAGGTACAGCAGAGCCTGCCATCACCCTCTTCAAGGCTTTTACAGGCTGCTCAAGTACCAGAAACAAACATTAAAATGCAGGCAGGACATTTCACCTGTTGGCACTGCTCTCACAGCTTCATCAAACACTGCACAGCACCGTTCCTCCCTCTGGGCCATGTCTGAGACTTTGCTCTGTTTGGTGCTGTGTTCTGAGGGCTGCAGGGACCCCAGCTCCAGCTCCCGACGGGCCAAGTAGTCCCAGGTCAGGGGATCCTCAGCATGCCTGGCCTGCAAACTGAACACAGCCTCATGTAACAGCCCACAGCCAGCACTCTGCAATGCAGGCATGGTTAACAGGGTCCTTATATTGCTAGAGAAATGCAGTTGATTGCTAAGTAACCCAATGTCAGAAAAGAAGTGTTTTCCTTTTCTGGATATTCTCCAGAAATACCATGAAACAGACAGGGAGCTGTCAAGAGAGATCTTTCTGTTGAGAGGAACAACTGGAGAAACAAAAGATGCAAAAACCCCACCAAAGTACACTAGGGAAATCCACACTTCCTGCAATGAATTTACAGAGACTAAGTGCAGTAATTATTCAGTAAGAACTGTATTTTACCTAAATTTTCTTAGCAGCTTTTTAAAGCCCTTTCTGAAGTTAGATACAAGTATCCTCTTGCAAAGATCATGTTTTATTTTACTTAAAGGACTTCACATAAGCCTTAACACTATTTCCCTACAGGAACAGCCTCTAGTTCTGAAAGTCCAGTCAATCCACTATAAGTTAGAGAAGTTATAAGAACATGTTTCTTAAACACCAAACCAAAATAAAAATACAACACAAAGCCACAACTCACTTTTCAAGGATTTCTTTTTGCAAATCTTGGGTAAAATCAAAGAGCTTTGCAATAGAGAGCACAGCCAGCTGGAACTCAACACCTACATTTCAAGAGAAGATAAAACTATCAGGTGGAGTATTTGCTGAAGAAGTCCTCAACATATTACATCAATTGCACTTTGCATTTCTGTAGCTTTGTTCCACATGCAAATTTAATCAGCACCTCCTCTACTCCCTCACTTGACTCTGGCAAGAAACCACAAAATGCTCCACACTTGGGACAGATCTTTCCAAAGCTGCACAAAACAGATATCCATGAATTGTGGTTTGTATCTCCACAATTTACCTTTGAAAAGTGACATAACTGGACACAATCAGATCATTGTAAATCCCCACCAGCCATTACTCACCTTATTATTTTTAGGTGCTTACAAATCATTTGTATGCCTGTTTTTTCCAGTATTTCTCCAGAAAATTAAATTAAACCACCTCTTTCTGAAATTTCCTCTAGTGTCCTTTTTCCCCACTAATTTTCAGTGTTCATTACTGTATTTTGCCCAGTCTTCCAAAATATCCCTTTTATCATGAGTTCTCAAAGATATCTGCTGCTAGTTTGCAGCTATTTTAGCCAATTGTCTCAATAAAATGTCTGATTTTTACCAACCTGCTTAATGTAAAATAATGTAGCCTGGTTTATTATTAGTCTGAATTTTCACTTTTTTCCCACTAGTGGTAGCTGATTAGTTGTGATCTAATGTTCAGCAAAGTAACAAAGTCATGTAACTCTGAACTGTCCTTTGGTTTTCTTTTTTAAATAATCAAGTTTTGTGGCTGTAACCCAGCACTAAGCCTCTTCAGGCTGAAAGTTTTTGTGCTGGAAGAGATGTCAGCCTGCAGGAAAGACATGCAATCAGAACTACCAGCACCATTCATTTATACTCTGGCATTAAACAGGTTCTACTGAAAAAATGGTGTATTTGAAAAAAAGATCTCAATGTGTGCATTGAAGCCAAGTCTATCAGCATTGTATACTGCAGAACTGGGTTAAAGGTTACAATTTTCTTAATGAGTAACTACAAGAAATGTTCATCCACCTTTAATTTTCTGAGAAGCATCCCTGTAGACTATGCGAGCCATTTCCCCATTGAGAATTTCTTCAGAGTAATTGAATTCCCCCTGAAATATCAAGCATATCATTGAAGAAATTATTGTCCTTTCTCAGCTAACATTTCTGCAAACAGGGAAAGAAAAATCAAAAGATATTAATGTTTTTCTTCATGCAAGTCTATTTTTATGTAATTTGCACAAGACAACTATAAATAAATGAGGTAGGAAGTCTATTACTTTCCAGATATTACTGCTTATTTTCAGACTGGATAATGTAGTAAAAAATGCTACAAATGCAAAGAAAAAATAAAAGTATGAAGTATTAGAGCTGAGCATCAGCAAATACTTGAAAAGCTCCACACAGGTGCAGGACATGAACAAAAACTTTCTCTAAGCCATTGTTAAATAAACCATTAATCCAAAACCGTGGATTTCAACATGTAATACACAAGCAGACAATATCTCTTAAGTAAGTTTAGCTGTCCTACCAGGTCCATCTTTGCTTGTTCAAATTCCTTCTTCTCCTTCCTCTGTTTTTCAGCATGCATCAGCTCCATTCTGAAATACTGCAAAAGTGACAACAAAATGAAATTACTGTGGGGATAAATCATAAAATTTTAAGCCCACAAACAGGGTAAAAAAAGCTCTGAGGAGATACAAATCAGGACTTCACCACATCCCACACATCCCAGAGCCTCAGTTTTTGAAGGTTTGTGCACCTACAGGTCTCTGCCCTGTGTATTTGCCCAGAAATTTCCAACAGGTAGCAATGATAATTTTTTAATTGTTCTTTAACTTGCCTCCAAAGAAAACCAAGTTCCTCAACAAAGATTTGGAATGCCAGACTGAGCCTGACAACTGCATCCTAGCAGAGCTTAACAGTACCTCAGAAAGGAATTTTGAGGTTGGTGTTTTAAATATTGTTGACATTTTCCTGCTGATTGAAAAACGAGTTTTTCCAGTTGTCTCAGACAGATCTGGGAAATTGAATTGATTTGCTCTGTTTGCTCAAGTAAGTGGTCATAGAAGAAAAAAAGGAACTCACTTCTTGATAAAGTTTGGGGCACTCTGGGTGGAAGCGCAAAGCACGAAGGAACAAGTGCCTGGCACTTTCTGATGACAGCCGTGTCTCCATTTCCCACTTTGCTGCCATAATCCACAGTGCTGCAATGTGACACAAATAACTTTATTTAACCTCACAACATGAGCTCAGCACCAGAATAAGACTGATTATCCCCCACGTAAAACTGTGAAGCAGACAGGCAGATCCAGGAAGTTTAATCTGGTTTAGCTACAGATCTAATGATGTCTTCAAAAGCCAAAAAGCAGTCATGGGAACATGACATCTCCCACTTCTACATCTACTGAGTCCCCAGTCCACCTGGGAACTGCTCATTCTGATCTTTTTCCCATCCCTTTATGATTGTTCAGCACAACCCCTGTCAGAGCCCTTCTCTGAAGCAGCAGCAAGGGAAAAAACAGAAAGCAGGAACTTTAACCCAAATGAGATCTACAGGAATTTAAACCAACACCACCCAACCTGTGCTGAGGCATTTATGCAGCACTCATAACACATTGTGTTGTTTACCTGGTTTATTGGAATGAATGGCCAACATGGTAGAAAATACCTTGCTGAGTTGATGTTTTGCATTCTGTAAAAGAAGCAGTTTTGTTTCACCCACTCTGGTACTGAATTGAACCCCCAGAATCAAAGCTTCAGTAGGAAAGGTTACAAGCTGTAGTACAATTGCACCAAAAAGATGCTTCTCTGTTACTTTATCTACAGTAGAAAGCTTCTCATATTTACTCAGCAGTAATCAGCATTTAAATGTCACCACACTGGAGTAGTATGGCTAACTCAGATTTTCTGAACTACACAGCCAGCACAAATATTGCCCAGGTCCCAAACCCATGGTTTCACTGCCCTCTTCTGAGACAGAGACTGTATTTTCCTTTGGCCACCTTCACCACCATGCAAAGTCACCTTCTTCAGTACAGAAATGACACTTGAATGCTGATAATAATGTGAAGCCTTGCAGAGGAAAGTACATCAAGTACAAAACTGACAGGATTAGGCTCTTCAGTACAGCCACTACAATAAATATTTGGAACAAAATCACAATTCACAGACAAGTGAATCACTCACTCCAGAGAAGGTATAACCAATATTATGGTTCTCACAAACCAACCAGTACTTCAGATTTAATGCACTCAGCCTAACCTCTGCCCCTGCAAGCATCAAATTTCATATTAATTCATTCTGAAGCTCTACAGTTACACACATCAGTGAAAATCCCAAGCAGCTCCAACAATACTATCAAAATTATTTCAGTTTTACAGCATGTAGCAGTAAGGTTTGTAACCCTGTCTTTAAATCAAGTTCCAGATGCATGAATAAGCACCAGTCTCAACCTGGGTAAGATCAGGATTTGAAAACTCACCCACTGCTTGCAAAATGCAACATGGGAAAGCCAGAGCTGGACATCATCCTGTTGGACATCAAAACAAGAAGAGAATCAACCTCACATAGAATCACTTATACAGTGACAGGCAAGCAACACAACTTTGGTACAATGACCTGGCACGCAGGAAAAAAAAAAGAATTCCAAATCTCATACAAAGAAACTTACTTTCCATTTCCCTGTAGCTCGGTTGAACAGGCTGTGGACTCTATGCAGAATTGAGTGCTCAATTTCATCCTTCTTAAACGAATAACCAATGCGCTAGGAAGAAAACAAGTATTAATTTTATTGCAATAAAAAGTTTGGCATAAAATATTTTGCACTCTTAACAACTGACAAACTTACTGCTCTTCTTTTCTTGATCAGTTCCAGCAGATTGACTTCATACTAGAATGGGAAGAAAAAAAAATTTAAAAGCAAATGTGGAGGCTCATAAACCCATGGCAAGAAAAAGCTACATCAAGTTTGTTACAGATGATCAGGTGGACATTACAGTCAAGAAAACATAAGCAGTAATTTTTGGCTGGGTCACTACACTTCTAAGATTCCTGGCCCTCCACAGGGCAGCCCAGCAATCCCACCCTGTGCCTTAACATGCTGTCCAAGCACTCCTTGAGCTCTGTCAGGCTCCTGAACATTCCCTGTGGAGCCTCTTCCACCCTTTCGGGAACCTTTTCCTAATACTGAACTTACTAATCCCCCTTACCTACAATTTGCACAGCACACCAGGGAACTGGGGGCTCTACATCCCTGGAGAGACAAAGGAACTCCAGAGAAAGGTCACAACGAGAGAAGCCTGACTCCAAACCTGGGCACCACTCCCGTCTCTGTGTCACCCTCTTGTGCCCACAGCCGCTCACAGGTGAACACCAGGGACCACTGAGGAAGGGTCTCCCCTTTCCGACCTGTTTCCAGCATGGGTTACTACAGAACTACCCGGGTCTGCCTGAGCTGGCTCTGCACCGAGATCTGCCCCGCTCTGCCGCTCGGTGAAGCCTACCTGGATGTAATTAATGAAATCCTCCTTCCGCAGGGCTCTCCGCTGGATCTTGTACTCCAGAGCCGTGGCTTTCCTCAGGACAGCCCTGCGGGAGCGGGAGATGAGCGAGAGATGAGCGGGAGAGGAGCGGAGAGGAGCGGGAGAGAGGAGCGGGAGATGAGCGGGAGAGGAGCGGGAGAGGAGCGGGAGAGGAGCGGGAGATGACGAGATGAGCGGGAGAGGAGCGGGAGAGGAGCGGGAGAGGAGCGGGAGAGGAGCGGAGAGGAGCGGGAGA
>VXBR01009199.1:126058-162603 GCA_013400215.1 Cisticola juncidis | reverse complement strand
CCGGCGGGGCCCGGGCGGAAGCGCGGGGAGCGGGGCCGGTGTGCGGGAGGGAGGCGAGAGGCGCCCGGGCCCGCGGGCGGAGGGCGAGGATGTGTGTGTGTGTGTGTGCCCGCGCCCAGCGATGAACTTGGTTCTCAGTAGCACTTCCCAGCAGGCTTTCGGGGCGGCTGGTTCCCTTCCCTCCTCCAGCAGCCCCTGGAGGCTCTGGGCAGTGAGGGGCGAGGGGGCCCTTTCCTCTTTCAGGCCCTTTCAGGGGCAGCACGCGAATAAGAGCTCACTGTACTTGGTTTTTTCTTTGTTTGAAAATATTTTTCACTTAGTCGAGGTTTGATATTGGAAATTGACCTTTGCGACCCAGGCATCCCCCCTGTGGCACTTCCACATAGGAGGAAAATCCCCCTGAATTCACCAGAAAGTTGTTTGTGGAAATGTGGTTTAAAAGCACAGTGTAGCAGTAAACTTAAGTTGCACTAAAAGATTTCTGTACAGTTGCCAGGATTTGGAAGGGAATTTTTAATGCCCTACTTGAAGACATGATCCTGTTGTAGGATTGGTGCTGTCAATGCTCACACTTGCTGTGGACGGTGACAGTGTCGGAGTTTTTGGTGTAGTCTCGAATAATGCGTGGCCATTTGAGCCTCAGTCCGTTTAACACTCTGTGTTCAGTAAATACCGTGCTGCAAATGGGTCAAGTGGCAGACTTGAGTTTTAAGAGCTTTTCTCATTGTCAGTGCCCGAGGTGGAAAAAATTCTGCTGCCCGTGGCTCAGTGTGTCAGACAAGGGAAGCACAGAGCTGAGCAGGTGGGGATCAGAGGGAAGCTACAGAGTAGATATACATACAAATATACATAATACCTTAACCCTGTAGGGCAGATATCCTGGGAAAACTGTAGTAAGTCAGCACTGGATTAAAAAAAAATCCCAACGTGTGAAGTATTGAATCACCTTCTTCCTGACTGTTTTTGTCCCTTTTCAAGGTCATATGCTGGGAAAAGATAAAAGATTTATTTTAAGCTTTTGCTGAGTAATACAGACTTGTGAGAGACATAGGTCTCTCTGCAGGTTGAAGAGTGTGTTTCAGAATTTTTCCACTTGGGAAAACTAATGTTGAAGTATCAATGTGTTGCCTTTAAATTAAATTACATCCTTGTCAGTGTAACTTAATGTTTTCATACATTAAGAAATTATAATTATGTCATGGGGTTTTTGAGAGTGAAAAACCTGGGATATCTTTTTCAAAGTTGTGACTACTCTGTATTTCACTTCGTGGCAAGGTGTACATATCTTAATTTCTTTCTTTTATCTTGATTTGAGAAATACAGATTTTATTATGATAATTTGCATTAAGTAGGTTTTCACTGGCTTTCATCAGGCTTCTAAAAGGAAATACTGTGATCATTTAAAGATTTCCTTCTCTAAGAGTAATACATATTTTCAATTATGTGTTGTATGGGGTCTTACATTTGTAACTGTAGAAATAAGGCTGAATCATATCTTTAAAAAGGGTAAAGCATATAAAAAGCTGTCCTTTTCTACTTCTAATGGCAGAACTCCACACAATAAGATTTCCAGCTATTTGAAATAAAAGTTTTGCAGTCATATGAAAAGAAAATTTTATATTTCTTTAAAAATAAACTTTGTTTTCTTTATGTGGGGAATGGAGGCAGTGTTACCAGCCTTAGCATGGGCATCAATACACTGTCTATTCTTTTTTCTCTCCACCTGATGTGTATTATCAAGCCGTTTAAAAGTTTTTTGCTGATGTTACTTAGTGAAGTTGGCTTTTATTTCATTTTAAATAGGGTGTATTTCAGTTTCGTTTGGAGTTCTTGTTAGAAATAACCTGATCCCGACAAAACCTTCTTGTCTTGATTTAACTTGATTGGTTGAAATCAAATTGAAGGTCCTCCTGTTGTCTGTGGGCAAGTCTTGATCCTTTGAACGTTGGTTTTGTTTGAGATGATGCTGTGCTTTAGTGTCCATTTTGTGAACAACTGAATTATTTTCTCTCCTTTTGCAGTTGGAAACAGTAGTTGCTTTAGTAAAAACAATATTAATCAGAATGATCCCTAATGGATCACAGTCAACTGACAGCTCCTGTTCTTGTTTCAGTACCTGCTGCAGGTGACCTTGGTACTTGCCAGGAGTGTAAAACAATCAGAATCCCAATTGTCTGACTGTGTAAATTTGTTGTGCTATTTTGGTATCGTGGCAGATGTGTTCATTAACTTCATGAGGAAAACTTACCTATATGACCATAGGTTATGATATGTTGAGCTATTTTTTCTTTGATGATACAAAGGCTGTAAGAAGAACATTTTATGGAAAGCAGCAGCAGAGTTGAGTTGTGATCCCTGATTTGTGGCACCTTAAACAAGAACTTGCTTTGTGTTGTAGAGTTGGTGAAGTAACCTTGAATGTGACAACTTGGAGTTATCTGGACATTGTGATGCTTCACTTAATGGCTTTTGTGATAATTGTTTTAAAGTAATTGCCATACTAAATTAGATACCTTTAATCACTCTAAGACTGTCTTTCTGGAGGTCTAAGTTATATTGGATAACACGTGTTCCTTTTTCTTAGAACCAACACAGATATACAGATTTCTACGTACCCGGAATCTTATAGCAGTGAGTAATTGGTTTTATCACTCCTTTACTTTCCACTTGTAGAAAATTTTAATGAAAGCATAACCATTTTCTATTTTTTCCCCCCTGCAGCCAATATTTTTGCACAGAACTCTCACTTACATGTCCCACAGAAACTCCCGAACAAATATCAAAAGGTAAAATTGTTTTTGTAAAGTAATCCTAAAATGTTCACCAAGTAGCAGAAGTCCAAAAAGCAGTGGAGGGTGACCTCCTGTTTTCTTTTTGAAGAACTTTAAAGTGCATATTTCAGTGTACAGTTGATTTCTGAGACCTAAGAGATTTTTTTGCAATGTTAAGTGTATGTGTAGCTTTATCCATGTGACTTCTGTGGATACTGGGAGTATTCAAATGTGGAGAACTATCTGCAGAATCCTAACTAATTTTCCTGTGTTTGTTTTCTATTTTGGAGGAGAACTTACTAAAAAAAAAAACCAAACAAAACTGTATTACATCCCAGCTCTTGTAATCAATGTTGCTCAAGCATAATCATATGAAACATTGTATTTTAAACTGTAACCTAACCACTTGTTTTTAAAAAAAAACAAAACCCACATACAAAACTATTGCTTTGTTAATTAGTCTTGAAAGAATCCAGTAATTATTTCTGTGGTTATTTTAAAAGCTGGAAAAGAAAGCAGGTCTGTTTATAATATTTTACAAGAACTCCAGAAAATACTTTAAAAAGTTTGTTTTAAACTGGATACACGTGAGAGATGGGCTTCAGTTTTGATATTGCAAAATGGTCATTCCTGTCATGTGAAGGGCTGCAGCTGCCTGTCAGTGGACCTGAAAACACAGGAACGTTGCAGAGGGACAAGTGCAGTGTACATTATTTATTAGCAGAATCACAAGGCCCTTCCAGTTACTTCCCCTTCACTGAAAATCCTTTGTTACAGTTTAGACTTCTCTTGTAACCTGAACGTTTAGTTTAAAATATTTCAGCACCGGAGTTCTTATCGCTTAGAAACAGTTGCCGTGGGACTTAAGTACAGCAAATGTGCAACAAAATGTGATTATGCAGCCAATTCTAGTTTAAACTTTGGATTTATATCTAAGGGAGGTAATATTTACATGATCTGTTGAACAGTAGAATTTGCGTATTTTTATTTAAATTAAAGGAATTGTTTATGAGATTATTTGATCTCTTGGATATTGTTTAATGTTCCTGCTATGAGTTTTAATGCCACAATATAACTTTTCCTTAAAACTGAATCTATAACATACAACTTCAGGTACTTAGGACACATAATAATCAGATTTATTTACTTTTTTTAAGCTTGAAGTTGCAGCTTACTTTTTCTTCTAAAAATTACCAAAATTTTTTTTTTTGCATATTTTAAAGTGAGTTGGAACAAATATTTAAGAAATTATTTTCAGGCTGTTTTGGTTTTTGTGGTTTAGTTTTGTTTGGTTTTTCTAGCTAGAATTGTACTACAGGAAGTTGTTGCTTATTAGCTTAATTAATTATTGATCGAAATGTGTATGTTACCTGAAAAATGTTCTGTTGGATACCTGCTGTACTTGCTGGGAAGCAAAGGACAGTTCTTTGCTTGTGCATTGTTGTCCAGTGTTTCAGATTCCAGTTGATTCAGCTGCAGAAGTAGTTCTTGGTTTCTGCTTGAAACATTTTAGCAATTCCCTTAACACTTTGTTTTAGAACGGTGAGTTTAGCTGGTGTTCTATGAACAGACAGATTACAGCTGTTCCTTTCAGTGGCCCTGATGCTGCTGACTTACTGAAATCATGCTTGTAATTAAATCCAGGAAGATTAAATAAAACGTTTCCGTATGTGTTCTGTATAAAAACGCAGTAATGCAACAGAAAAGAGCAAGTATATTGAAAGGGAAAAAGCCAGAAAGTAATTGTGAGATGTGTTCCCCCTGGGTTCCCTCTGCCCTTTGCATGCTCAGTCAGTACTGTGGCCTTTTCAGCCTACTTCAAACCACAGAAGTTGTAATTTAAAGGTAATTTGGATTTAGGGATTGGCAAAAGAGTCTGAACTGCACTTCCTGAGGGGATTAGCAGGATCCTTGTGTGCTGATCTGTGCTGGTAAATACTTACAGATACACACAGGACCTGAACCACTGTTCCTCATTCAACACGAGTAGTTAAGGTCTGTGATCTTATTGTTTTGGTGAAAAAGGGACTTCAAAAGAGAGAAAATGTCTGAACTACAGAAGATCATCCTGAGGTTTATATTAAGAAAAATCTGTGTTGTTGTTTCACTACAGTGAAAGTGTTAGTAGAGTTTGCTTTGCAAAGAAGTCTGTTCTGGAACTGCACCGCTGCTGGCCTGCTGATGTAGACTGTACATGTACATTACTTTATTCCCCTGGAACTCCTAAGTGTTGCCATTGTTAAATTGTTGGTAATTGTTTTGATTGCCATTTCAGTAAACAGTATCATAAGTGAAATATAAAGAACTAATCTCCAAACTTAGTAGACTTTACTTAAAGCATAGTAACTGCTGCTCCACATCTTTTACCTCCAGCTCTGTGGCAGTCTGAGAAAAATGCCAGACTGATTTATCACGTGGAGGTAGGGAACTGAAACTGCATTTTTACCAGGAAATTATCTATTGATACTGCTCCACATGTTTAATACTGGGAAAATGTGTAGAGGACCTAGAATGCTCAGAGCATAACAATGGTCATAGGGAATAGTTAATGGGCATGTGTCAACCTGGGCTAAAAAGGTGTTGAAGCTGCTGCTTCTTGGAGAGGTGATGGGCTTTGGACAGCTGAACTGGGCTTTGTGTCTCTAGATCTGTCTTCAGTATATTATTAAACCAACTGATGGTGTTGGAAGTAAATTACTAACTGTTAATAAAATTGCTTCACGTACAGTATTTGGATAAAGGAATAATTGTATTATTTATTGGCAAAATAAGGGCATGCTGTGATGTGACTTCTAATACTTTGCTAATTATTACTTTTCTTGCCTGGAATAAGAGTGGGTGGAGAAAGGAATGCACAAGATGCACATACTTGTTACACAAGTAAATGCTGCCTTGAAAATCCTGAGTGTTAGGGATGGTTATTACAAAAACTTAATTTTGTCTGTTTTGCATGGGAGCACGGTAACATAAATAGTAATTAATTTTAAAGGAATTTCTACTCTTACAAGTTAACTGCAAAGGCAAAATTTTTTTATTGGTTGCTATTTTTAGTTTCTCTGAAAGATTTTTTTTTTAGGAAGGCTCTCTTGTTTTGATTAATGTGAGTCTGGATTTAGCAAAGGTTGTGCCACTGTTCTTTATGGATCAATAATGGTCACATACTAAATACAGGTTGTGTCAGATGTTAGTATATTTTCTGAAAGATTGTTAACTTTCCCTCATTCTGGGATCATGTTTGTTTCTCAGCTGGTTTTTGGCTCATTTTCTGCTCATGACATAACTTTGCTCTAAATGTGTTTTAAGTAATTCCTTAGTCTGGAGAAAGCCCTCTAAACTTAATGTTCTGCAGAGCAGTTGCCTTAGAATCTGAAACTTTTAACGAATTGCTCTGTTCTTAACATTTCTTGCTTTAAAATTGAGGCCTGCAGTGTTAATTTTAACAATCCCATTTCAGTGTAGGTGAGTCAGTTCTTCAGTCTGTCATATGTGTGACTCCTGGGCTGAGCAGAGCTTTGAATCAGCGATTGTTTACTACACAAATCATAATTGTTTTTCTCCTGTTATCTGAGTGCAGCCCTGTAGTTTGTGTTGCCCAGAGTTGCTGTTCAGTCCCCATGTGCTGTGTGACTCAATCATTCACGAGCAGTACAGAGTGACATCAGTGTTCACTCAGGGCATTTCTGCAGACAAATGCTTTCCACTTCCCCAGAGCATGGTGGTGTTCCTTCTGCAAGAAACCCAGTGTTTGGCAACCCTTTATGTTCTTCTTACCCCATTTTTCTAAGGTATAAATGGAAAGGAAAGCTGCCTTTGCACTCTCACATTGTCACTGTAGTCAAGTGCAATTTTGTGGGCATCTAGAACCAAGCATTAACTTTCCCTTAATGAAAGATGTAACATGTTCTGTAACATGTTGGATAACTGCTGCTCATGGGTGACCTTTATTTAGCAATGCACATGAGGCTGTATGTATGGCAGAACAGGCTGAACATATGAGCCTGAACAGACTGATGTCAGAATTACAGAGAGGAAAGATTTGAAGTGATTATTCTCTGTGACATTGTTGTCATTGGTTGTCATTGTCCCCTGTTTCCTGCGAGGTAGCTTCCAATTCATTGCTCTTTGCATTGTGTCCATTTAAGAGAAATGTGTGGAGAAATAAGCGTTTTAATTAGGCTTTTAACTCTTTTGCCCTATAAGGTTTTAAGTGTTTCTCATTATTATGATAAAGATTTAAATAGTAATGATGGAGGGGCTGCCATGTTAATTCCTGGTATGTACAAGTGTCAGTAAAACAGGAAGATTTTCTTTGACAAAGCTGAAATATGGTCAAAGATGTTCATTGCAAGGGTTTCAATATGTTGCTGTAATGAAACTTCTCAAGAGCAGTAGGATTACTGTTGCAAGGTCTGGCATTGATTTCTTATATTATTTTTGATACTAGTTGAGAAGCAGTTGTCTCCCTTATAACACAGGCATGATACTAGGTCTAGAAAACTATATATGTGTCTAAAGGGTTTTCTGAAGAGAAGGCTAAAATGGTATATATAGACAGTTTAGTTGGAAAATCAAGTCAAAGCTCAGGCTGAATACATTTTCTTGCTGTAAGTTGTGAGTACAGTGGCTCTGTAAAACTATTCTTTTTGCCTTTTCCTCACAGGAAAACATTCAAAGTAGATGACATGTTATCAAAAGTAGAGAAAATGAAGGGAGAACAAGAATCTCACAGGTACTGTCCTGCTGTATAATTATTTATGTGCGTGGGTACAAATTAGTACATGCATGGGCTGAATGAAAAGTCCTTTTGCCTGATAAAGTGCAAGTGATAAAGAGTCATTACTCCAAGCAAGGCAGTTGCTGTTTGAAATGTTGCTTCCAGAATCTTAAAATGTATGTTTGTATGCTGGTCACTTAACCCGGAGAAAAGCAGTATTGGGATAAACTTTCAGTATTTGTTGTGGCATCTGCTAAAACGTGTATGGAAACCTCAAACAGGTATTTGCCTTAACTTTGTTTCTAGGAGTGTCAGTTTTGTCAGTATGTAATCTCTGTGTGTTGGAATTAAAAGCAAAAAAAATGAAATGAATTTGGGAAAATATCGTGAAATCGAGTTTATGTTGTTGTATACTTGCTATTTTTAATCTGTTCCTTTCCCACAGTGTTTGCAAATCCTTAGACTACTTCAGAGGCAGCTGTGCTAGATACAGTGTCATCTGAAACAAACTTAAAAATTGTATTCTAAGAGGTTTTATGGATTTACTGTAGATTATTTTTCTTAATCATATTTTGCTCATTATATTGTGGTTAGTTGCTTGGTTGAAACAATATAGAATATTGATTCGTTTGTGTTGTTTTTTGTGCTTTCAAAACTATCAAAAATGTGCTTTAGTGTGGAAAAGTAACATGGATGAGTGATGCAAGCTGGTGTAGACAGAATCCTTTGAATGTTTGAGCTGTTGGGCACTTCTGTTGCTCATTTCAGAGCTCTTGAGAATGTTTGTGTTTAAAAATAAATGTGGAGTGTCAGGGTGTATCTGCCTGAGAAGTGAAGGTGCACAGAGTTGTGTCTGCTGGTGTAGTGGGACAGATTATATTTTGTTCAATGTGTACTTCTGAAATACTATGTGATTTTGAGACCCTTTTTAATCTAGATTTATGAATACTTGCTTTTAAATGGAAATGTGCCCTGAATTTTATCATTTGAAATAAGTTGGGTCTACAGTCAGCAGAACATTCTAGTCTGTGAAATAAAACAGATGCAATTATTATTTTGATTGCATATGTTCTGAATGATGTGGACTTGATGTAACTGTTAGTCTTTATTTTTAAAGGTGCAAGGTTCCCCCTTGTAAAGATTCTCATTACTGAGCTTAAAATACTTGTTGGTTTTTTTCTTTTAATTCTACACCTGTTCAACAAGCCTGTTGTTCAGGGTAAAATTCTAGAAAATTTCCCCCAAAACTGAACTCTGTTGCTGATGACTGTCCAGCAAATGTGTTTGCCTGCCTGTGAAGGCAAGATCTCCTGTCTGCAGGCAATGTTCTTCTACTGCAGTGTTTAAAATTTCTTTTAATATATCAAGTGATAGAATACACAGAGAAAATGAGTCTGTAAAGAGAAAACTGATGTTCAATTCTGCATCAACTGCAGCTGCTGGATCCCAGCAGTTTTTGAGTTAAAAGGATGGACTGAATCATTAGAGTTCTGTACTGAGCATCACTGAAGTGGTTGCTCTGAGAAGAAAACACTTATTTGTTCTAACATTTCCCTTTTTTTTTGTTCTGTTTAGCTTGTCTGCTCATTTGCAACTTACATTTACTGGGTTCTTCCATAAAAATGGTATGTTTGCCAATTCATTCGTTCCACTGTTAATTTGTATAACACCTTTGAAATTACTAGAGATCTGTGAGGGGAATATTTGAATGTTTTTACTCTGCTGTTTGCATGCAGGTTTTAATTTACTTGTTCAGCCTGTCTCATTACTTATAATTCAGCAGTGCTTTAGAAATGTTGTAGTGTAATTGTGATGTTAGGAAGATTCACCTTTAGGGTTTTAGTCAAAACAATGATTTTGAGAAATACTTCAAGCCATCATCCATTCAGACTGAAATAGACCTTGAGGACAGTGATTTTTTTCCTCAGGAACACGATTTTCTTCAGTGTGTCTTCAGTGTTTGAAGTAGCTTTAAAAAAACCCACAGCCCTCAAATGGGTGGAAGATTCAGTGGTTTCTACTTTAAAATAGACGTGTTAAGAAAAAAATTGTCAGTTTGAGTCTAGAAAGGAAGGAAAGCCCATGTTAACAATTATAAAGGAAATCATGGAAATCATATTTTAGTGACTTGAAGTCATTCCATGGTGTCTTTCAAGCACATAAGGATTTGCCTCTCAGTATCAGAATATTGGACTTCCTCAACCAGAATAAAGAGTTCTGTTGCTCTGAGAGCAAAAGCTGTTTGTCCATTAAAAAATTATATTTTTAATTTTTTGGTTGCCATTGCTGATCACACCATTGGCAGCCACTGCCTTAAAGATCCCAGGCTCTAGGAAATTTATCATGCAGTCTCTGAAATAAAGTCTTCTTTTCTAAGACTTCTTTTTGAGTTCATCCAAGAGTCCTTTAATAGCTATTGTTCATTTAATAATATAATATTTAAGTAGGGGCGGTGTAATTTTGTTTTGTTTTCCTGTCTAACAACATCTGGATCTTAAATCCAAATTTCAAGTTTGCAAGCTGTAAAGAAAAAAAATTGGGAAAAATAATTTGACTCATCTGTAATTAGTGGATTCTAACGGTCCTTAAATCTACCGGTAACACTTTTCTCTGTTATAAAAGGTAACAAGCTTGCCTTTTTAAACTTTGGAGATCAGCTGTGCCTTTTAATTAGCTAATATAAGAATAATTAGGATATATTCTCAAGTGGAAATTGGTAGTAGGTTTGGGGAGAGTTGAAACTAAGAATGTTGTTAGAGGTCTTTGTACCTGGGAGGTAATGGTTAAAAAGTAGTTACAGATAGATTTATATCATTGGATAGATCTTTACTTTTTCAGAACTTAAAATACTTTTCTGTTTAGATAAGCCATCACAAAACTCAGAGAATGAACAAAATTCTGTAACTCTGGAAGTACTGCTGGTGAAAGTTTGCCACAAGAAACGAAAGGTAAAAATGATGTCATAAATTATTAATACACATTAAAGCAAAATGTTTACCTGCTTCTGGAATATCTTAGTAACACTGCCATAGAGTGATGCTTCTGCTGAAATTAGCATTTAAATTTAAGAACTAATGTATTCAAGTTGTTTTCTATTGGGTTTTGCACTACTTTATGAGAAATTAGTTTTAAAAACCGTTCAACTTTTTTGATTGAATTCACCTTGTTAATCACATCCACTCATTTGGAATTTCAGCTACATCTGGTTTCACCTCAGTTTTTGTGTGTCACATCATTAAAGTATTCATTCTGTTGTGATGGCCAAAGGCTTAAGGAAACCAGGCAATCCAAAATCATTAAGTAGCCTATGCCTTTCAGAGTTTAGGAGTAAAAAGGAACAAATTGTAATTGTTTTGAATTCCTCAATCATCTGCCAACTCTTGTCTTTTTCCTTGCTTTTTGATTTGTTTTTTACTTCGATGATTTCAATTATTGCAGATTTTAGCTGCCATGAATCATAAGCAATTTTATATTTATTTTTAAAGTATTTTTGAATTTGCTTGCAGTCTTAGCTGTGCTTATTTCACATCAGTTGGCAAATTACATTCCCAACTATGAGAATATGGGAGGCTCAGTTTTAATCAGAAAGATTTGCAGTGAGAGCTGTGTGTTCTTCTCTAATGCTAGGCCTATTTGATAATTTTTAAGAATTAGTACTGTTTCTAGCCAGTCTTGTTAATGGTCACAGTATGGATAAAGGTAATGAGGTCAGGAGGTACTAATGGTTATTCCAAATGTTTTGCTGCAAGTTATTTAGGCCATCTTGTTTTCCCATTCTGCACATTGTTCAATGATCTCTTTGAGAGGTAACTGAATATAACAAATCCTAGGTAAGTGGTTCTTTATCTCACAGATAGCACCAAGTGCACTTTGAATATTGCAAGGAGAAAATAGGAAGCCCTTGAAAATATATATATAACCAAAACATTTAATTTCTTCAGGTAAACAGAATTAAATTAGTATTAATGACTGTTCTACAATCTTTTTAAGTGCCTCATATTAGTGTTATTTTAATCATACAGAGAAAGATGGCTGCTGCCAAAAGGGGTTATAGAATGCCAGTTTTATTTACACTTACAAAATATCTGGGTTTGCATTTAGAATCTGGGATTGATCCAGATTTTTTATTTATATCTGTTATTCTAAGGCTTATTTTCAAAAATTGGCAAGACAAATACAGTTCAGAAATGACATCAATTTAAATACTTAATGTCTTTACTTTGAAGTCTAACTGGACTTTGTTTCTTGTTTTGCTGCAGGATGTCAGTTGTCCAATAAGACAGGTTCCTACAGGTAAAAAGCAGGTGCCTTTAAACCCAGACCTCAGCCAAATCAAACCAGGCAACTTCCCATCACTGGCAGTTTCCAGCAATGAGTTTGAGCCAAGCAACAGCCACATGGTGAAGTCTTACTCATTGTTGTTCAGAGTCACTCGCCCAGGAAGGAGAGAATTTAATGGACTGATCAATGGAGAAACTAATGAAAACATTGGTAACTTCAGCCTTTAAGTCTGATTTTGTGAGGTTTATCTTTTAGAATTGACTTGATAAGCAGGGTGTGTCACACTGTGACAAGGGCCAGTATAACTGAGTGATGGAGCTTTTATTTGTTTGCAGTCTCTTTTGAGATGGGGCTGGAATTCAGCTGGTAGCTAGAATTGTGCTTCTGGTTTTGTGTAAATTTAACACCACTTGTTAGTAACGTGATGCTGAAGGTGTGAATCAGCACTGTTAGAGGGTGAACAGTTCAAGAGAACTCTGTGGTCACTGAGAGTGTCATTATTCATCAGCCAACACTGGCCACTGCTGACTCACTGTGGATGCTGTCAGTGTTTCTCAGCAAAAGTAAATGACAAGCCAATAGAAAAGTACCTCAATAACAAAATTTTAAAAGCTATTTTATTAATCCTGTTGAGATGTGTAACAACACGAACATTACAGCCTTGGAGAGTACATGTAGAATGAAAAACTTTATTTCTCACTATCTCATAGCCACAAGAGGAGGAAGATCAAGTCCCAAATTCTTTATGCTGACAGAATAATACAATGAAATTATAAATACATGAGAACACACCTAAAATATGATTACTGTTAAGATAAGTGCTCTTTTATTGCATTGTCCTTCTCTGTATGGCACATGTAACACAATCAATAGCCAGTTATATTTGTGAATGCATAGAGACTGTTGGATCTTTTGAATCTCTTCTTATATACTGATTGAATAGCATATTTCTTATGTGCAGATGTCAATGAGGAGCTTCCAGCTAGAAGAAAAAGAAACTCTTCAAATCGTGAAGATGGTGAAAAGACATTTGTAGCACAAATGACTGTATTTGATAAAAACAGGTAATACTGTAAAAACAAATATAGCTTCTATTGATCATTAGAAATTTGATAATAAACTTAATATGTTCTTTGTTACAGTGTAGGTTGTCTTTGGCTGCGTTTTAGTTGTTATTTACAATAAGAACTTAGGCTTGTTATGTTGTTTTTTTTTTTAAAAACCTACAGGTTTCGTAACACATTTTATAATGAGACCTATTCAGTGACTACTCTAAATAATTCCCATCTATGAACTAGAACATTGTCCTGTTAATTTGCATCCATTTGTCTGTTCCTTGCCAGTTTTTGACAGAAGTAATTTCTCTGGTTCCGCTAAATTAGATAATAATAATTTAATTAAATAATTTAAAAGTTTAACAAAGAAAAGGTCTCTGAAATACCCTTACTGCTTACACTCTGAAGCTCAGAGCACTCTAGATCCAGTTCAAAAGATAAGGACCAGAACATTTCATGGGTGAACATTTTGGTTGGTTGTGCTGCAAAGGGTCATAGTGCCAACAGCCAAACACAGTACATGAAAATAAGAGTTCTTTCCATGGCAAATGCAGGTGCCAGGTAGAGGAAGGTTTTTAGATGATTTATTGATCAGTAAAAACGGAGCTCGAAGAAAAAGCTGCTTAAACCAGCTCCAGCTAATTCTGACAAAATGGTTATCTATACAATAGGGGTTTAGAAGTATATTTTGAGAAGAGCTTGGTTTTAGAAGAAATGTCCTCTTCTAACCTGTGTCTTCTTAGAAATCTTGACAATATTTTGTTCTTTTCTATTACTTAATTCCACTGGAGAACTTCAGTATGCTAAATGGGCATGAACCATTAGATAGTTTTGTAGTGATGATAAGCAAGGACATTCTCAGGCATGCTGCTGTGTAAATGAGACTGATTTGAAGCAGAACCAAATCATGCATATGCATCATGCATCATACAAATGTATATATATTTTTGGTTTAGTCTTTAACATTTTTCTTTGTTATGGATGATGTTTGCCTAAGATTTAGACCTAGTCAAATAAATTTGTCTGAAAATATGCCTTTGGGTTAATGGAAATTTCATTACTGTGAAATAGTGCATTTTAATAGACAAACAATAAAAGAGGCTTTTTAACACATATTTTGTCTTGACAGACGCTTGCAACTCCTGGATGGGGAATATGAAGTGGCCATGCAGGAAATGGAAGAGTGTCCCATTAGCAAGAAAAGAGCAACATGGGAAACAATTCTGGATGGGAAGGTATGGATTGTTTTAGTGGCCAAGAGACCTGTCTTCACAGGAAATCATTCTTTTGGGAATGTATGGACATACATTTTCAATTTAGCTCTCAGTTTAGAAAGCTTTGGCTACTCTGGATCATTAGTACAAGCAGATGTCAACTACTGTAAGTATGGCAGCTGTTTCTGTTCAGTGACTTCTGAATTCCTGACCTAGAAAATCAGGCAGTTTAAATGCTATTCTAACAAGTTGGGCACATCGAAAAGGAGCAAACTGCAGAGTATTTAAGGGGAAGAAAGAGGAACCCAGACAGGTGTGATCTCATGTACATACCGTAGAGAATACTGATAAAATGTAGGGATGAAAAGAAGAGGATGTTTGAGTGGAGGAGGAAGGGTTGGGAAGAAAGTTGTTGACTGAGGTGAATCAACCCTCAGCGATGCAGTGACTGTGCACTTACACAGTCATGCTCACATGTCCTGGGAGAGCAGGAGCTGTAAGTGATTGAAGAGAAGAACATGAAAATTCCAGATGGTTGCAAAGTATTTTTGTCTCAACATGATCATATAATTATGATAAAAGCAGAGATGATCCAAATTATGTAGTAAAAGTACAGTTATAGGCTCAACTATCCTGGTCAGCCTTTACATGCATTAAATTAAATTACTTCAGTCGACATTCTGTGAATATTTTCTCATGATTGGTTTTGTGAAGACATTTATTTTGCTGAGTTTTTTTTTTATTTCCCCCGCTCTCCAGAGGTTGCCTCCATTTGAAACATTTTCTCAGGGTCCTACACTTCAGTTTACTCTTCGTTGGACAGGAGACACAAATGATAAGTCTACAGCTCCTATAGCTAAGCCTCTTGCAACACGAAATTCTGAAAGCTTTCCTCAAGAAAACAAGCCCAATTCTGTTAAACCTACTCAGACTATAGGTAAGCAAACTTTGGTTTTGCTGCTGAATAATCTGCTTAACCCTTGTGTGCTTAGGGCTCACTGGTGCAGCTGATTCGGGTAATTCTCAACAGGAAAAAGCAAAACTGAGTGGGCTGTGTTGTATCCCATGTTTTGTAAATTTAGGGTTAAATACTAAACATCAGGACATTATTGAAGTGATTATATGCAGTGCTTGTGAATCCTGCTGTGAAATACATTTGGGAAAATCCATCACTAGGATTTCTGGGATTGTCTGGTTTGCCCTACTCACTCCAGTTAGTGTTCTCTAAGTTTCTGCATTTATAGGTGTCCTGGTTTCAGGTGGAATAGAGTTAATGTTCTTCTCAGTGGCTGCTTTAGTGCTTTGTTTTGGATTTAGGATGAGAATGTTGACAACACTGATATTTTAGTTGTTGCTAAGCAGTGTTTAGACTAAGTCAAGGACTTTGCAGCTTCTCACACCACCCCACCACCAGGGTGTCAAAGGACATTCAAGTAGCCTGTTTCCTTCAGCAGCAGTGTCCTTCTCAGAACTTCCAAACTTGGGTAAGAAATAATGTTTGTTCCTCTGCACCAACGAAATGTGTGTCTACATGTGGTTTTTTTCAGCTGTGAAAGAATCTTTGCCTACAGACCTTCAAACAAGAAAAGAGAGAGATGTGTTAAATGAACCTCGACAGAAGTTGCGAATATTTTACCAGGTATTGAAAATAATCATTAGAGGGAACAACTAAATACTGTACAGAATTAAAGTGTTTGCTTGGGAGCTGGGTGGAGATTTCCATTTGTTGTTTTAGTGGCTGCCTTAAAGAGTCTCAGATTCACAGACTGAAAGCCATTCCATAAGACTCCTCTTTACAGAAGTATTCTAGAAAGCTAATCTTCCTGGGGGCACCTCTGATGTTCTGAAAGACAAAGGACATTCCTTGTTAGACTTCTGGAGGGGGACAGGTGGGTCTCCAATGGGAAAAAAACCCCTGAAATACTAGTGTTTCCATACACTGAGCTTATACAGTGTTCCAAAATCAAACTATTGCTGTGGAGACCGCCTGTAATGATGTCCAACTTGATTTGGGGGCTGGAAGTTAAAGAATGAAACTCATTTGGTGCTAACTGTTCTCTCCCCGTTCCTTTTTTTGCCTCAGTTCCTTTACAACAATAACACAAGGCAGCAGACCGAGGCCCGCGACGACTTGCACTGCCCCTGGTGCACTCTGAACTGTCGGAAACTCTATAGTTTACTCAAACATCTCAAACTCTGCCACAGCAGATTCATCTTTAATTATGTTGTAAGTAATCATTCTGTAGTTCAGCACTACGAAGCTCTGTACAGTCTGTCACAGATGCTACAAATGCAGGGATTCTGTTTCCAGCTTAGTAAGTTGCAGGACTGTATCTGCAGGTTAGAAGCTGCTTTCTGTGAATGTGTGTTATGTGGAGCAGAAATACTGTGGGCTTAATTTCCTTTCTTTTTTTAAAAAAAATATAAAATAATGCTGGCTACTGGAGGCTGAATTCTAAATACAGCTACTGCTTTTGCATCAATGTATTCTTCGATGTAAAAAGCAATACAATTATGTTAGGTTGGAAGTCTCTTGAAGCTCTAGGAAATACAGAAATGTTTTTGCTAGCAATCTTTAGCTGATATTTTCCTTAATTTTTTAATTAGTTTTGAGTGGTTTTATATGAAACAGTAGAAAGGAAGCTTTAGTGTAATTTGCTTCTAGAAGTTAAAAATTATTTGGGTGTTGTTAAAGGAAACTTAGAGCTATATGGAGCTGTATCAGGTTATTGGCAGGTGATATTTAAGGTATTCAGAATGTAAAGGTAACTCGTTTAAACCTTTTGCTGTCGTTGCTGTGTGCTGAGTGTTTCCCCTATGCTGCAGTACCACCCCAAAGGTGCTCGGATCGACGTGTCCATCAACGAGTGCTACGACGGCTCCTACGCGGGGAACCCGCAGGACATCCATCGGCAGCCCGGCTTCGCCTTCAGCCGCAACGGGCCCGTCAAGAGAACGCCCATCACACACATCCTGGTCTGCAGGTAGGGCTGCAGCACAGCTCTGTGCTGGGAAACACTGTGGAGATCACCATCTCCAACCTGTGACCTAACAAACACCGCCTGGGCACCTAATCCATGGCACCCAGCGCCACATCCTGTCTTCTTTAAACACCTCCAGGGATGGTGATTCCTCTGCTTCCCTGGGCAGCCTACTCCAATGCCCAACCACTCTTTCTGTAAAGAATTTTTTGACCTATCAGCCAGATTTGTGAAATGTGGAGATTTGTGAATCTGCAGGTGCATATACACAGCACTAAATTTCACTAAATAGAATGTACTGACAGGGGATAACATCACCCATGATTTTTCAACGTTTTTCCAGTTGAGATACCTCTTCATAGCAATATGGCTGTCTTTAACTGCCTTACCCTAAAAACTTTTCTTCCCCAAAGGTGAAATTGGAGGGTCAGGAGCTATTGGGTTTTTAATGGGGATTATTCCATTGCTGGAGTTCTCCCCCTCCCAACACTTTCACAAGCTAGAGCTTAAAATAGTTTGTGTTAATGAGTGGCAGTGGTCAGTATTTGCATCCCTGCCGTGCCGGTGACAGCAGCGCCCCCTCCCTTGGCAGGCCGAAGCGCACGAAAGCGAGCATGTCCGAGTTCCTGGAGTCGGAGGACGGCGAGGTGGAGCAGCAGCGCACCTACAGCAGCGGCCACAACCGGCTCTACTTCCACAGCGACACCTGCCTGCCGCTGCGGCCCCAGGAGATGGAGGTGGACAGCGAGGACGAGAAGGACCCCGAGTGGCTGCGGGAGAAAACCATCACGGTAATTACTCCCTTTGTGCAGAGGGGTTTTGAGTGCATTGAGGGGTTTAAAAGATGATTTTAAAGTTGTTTTGGGGAACAGTTGGGCATTCGTTGTGAAAATGCTGCATTTCAGGAGCAGAAAATTTTGCTGAACTACTGCTGATGGAAATTCATGGCATCAAAATTTGCTTTTTCAAGTATGCCTTCAGTTCAGTCCCCTTGTGCTTGAACAAGTTTTCATTGTCTGTGGCTGCTTTTCTCCTTCAAAGAGGTATCAGGAGCACACAGTTTGAGCTGTATATAATAAGGATATAAATTATCATCAAAAGTCTTTACATCAAATGACATTTTTCTAACTATTTTGACTGCAGAGCCTGAATTTTCTATATATATTTTGTGTGGAAGTTGAATTTTGGGTATGTTCTCAATAGTTGGCAGATGCAGATATGCAATTCTGACAGGTGTGTTTGTTTCTTTTCCTATACTTTCTCCCATTCTCCAGCAAATTGAAGAATTTTCTGATGTGAACGAAGGAGAGAAAGAAGTGATGAAATTATGGAATCTTCATGTTATGAAGCACGGGTATGTTACTGTGCTTAGCTCTGATATGTATAAATTATAGATTTGGTAGATCATTTTGCATTGCAATTCACTAAATACTTAAATTTCAGTTGGTTCATTTGTTTAGGAAAGGGTCCTTAGAGGATAATTTGTAATAAGCTTTTGAGAGTTTAAGCTTTTAAGGAAATTCTTGTGCCCAGTAGCATTTGGGCTTTGAAAAGGAAAAATGCTGGACTGTGTAATAGCTGCTCTCTCTAGTTATATTGATAAATCATGTTGTAGAGTCTTTTAGGTTCTGAAAATGTTCTTCTTGCATAATGATGTCTTTGTTATTTGACAGGTTTATTGCTGACAATCAAATGAATCATGCCTGTATGCTGTTTGTTGAAAATTATGGACAGAAAATCATCAAGAAGAACTTGTGTCGAAACTTTATGCTCCACCTGGTCAGCATGCATGACTTTAACCTCATCAGCATCATGTCCATAGACAAGGCTGTGGCCAGGCTCCGAGAAATGCAGCAGAAGCTGGAGAAAGGGGAGTCGGCCTCCCCGACAGACGAGGAATCTTCTGAGGAGCAGAGTGGGACAGCAAACGGATACAGTGAAAATGCCGTGAGAGAGAGGATTTCAGAAGCAGAAAGCATCTCAGGTGTCACCAAACAGAGCAAGAAGCAGAAGCTCTGAAGTCAAAAATCAGCTGTCATTCAACGGACAAGCATTGAAGTGACATTCTAGGGTGCATGAGCTCTATAGAGAATTACACACAGAGATACAGAGATTCCAAACAGGCACTGCTGGATGGAAATAAATGATTTCAACAAGGATATTATTTAAACAGGGTTTTTATTCAGTTACTTATGCAAGTACTACATGTATATTGGTTTTGGTGATGTAATGACAATATTCTAAGAGTTTGAGCATGAAGAGCAATATAAAAATCTTTTTGTAATTTTAGTAATTAGTGTCTTAAGAACTTTATGGAATTTACATAATTTAAGTATATGTAAAACCGTTTTTATATTAAGATTTTTGCATCTGTATCTGGCTGTTTTTCCTACCATGAAGTTGTGAAACGTTAGGGAAAGGGAATTGGGATACAGTTTCTGCTTTTCTTATTTAGAAATTCTCCAGTTAGCTTTTTGTGAAAATAACGTCTGACTATTTACAGTTTAACCTCGATCCTTGTATTTGAAATCATTTATCAATTGATCATAAATTATAAATCAATTTTTTCTACACTAAAAATCATCAAGTTGGCGAACTTAGCACTTCCTTTGTCTCGTGCCTGTTTGGAAAGATCTTGGCATTTCACATTCCAGACACAGTGAAGTTCCGCCTTGGCTTTTTGAGGTTTAACCAGCAGTTTGGGTTTTGTGGATAATTCCGATGTATTGACCGCCCAGTGTGTACCATTTCAAACTTGAACATTTAGCTCCTTTATATTTTTATCACACATTTACACAGCTACAGAGAGGATGTGGGTGCCGTGCTCCGGCCGGGGCCTCGTGTCCGTCTGCAGGCGCAGCTCCCGCAGAGTCCCCGCCTCAGCAAGGCCAGGCCGGGCTGAGCTCCGGCTTTCGAGATGCCACTCTTGAGGGAAAAATGCACTGTAAAATTGGACCACAAAATGTGTTGCACTTCTTATGTAAGTATTCTGTGATGTATTGTATTCAATACAGATACTAAGATGCTGACTGAACTATATTTGAGCAGTTTTGCACTGCTGTTAACACATTTTATGCATACGTTTACAGATTTTTTCCAATGGAAAGTGGTTTCACTACTGGTACAGTATCAGCACCGAAGGGTTTTATTCCAGCAAGCACTGTGGTTGAGTGACATCACCTCAATTTTTTATTATCCTTAAAATATTTCATTTTTCATATTCTTTATTTATAAAGGAACAATGCTGCTGTAAATACAGGTATTTTTTGTTTTTTATTTCATTCCATCACCATGAGATGCAGTTCCCTATTTGTTGAAGGGGTATATAAGCTTTCTAATGGTGTCTTCAGAAATTTATAAAATGTAAATACTGATTTTGATGGTCCTTAAGATGTGTTTAACTGTGAGACTATTTAACTAATGGTGTGGATGTGATTTGTCATCCAGTATTAAGTTCTTAGTCACTGATTTTGTGTACAAAAATAGGAAAGAGGGAAACTGCAGCTTTTCATTACAAACTCCTTGAATTGCCAGCTCTCTTGAGTTTTAGCAAACTCTAATTATGCCTCTGAATAGTACATCTTGCATTTCTCTCTGGCTTTAATTTGCTAAAGCTGTGCACATATGTAAAAAAATAGATTATTTTAGGGGAGATGTAGTTCTAGAATTATTGCTTATGTCATTTCTTAAGCAGTTATGCTCTTAATGCTTAAAAGAAGGCTAGCATTGTTTGCACAAAAAGTTGGTGATCCCCCAAAAATAGTAATGAAATTACTTCTGTTCAGTAAACTTTGTATGTCATGTCAATTTATAATAAAAGCTGAAAAAATCCCCTTGTTTTCTATTTATAAAGATGCCTTTTCTATTTGTACCTTCGAAGATGCCATGTAGGCTGGTTAAAAAGAATTTGAACGGTACAGTAGATGTAAAAACAAAACAAAACCTTCCCCCTTCAAAAAGAAGCCCTAAAACAAGTTCAGCTGTTTAAATGAACCGTTGTTTTTCATTAAATGTTTTATTTGAAATCAGCTTTTGTACATGAAGTTCAGTAATCCAAAATCTGCCATGATGGGTGTCCAGTCATTCTATGTGCAGAGACCTCAAGCAGCATCTCTAAACTCTTCTGCATGACTTAAAATTTGGATGTGTGTTCTCCTTTGCCAGATTGTTACAGCTCTATTTAAGGTATCTTCATGAATTTCCAGGGGGTTTAACCAGAATATAACAACTTTTATTCTTCTTTCTTGGGGTAGAACTTGAATACCCAAGATAGGTGTAAGTTGTGCTTTACTGTGCAGAACTGTAATTTATAGAAGTGCAAATGAAACATTGCTTGTGTTGTCAGTTACAGAACTAAGATTTGTGTCATTTTTACATGCAGGTCGTTATTTTTTTAGACACTTTACAAAGTTTTTGGCTTACATGGAATAAAGTTTAAACAGGTGTGGGTTTAGATCCCATTTCCCTGGGACTGCAGAGGATGGATGCTCCAGGTACTGTGGGAAAAGTAAGGAATTGCATTGCTTGGCCAAGCAGTGACTGTGGAATGGCAGACACTGGAAACCTTTTTGCATGTTGGGATCAGATCCTGAAATGCAGGTAGGGCCAGCTGGGCTCTGCAGACTGGACCCAGGCTGCTGTGGGCACTGTGTCCTTGCCTCTGACCTTCAGTGTGCTCCTGGCAGCTTTTAATGCTGTTTTGTACTTGGTGATCACAACAGGTTTGTGAACCCCAACCTGGAACCTAATATGATTTGAATGTTTAATTCAGTGCATTAAATACTATATTCAGAGGTGGAAGGTTAATTGTTAACCTTCAGTGTACAATGCTTGGAGTGTGTCTTAAATGTAGCCCTTGAATTTTGAGGGGTGGGGTAAAGATTCACTGCCTGGAATGAAGCAGTTGCCCATGATTTGAACTGTTCTGATTATTTATTAAACTAACAGAACAAAACTCCCAAGCCATACAGTCCTCCAAACCAGAAATTTGATTTTACCTTTGGGAATACAGGAGCCATTCTGTGAGGGCTGTTTTGACAGTGTTGTTCCAAGTTAAATATTTCTTAATTCACAGAAGTCTGGTGCCATCATCAGCAAGTGGAGGTGTTCCCCATTACAAGTCTGACTGGTTTCACATCCAAGAAAACAAAGCTTTGGAGTAGGTAAGTCCTTCCCTGACTCTGACCTGCAGTTTTTAGGCTGTTCAGTGTGAGAGTGGAGCTGCAGCTCTGGAGGAGGAACACTTGGCATCTTGTCGTGAGGAGAGTTCATGTGAATGGAGCATTTATGAGAGAAAGCTGCCAAGTCAGCAACTCCACTGACTGGTTTCACAAGCTGTTTCTCCTTTAAAAGAGACCAAAGAACTGGAACAGGCTCCAGGTAAAGCAGAACCAAGGGAATGAAGTAAAGCTGTGTGTTAGTCCAACAGGGGCTTTATTTGAAGGTGATTAAATACCTCTGCTGCTGGCCAAAAGCTACAGATGTGCAAGAGCTGCAGCACGGAATGCAGCAGTGAGATGGGAACGGTAACATGGAGAAAAGACAAATTGGCTGTGATGGAAAATTGAGGAAAGTAGCTCACAGATGCAGTAACAAATTTTATTAAAAGAAAGGGAAAAAATATATTTGTAAGAGATGTCAGTTAAAATTTGTAAATAAAGGTAAGTGCACAGGTGGGCAATCTGGAAATAAATTGTTTGAGGGACAAGACTAAATAAATGGGGAGAAGCTCTTAAAGATGACTGCAGTGCTCTAGAAAACATTTTCTTACATTGCTAGACAGCTGTGCTGCTCAGCTTTATGCCCCAGTAAATAATTTTCTAGACCATACACAGTTGAGGGATAAATCTTTTATTTAAAAAAATTCAAATTTCTCTTGACAAAAGTCTTAGTTGAGGTAAGTGAATGTACTAGCTTAGGAAAACAACTTTCAGGATTGGGTTTCATAAGCCATTAACACTCTTGCTTGCAAGGCTCCAAGAGCTAGAGGTGCAAATTGTACAGGAAGTGTCAAGTTTTCCATCCAGCTGAACTCTGCTGCGGAAGAACAGAATTTACACTTTTAGTTCAAGCCTCTTCCGCTTCCTTGCATCCTTTGTTCCTTCAGTGCTCGGGTCTCTTGCCCTGAGACTCTTCACTCCTCCCCTGTTCACAAGGTGCAGCTCCACGAGGTGGCTCAAAGTACCTCATTTGCAATTTGGACAGCGAGGCTTGTGCCAAGTTCACATAAAAAACAAAACCACCACAATAACAACAAAAGAACCATTGGCAAACTTCCCCTGTTCAGCACACAGCTAAAGCCTGGAGGCAGAAAAAACTTCTCTTGCCTGCCCAGCTCTCCAGGGCAGCAGTAGAGGCCTCTCACGGCCCTTCACAGTCACCTTCAGCTGCTTTTATGAATATTCTGAACAACCTGACACAGCATTGCCACCTCTGAAGTACCTGAATTCAAGGTTTAAGCTTTATTTTCTAATATGTAAGTAAATATCCCGCAGAATCTACAGTCTGACCAGCCCCTCCAAAAGCAGATGAAAAGGTACCTCAGAAGTGTGGATATTCACAATTTTAGTTTTCATATGGTAAAAGTACTAAGTTAACTAGTACCTGATACCTGAAGTGTGTAAGGAGAACTGCCAGCACTACAATGGAGCAGGGTTTAACTCAGCTGCTACCTGGAGTGGCAGCCCGACCCTCTGAGCAGGACTGACACTTTCATCTACTGAACCTTTTTGTAAAAGTACTGAAAACACTCTTCACAGGAGAATTAAGTAACATTGAACACACAGGATAAGCCAGTATTCTTTTTCCCTAACACTGAACTCTAGTGAAGCTTGAAAAACTAAGAGCACTGCAGACTCTCTGTCACTGACCTGCAGCAGTTCAGTCTTCCTCACTTCATGCCTTCCAGCCAATTGCAGGTTCTTTGCACTCACTAAATCACACACATTTTTGTTCTTGTAAGTGGTATAAAAACCAACAGCCATTCTCTTTGTCTGAAATGTTTGTAGCCCTGCTACAGCTTGGGGAAAAATTCAGGCAGGATGGCTGATCTTTTTGTACTGACAGTGTAACAGCAATGTTAATTATTGTAAAATAAGCTTTTATGCTTTAAGCTTATTATGGTAGCATAGAGGAGCACATTGTAGCACATTGCCACTGAAGGGAAAGGCAGTATGATTGTCTAGGCTTTATAAAAATAGTGCTATTCTAACAGGATAAAATATATTTAATTTTAATTAAACTTGAGGTAAGAAGCCCCTCAGTGAATGTTACTTCTAACTGTTCTTTAAATCCAGTAGCATTGCAATCTTTTGACCAGGAATACGCTCTCTTTGAGACTGAGCTTATCCATCTCAGTTGCTCCTTAGAGGAAAAATATGTAACTGTATGTAATTTCTGAATTCCAAGTCATTTAATTCACACTATTATTTATCCAATCCTACTCTAGGGAAGAGACAGCTTAATTACCACCATCTTTTCAATTCTGACTGCCCCAGGTTAAATCTGCCCACCTCTCTTACTCCAGGTGGAGCTCCAGCAGCAGCTGCAGTGACCTGCACTGACTGCCCGATGTCTCCAGGCAGAATTTGGGATTGCCAGGAACCCTGCACATCACAACAGCACTTGTTGGTCACACAGTGAGAGAAGGTTGTGTCTGAGTCCTAGGAGGGCTCTGAGGCATCACAGCTGCCATGCACAGGTTGAGCTCAGGTACCAGGTACGAGACTTGCTCTGACACATTCTGTGTGTGAATTGTAGCCAGGGGAGACATTCAGAGAGGCTCAGAACAGGCTGCTCGAGGCAGCTGTGCATGGTCAGTGTAATCACTGCCATGCAGCTCCTCTAGAAAACACGTTCCAAGTGACAACACAGAAAAAAACAGTTCCAGAAGTATGGAAATAAGGCACGTGGTGAGACAGTGACGGGCTGGCTCAGACATCCCCGCTGCCCAGGGATGAGCAGTACCGTGCACAAGGAGGCATAGCAGGACCCTGCTGCTCTAAATACTGTGCTCTGAGTGGTATAAATACAACTTTGGTCCTTACCACCCCTAAAATGCTGATTTCACAGAGCAGCTGCTTTAAGCAAAGTTAATTCTACACAACGCGCGTACCCTGAGGCGAGTACAATGAAATACTGACAAAAATCAAGTCTGGAGGAAAACAGGAAAAGGTCTGATGGACTGTTTAAATTAATTTGCCTACACAAATGTTTGTTTCTAGCTTTTTTCAGAGTAACAAATCCAATGTTTCACAACTATTGTTTAAGTGAATCCAGTACGAAGTACAATATAGTGGAGTTCAAGTACTATAAAGACAGGGGTTGTTACCAGATTGTTGTCAAACAGCTGGAAACTCAGCCTTTAACTTCACACGTGACAGCAAGAACAAAAAAATCCCTTTACTCACTGCTAAAAGACCAAAACCTTCCAGCCTGGGTATGAAAATGAACAACCAAAATACAAAGAGCCACAGCACTGATCAAGTACCCAGTCAAAGACCACTTCTCTGTTGTTGGAGCTGATGGTGACTCGAAGCTTGAAGTTTCCTCCCTCGTTGCTGCAGGATCCCAACTGCACAACTTCCATGTCAAATGTCACAGTCGAGCCAGAAGTAACAGCAGGCAACTGGTTTGTCATCTCTTTTCCATTTACAAACACTGCCCCTGAAACAGCACATTTAACAATGTTTCTCATTTTCCGTACATACTAACATGCAAGACCACATCTCTCTATTTTTTTGCAGGCAAATAGGGAAGGAGCCCTGCTGCATTTCTCTTGTCACACGGAACAGGCTGCAATAACTGCGAGCAGGAGGAGAGATCTGTGATCTCACCAGAGATGTTTAACTGCAGGAGCAGCGCACAGATGGGAGCTGCTCCTGTGCAGGGCAGGGCTGTGAGGAGGCAGGGCTGGTCTGGGAGCAGCCCCTGGCCCATGAGAGCTGCTGATGTGCAGGGCAGGGCTGTGAGCAGCACATACACGAGAGCTGCCGCTGTGCAGTGCAGGGCTGTGAGGAGGCAGGGCTGGGTTGGAGCAGCCCCTGGCCCACGGGAGCTGCTGCTGTGCAGTGCAGGGCTGTGAGGAGGCAGGGCTGGGTTGGGAGCAGCCCCTGGCCCATGGGAGCTGCTCCTGTGCAGTGCAGGGCTGTGAGGAGGCAGGGCTGGGTTGGAGCAGCCCGGACTCACCGTTGGTGCTGACACACACAGCCCGGTCCCGCTGCAGGGAGGCGTCGCCGCTGCGCTGCTCCACGCACACGCCCAGGCTGTCCCGCCGGTCCGGCTGCCCCACCGTCTCAATCCTGGGAACAAAGTCAAAACCTGGACCTTCACATCCAAACACACCACAAAATCCAGACAGTCACTCCAGACCCCTGCACCGCACTCCAGGGTTGGAACAGCACACAAAACAACAGCACGGAGGCAGGAGGGCTGCAGTGAAAGGCGGCTCCCCAAAAAGAGCCCGAGCCTGTTTATTTCTTCCATTTTTATACATTTGTGGGTCTGGATTGACTTCTGGGGTTGCTACCCCTTCACCCCACTGGCCAGACCAGCTGTCAACCAACATTATTTTCAGGCTAGAAGTATGCAAACAAAGGACAGAGAACAAACCCAAGATTGTTTATGTTCCAAAGTGTGAGAAAGTGAAAAACTGACCCTTAATATTGAACAGAAACTAAAGATCTGACTCCATCTTAAGAACAAGTAGAAGGCTTTAAAAAAACTCAGAAAAACCAGGGCAACACCAGGGCTCTCAACAAATTCATCCAAACTTTTTGGGAGATCCCTGCTGAATGACCAAAATTCCTACCAGCTTTCCCAAGAGCTCCATTCAGCAATACTCTATTAATCTATACAAAATATGAAACAAACCTTTGCTTCCTGCAAACTTCCAGTGCTATTTAATACAATTCTCCACTGTCACAGCTTAGAAATGACCTTTCAAAATGATTTCCAGTTGTCCAAAGCAGACAATATGCTCAGCTGGACCATCAGCTATACCACACTACTGGTCAGCATCCTGTGTTATGGCAAGACAGCTGTAGCTTCAGCAGGGATTTAATCAGCATCACTAAAATAGGTTTTTTTGGCATGTTCTGCTGTAATGGGATGAGGATAGGGTGTTGCTTTGGGGGTGTGTTTGTTTTGGGCTTGTTTAATAGATCAGCTTGGTGCAAACCAAGCAATGCCTAGAAGAGCATTTACATGTCTGGCTTCTGCTCAGCTGTATTTAGTTTTAGCCTGGGGAAGCAATCTCTGAGGAAAATGCAAACAGGCTGTGCAAATGGCCAGGGACTCAGCTCCCTTTGGGCCCCAGCAGAGGAGTGAGGCTGCACAGTTCACACACTGAAGGGCTGTTCTGGACTTGAGTCCTTTCTCTTGTACTGCCACTGCTCAAAGGTGCTAAATCCTGCTTTACAGAGAGCCTGAGTGACTCAGGAAATTCAGATGGTCTTTGCTAGAAAGTAAAGCAGTTGTTATTTTCATTGCAGCTTAAGAGAAAGAACAGACTGATCCATGGCTGTTGGCAAACAAAGGAAAACTTCAGCAAAACTTTCAGGAACCAGCAATTAAAGGGGGCAGTGGACTGGCACACAGTGGGTTAAATCTTCAGAGGAAAATAAAATTGGAGCCATGTTTTACTTTTGCACTCCATTAGGTTAAGTCCCCTGGGAATGGCACTAAGAGAGCAACAGCCTTGCACTGTAAAGCAAAGGGAAAACGGTTTTCTGACTCTCCAAGCAGCTTTTACTTTGGAAGGGATCCACTACATCTTCCCAAAGCAACTCTAAAGATTTTAAATTCATTTTGGTGCACAACAAAACCTTGTCTCTGCCACTGCAGCCCAGACACTGACCCTGGTCATCCATCACCAGTTTCCATCTCCTCAGAGCACAGCCAGGCCCATCCTGGGGCAGCAGAGCTGTGCTGAGTTCCTGACACAGCCAGTGTGACCACAGGGCATCTGCTGGGGGAGCCCAAATCCCCAGCCTGGCCACAGGGACTGCAGCTCCCAAGGCAAACTCAGCTTTAGGGAGATGAAGAGCAGGAGAAATGTTCCCTTCCCTAAAGGCAGCTCTCTGGAGACTGCAAGGAAACAGGAGGAGATGACCTAAAGCAGTGATGTTCTCCTACAGCCCAAATGCTTCCCTTAGGACAACTGCCACAGTTTATCTTTAACATGTAGATACAAAGCATTGTGTTTATCACAGCTTCACTGCTCACTGACAAGCTGTGCCTGGGTCCTGAACACAGAGCTGCTTGTGAACAATAACTTGTGTTCCAGCAGCTGGAGAAAGTCAAGCACCAAGAACTTCATCTCCCAGCTCAGGAAAATCTTGCACACTTCCAAACAAGAAGCTACTCTTGGACCCTGGAAGAGGAACAAAACCAATTTTTGAAGTTGTCCTCAATCTCAAGATTCGTGTCACGATAGTTCTTGTGGCCACGTGCTTGCTGGAGCTCTGCCATCCTGAAACAATCTCCTCTTGGAGAGAAGTCCATAACCAAAATGTGAAGCAAAACATTTTCATATGCTACCAATAAAAAACAATAAAAAGTACTGGACTGAGCAAAGAGAAACCTCAAGATTCTGCCTCTAATTTCACAGGCATTGCTGAGCCAAGAGAAGTTAAATCTAGCAATAGATTTCAAATGAAAGCTTTAGATCTTTTTATCCATCTCAGACAGGGCAACTGAATACATCCTCACACTACAACCATCTAAAGTTAATATAATCCATTATCAGGAAGGGATAAATGAAACACCATGGAATAAGTCATGAAAGTATCATGAACAGCCCTTTTTAATTGCCTTTGAGGGCTGCCTGCTGTACAGCAAGTAGTTTTATTTAACCAGGGAAAAGATGAAACAAAGCTTCAGAGTCCCTGAGGTCTGTAATCACAACTGACATATCCACAGGGACAATCCTCATACCCTTAAACAGCATCATCTCAGGGACAGGGTGACAGGCAGCAAAGCTGCCAAGGTTTTTATTCATATTCTGTGTCAAATGGGAAGCTTGAAATTCACAATTCTTCTCCACTCTGGATCCTCTAATGCCAGTTTCAAGCAGCAGTCTGACCAGCACTGATTATCTCACAGAGATAGGATCTCAAAGGCTTTGCTGCCAGCCTGTCATCCCAGCAGCACACCAGGGTTTCCATGTCCAAAGCCTTCAGAGCCACTCAGCAGTCTGGGAAGGAAAGCACCCCCTGACCCAAGGTTAAAAGGAACTGGAGGCAAAAAGCTCCAATGACTTCAGCCCTAACAGCTGCTACAAAACATCAGGAAGTTCCACATTCCACAGATCTGCTCAGCACGAGCTATATTTTACCATCCCTCAGGAGTTCACTCACCTCTCTTTTTATATCAGTGCAGGTCCTACAAAAACATCAGGGGCTTTCCTCCAAAGCCAGGAAGCAGAACTAAAGGAAGGTCAGATGTCACACTACCTTGACTGGAGCTGAGCTGATTTAAAACTCACACATGCCTCAGGTTTACACACAATTCAGATGTGACAGCTCACAGGGGATGCACCAGCCACCAGCCCCCAAAAAGGACTTGCCTGAATGTCAATGTCTGCCCACAGAAATAAGTAGGAGCTTTGGAGTAGAGCACACCACAGGATTGAGAATCATTCCGCAGCGCAATGTTCCTTCGGCTGCTCAAGCTGTAACCCTCCAGACCAGCTGTCCATTCTTCAAAGAAAACAAACAAAAAAGCAAGAAAGTTGTGAACCTCGACTTGGTCCTGTCTGTGCAAAATCAAGCCAGTGCCAGTGCAGTCCACCTCATGCAGCTTAAGCTATGTTAAGAACAGGGGCTGTTGTTGCCTTTTTCTTATGGAGAGATTTGTTTTTCAAATAAACTGCAATTACAAAAAGTATTTTCCAGCTCAGAGTTCACCAGGAGTTCACTCTCTGCTGCAATCCCTGCCAAGTCTTATTGTAAGAAAAGGAAAGCCTTCATTACCCACTGCCCTTAGAAATCGGTAAGTAAAGAGAAAATTTAAGTTTTCCTCTTAAGATAAGGCCTTGTTATGAGCTGCAGGTCATCAAAAATGCTTATGTTGTTCTGAGGGAGAAGAAAAAATAATGCTTTTCTTCTGGCTCACGTGCTTTCCAAGGCTAAGGAAGCAGTGAAAGGTTCAGCCAAGGAAGCCAAGTATGGATTGTAGGACAAAGGGACAGCTCATCACATCACATCACACAACCCCCCATAGCCAGGGACACCCCCACAGGGTGTCACCCGCCAGGGACACAGGCTGCAGCCCCAGCAGGGCATGGAGCCCATCCCCTCCCCTCCCAGCAGGGCAGTGCCCATCCCCTCCCCTCCCAGCAGGGCAGTGCCCGGGCGGTACCGTGCGGCACCAGCGAGGTGCGGCCGCTCTGGGGGACGCTCCAGGGGCTCCACTCCTGCCGCCCGTCCCCGCGGGCGCACACCCGGAACTGATAATCCACGTGAGGGTCGAGGTGCAGCACCATGAACTCCATCTCTGAGCCCACGTACACGTCCTCGAAGGGGCTGGCAGAGCCCTTGCGGTACTGCAGCCGGTAGTCCTGGGCTGTGAAATCATCGTCCACCTGCAGAACACCCCCTGCCTCAGAAAGGAGCCTCTGCTCTCCTGTCCCCTCCCAAGGGGCACATAGGACCCCCCTGCTCTCCTGTCCCCTCCCGAGGGGCACGTGTCACACCCACGAGGTATTTCAGAGCAGAAAATGTGTAGAAAGTAACATCACTGTCTGAACCAACACTGGTGTCTGAACCAACATTGGTGTCTGAACCGACAGAAAGATGTATCAATTATTTTATTACAGTTCAAAAATATCTGCAGAGGAAGAAACATTTAACAGAAGGTCATTCATTCTAGCAGAGATATAAAAAGATCCCTCAGCCAAAAGCTGAAAACAAGTTTGCAGAAGAAATTCTGTGCCAGTTTTTAATAGCAAGGGAAAATTAGTGCTGTTCTTCATAACCTGTTCCAGGGAATGATTTCCAGTTCTTTGACGTCTCTGAGTCAAAAGATATTTACACACACTCCCCCTCAAAAAAACCCTCCATTATCCCCCAGGCACAACAAAATTCAGGGATCTCCTGTAGAGCACAGACAATCAGACCCCCCTGGCAGCAGCGCTCTGGTTTAACAACCTAAGTCCATCCCTTACAAGTGAGGGTGGCCAACAACGCCTGACTGGAGCTAGAGCAACAGGCTGGTTTGATGCTGCCAAGGAGCACAGAGCTGTCCAACAACAACTAAACCACACAGACCACAGCAGTGGTTTACTCAAAAATAGTTCTTGTGTGTTGAAGAGAAAGGCTACTGCACTAGCTAATATAATAATATTTTCTTTTTCTGCCCACTGCACCTCCCTAGGAACACAAACGTGTTTAGGAGTAGAAGCACAACAGAGCAGGTCCAGCCTCATCCTGGGTCTGCTACAGCAAATGTCACTGCAAGCAGACACAAACCCCAGACAACCACACACCATCCCTGCTTTAAATAACACCATGACCATAAAAACCTCAAGTTTTAAACTCCACACTGAGTGGACTAGTCCCTGGAAGGCAGTAGAGAAATCAGAAAGAAAGTGGATTGTTTGGGCTCTTAAAATAAACCTCAAGTCTAAAGGATTTTCACACAGGATATTTTACCTACCTTACACCATCGGACCAAAATACCTCCAGGCTTTTCCACAAATTCCTCCAGCTGTACAGGTGGGCGGGATGCCACAGTTCCATGCCTGAATATTTGATTTTTCAATATAGTAAGGAGGCAGTCATCCAACTGGGCAGATAAACAAGGCACGTCAACCAAGGAGGGCACTTCTGGTAAGCTGAGAAAGGACAGTTTGCTGTAATGAGAGGGGCCAGCTTCTACAAATTCATATTTCATCCACAGACTTGAATCTGGGCAGATTTGCAAAGAGAGAACAGCTGCAGAAATTGGCACGTGCACTCCAAACTTAAAAGACTCAGCAAACATTGTGTTTCAGCCCTAACCAGACTGTCTGTCAGCAAATACTCTGAAACACGGGCTGCTCCACAGGGAGTGGCTTCATCCCTCACAAACAGACAGCCTAAATTTCCACAGAACATATGGAGGGTGAAAACCCCTCCATTCTGAGTGCCAGCCCCAGTGAAAGTCTGAAACAAACAGGACAGCAGCTCCTCAAATTAATATTTCCAGTCAACGGAGCAGAAAGGTTTTGTTTCAAAGGAGAAAAGATCCCCTGTAAAGAAGGGCGGATGTGCCACTGCCTCAGATCACCTCAGATTTGGGTGTCTTACCTATCTAGCTGAATATGTAAAGCTTTTTTTGTAAAGTTGCAAAGTTTCTCGTTCTGTTGTCCCACATCTCCATCGACTGCACTCTCTCCTGCAACCAAACAGTAAAAAAGTTCCAAATGAGACAACGTCCACAGAAGGCATTCTTTGCTTCAAAGAATAACCAGTTCTGACACATACAACAATTAAATGGGAAGCACTCGCAGCACTTTTGCTAGTCTTAGCTAGAAAATGCAATTACAGGTAACAATATAAAGCCTATCTAGGAACTTTTGAAGCTCTCAAACCTGTAGACACACCTATAACATGTAATAATTTGCCTCAGGTCTCAGACAGGAACAGGACTGAGGTCAGATGCCAAAAATCTGGATTATTAATCCCTTTCTCCACCTGCTTTAAATGAAGAAAAAAGCAAAGCACCTTCACTGATCAGAAAATAAAAAAGCAGGCAATTAAAAGCAAGAGGTAATTTTAATCATTGATCTGTTTGCTACACTCAAAATGGTTCTATGGTCACAATGAAGGAAATAATCCATGCATCGAAGTGTGGGGATAAATTCAAATATTTTCCCAAGGTTTCCATATAAAGTGGCATCCCACACTTCATCTTACAGACACATGTGCTCCATCCTCCTGTCTGCTGGCTTTAGGGTAATTTACAACTTCAGCAGTGTGCTCAGTGTGCTCAGTGCTTTTCCAAGGGGAGGATCACACACGTTTCTCTGAAGGAAAGCACACGTCACAGTTGGCAGCAGGAGCTGTAACACCCACGGAGGTTTAACTCCTCCCTGGCCTGGCTGCAGCGTGAGCTCGTCCTGCCTGCAGCCCTGCTCCTGCTCAGGGCACCCAGGGGATGGAGCTGCTTCTCATGAGATCCCACAGAATCCCACACCAAAACCACCCTGACTCAGTAACCTGAGACCTAAAACAAAAACGAGGTGAGCACCAGCTGTCCCAGAGTTGTGGTGGTAGAAAAAAACCAAATTAATCCTTCAACACTGTCACTGCTCCTGTGGGCAGGAGGCACTGAGCTCCCAAGGCAGCACAAAGCTCATGCTGGGGAGGAATTGGAGCTCTCCCACCCCTGGGACACAGCTCAATGTGCTTCAGCTCCCAGAACTGAGCTCATGCTGAAAGAAAGTTAAAGTTGAGACATGAGAACAATGCGAGGAAACTGCCAACACACTCATGGCTCAGACACACTCCCAGTGGGTTCTGCAGCCTGGGGAAAACAGGCAGGAGTGACATTCCTTTCTGCCGAGGTATTTAGCATCAGGAGGGCACAGTCTGCCCCTCACAGTAATATTCCACGTGTCCATTTCTGTCTGCCTCATCTTCAGACTTTTTATAGAGAAATTTTCCCCATGCAGTGGCCATTTTATTCCTCATATTCCCCACCACAGCAAACACAATCACACCCAGCAGGACAGTGGGTTTATTTCAGCTACTGTTTCAGCAAGACAGACATAATTTACTTCAGCAAAACAGACATTTTGCTATAGTGGTACCCACAATGTATTTTATTTGCTGTCTAGCCCGGAGAGGAAGAGAATGTATCTGCAGTGAAATAATTCTCAAACAGGTACTTCCTGCCCTTCAGGAGAGGCTACACTGACATATGTACACCCTAGGATTGCAGTGAAATGTTGAAATACAGATCTGTAGGAGATAATAATGATCACCCCTTCACTACACTACCCAATTCTTAGTTTGAGGTCAAACACACTGATAAAAACGGGAATATTCCAGACTGGACCCTCACCTTCCCGGAGCAGATCGTCGGCCGTGCTAACCCCGTGCTCGATCAGCTTCTGGCACTCGTCCAGGGGCTTGATGCTCTCCTGCTCTATCACATCCACCTCCTGCAGCAGGCACGTCAGGCGCTCGTCCAGCAGCTTCCTCAGGGTCCCCTTCAGATCGCTGAAATGCTGCTCGAGCACATCCCTGGTCAGCGTCGCGCTGTCTTTGATCTGAACTCAGGAACAGGAAAGAAGGTTCAGCATAAAGGCAAAGGCCAAGCACACCTTTTATTTTTCTGAAGCATCTCGTCTGCATTTGCTGGAGAAAAGCTGTGAATGGAGTCTGCTTTAAAAAATGATCACTGGCAGTTAACAAATTAATGAAGTCATTTTTAGTACATGTACAGCAGGGAAGGAGGCAAAGAAACCAGCCTGGATGAGGGGAAGAGCATATTAACTGAGGAAAATACAACTTGGATTATGGGTGCTTCAATCAAGGATTTTTTCCTATCAGAAAAATCCAAATGCTCTGTACATCTCCTCCCTGCTGCCCCTCCAAAAACCCCCACTGCTGTAATCCTACTCAAAAACCACTCTGTCATCATACACGGGTCCTTGCAAACAAAAACCTATCAGACTTTTAGAAGACTATCCATGAGCACTTTTCCAAGCTGTATTACTTCACTGGATTTTTTAAACCCTCATAAAACTGCTTTCTTTTCAATTTTGTTCAAACAGCCCTCGGTGACAGGATAGGGTGAACAGCAACTCTGTTTCGATTCCGGAAGAACCCAACCACAGAGGGTTCTACAAGTGCTCATTAAAATGTCTGCAAACTTGCTGAATCTGGCTTTTAGGGAAGAAAACACACTTGAACATCCCTGAGCTAAAGATGCAAAAATCAGAAGTGAACATCTTCCTGTGAACAACTTTTCTAACTCACACAAGGAAGTGCTGCAACACGCTCGCAGCCTTACACGTAATTTCTAGATCTTCAGAAGTACGGACAACCAACACAGGAAGTTCTCTGGTTAGGTAAAATAAATTTCCTCTTCAACAAATATTCATGAAGCTCTGCAGCTGCCACACAGCTCTGTTTCCCTTTTCTTGTAATTTCAATGCTTGAGGAAAAAAAAGGAAGTATTTAGCTTTGCGAAGGGGTGGGGCAAAGGAAGGCAGAACACTCACTTCTCCAAGCTCTCTACCTCCTTTACAGACAGATAAAAATTCAGCAGCTCAGCCCCAGAATAGTTACTGCTCATCATGCAAAAGAGGAAATGCAAGTCCCTGAACACACAGAGCTGTGTGAAGTTTGTGGAAAATCATTTCCCATTGGTCCAAAGGAAAAGGATGCAACGTAAATGATCCAGTCCTATCACATCAGCCCATCAGTCCTCAAATAATAAAGCTGCCACTACGTGAACCCCAGTGTGGCACACTCAGCACTGTGGGAACACAGGGGACTCTTGGACATGCACCACACAGCAAGTGGTCCTGAAGATGGAAAGGGAGAAAACAGAAAATGCATACAGCAAAGAAACTGCCCCCGGAGGAAAAGGAAAGGTGAGCTCACACACTCCTGCACAGAGGCACACGGGCTGCCTGTGCTGCACCTGGAACTGTCAAGTGACACTCTGAGATGACGAGGTCTGGATGGAAGACAGCCATGAACAATTCATTTTCTTAAGCAGCCTGTGGTTCTAATGCTGGCTAATTAAATGTCCAGTGATCACCCACAGCACTGGGAGCAGGACACTCACCCAGCAGATTTACAGCAGGTTTCTGCACTAACGGGACCTGCTCCAGAAAATCCAACAGGTCACCACAGAATCACCCTCGAAGTTTGGTTTTGTTTGGGTTTTTATTTACCTCTCGCAGAGCTGAGACAGCAAGGCAGCAAGGCATCACTTCCAGTCTGCAAAAGCCCGTGTGCAGAGAGGCTGCCTGAGCAGAGGAACCTGCCCTGCACTGCGGCTCTCCCACACCTGCCCACACCTGCCGCACCTGCCGGGTGTGTCCCGGCCCCACGGACCCCGCTGCGGACACACCGGGAACCCGGGCGACCGCGGGGTACGTGAGCCGGGCACGGCGGAGCATGGGGACAGCAGCACCGCCTCCACACCGGGGGAAAGATCCTCCGGCAGGCAGCTGATGGGAATACGGGATAACACCGCCTATACTAAACCAGACTGAGCATCCCAGCTACTCTGGAAAACGGAGTTCTTTAAGATGTTTATTCTGTCCTGGGAAAGCTCCCTATGGTCCCAGAAAACGAGGCTCAGCGCAGTAACAGGCTCAGCTCGCATCGCCTTCCCCCGACACGTCGCACATCTGACCATTCCCACGGACTTTATCCCCGGCACCCCCGGTCCGGCGGGGCTCCCCCTGCTCCATCCTCCGCCCCATCCCGGCTCTCCCGGCGGACAGGAGCCACGGAGGAACACCGGGCCCCGGGAGAGGAGCGGCCAGGGCCGCCCCAGCGGGTTCCCGGTGCCGGCCACTTCAC
>VXBR01009199.1:108305-125493 GCA_013400215.1 Cisticola juncidis | reverse complement strand
CGTTCAGGTGGGGACGCGGGCCGGGGGTCGCGTTGTGAGGGCGGAGAGAGGAGTTGCGGCTGGCGGGGGCGCCCCTGTGGAATTCGTCCCCTTTGGGGTTCGCTCCTTTGGCGTTCGCCCCCTTTGGGGTTCGCCCCTTTGGGGTTCTGCCCTGACACGGCCCCTCCGTGCTCCCGGGGAGGTGTGAGGGGCCGCCCGCCCCCGGCCGTGCTCCCGGCGCTGCTGAGCGCAGCCCCCCGGGCCGGGCTGTCATTAACTCATTCGAGGGGCTTTGGGAAGAGACATTTTCTGCTTCAGAGGGTGTGATTTCAGAGGAGGTCAGTTCCTGGTAAACCAGGAGTTATAAAAGTCTTTATCAGCCAAAGTCTTTCTTGGACTTTTAGAGGGAGATGCTCGTTTATGGTTTGAATCATCATGCGAGATAAGAATTCTCTTGTGCTCATTACTATTAAGTACTCTTAAAGGTACATTGTCTTCTTCAGATATGTCAGATGTTTACGGTAGGATCAGGCCTTTTTAAGTGATGTTGGAATTCCCTCTTAAATGCTCCAGACATGCTGTGGGCAACACCTCAAGGTCGATCTCTGAATTGACCTCGACTTTCAGACTTCCAGTATTGTGAAATCTCTGTTTCAGACCTGTTCTGAAGACACTGTGGTCCCTTTCAGTTTTGATCATCTCAAGGTTTCAGAACAGGATTTTTATTAATTTGAAACAGCAGAATCTTTATTTCAAGCTCAGATGGCCTTTGAAAACATGGAGATAAAGTTGATGCGTATCCAGTCTGAGCACGTTAACATGGATTTTTGTCTTCTGAAAAAAGTTCTATTTAAGTCATCTTAAGTTTTTTAAAACTAAGATTCATGTACCTTTTACAGCCATGCAAGAAGCGGCGGGAGGAAGATGCTTCTGTAAAAACAATCACAAGATATTTTTCACCATTAGCAAAACCAGTGGATAAAGCATTGTCCTCACCAAAATCCAACAATATCTTGGATTATTTTAAAAAGACATCTGCAGCTGAGCATGCTGAATTCCCAGTAGAAGCTGGAGAAAATAAAACACTGTTGGATGCTGATGACAAAGAGTGTAAATCATCCTTCAAGCCATCTTTAAAGCGGAAGAGAAAGGTGAAGAAAGTTGATTTAAATAATATGCCGAAAGAAATTAAAGAATCTGAGAATGATCTTGAAATAGAAATTAGTAGTGGTGACGGCAGAGTAACTACAGGAATGCAACAAGACAGTAATGACTCTCTTGCTTCTTGTACTCTAGTGGACAAAAAATGTGTAAGAGAATTAGCAGAAGATAATGATCAAAGAGAGAACATCCCAAATCCCACAAGAAAAAATGCAAAAAACTTTGGTTGTGAAACAAATGGTTCAAAAAATAGGGTGAGAAAATCAAGGAAAAGGAAGCACAAAGTAAATACTGATTTGTCTGAAAGTTCTTCCTCAGAAAAGCACACGAATGAAACGTGTAAAAAGGAAACTGAAGAGAAGACAAATCCAGTAGCAGAGGGTGATGCTGCTGTTGGTGATTCCAGTTTTGAGCTTCATAAGGATGATGGGACATCCCAGGTAGATAATTGTATAGTAACAGTATCATTTGAGGACTTCCTGAGAAGTCAGGGAGAAAATAGTGTTGAAGAAGACACAAAGCCAGCAATGGACACTTCTGGTACAGCAAGTGAAATGGACAAAAGTGACAGCATCACTGACCCAGAAAAGTGTGAGGAATCCCAGCAGCTGCCCCTCAGAACTGTGACTGTCCTTGCACAGGTTCATTCCATTCCCCCCAAACCACCTCCCTCACACAGGGAGCAGAAAGGCTCTAGGAAAATAGCTTCCATCTTTCTGAAGCAGAAAGGACGTGCAGGGGACAGAGAAAGCAGCCCAGCCCTCCTGGACAGTGAGCAAACTGAGCAGGTGACTCAGAAAAGAAAATCCAACGTTGTTATTGAGGAAGAAGAATTGGAGCTGGCTGTACTGGAGACTCCAGGGTCGGATTCCCTGAGGCCAAAATGTTCTCTGGAAGAAAAGCATCAGTTTATGAAAGCTTTTAGACAACCAACAGCAGAGGTAACAAAAAGTGGAGTTAAAAAGGCACCTGGAAAGCAAAAGCAAGCTGCTGCGAAGTCTTCAAAAGAAAAAGAAGGATCTGAAGAGGTTGTTCCTTCAAATAAAGGATTAGAAAGTGAGATACCAGAAGATTTTGTGAACAAATTCACACATTCTAAACCTAAAAGCAATAGAACTAAATCCAGAATATCTAGGAAAGTTCAGAAAAAAGGAAACAGAAAAAAGAAGACTTCAGAAACTAAGGAAACTGATGTCTTAAACACCAGCAATTATACTAGAGAAGAGGATTCAGATGCTAGTGTTGTTGCTGTGGAAAACACCTTAGATGTAATAATTTCATCAAGTCCAGAAGTGAGTGAGTTAAGGAGGAGTTTAAGGCAGCAGAAAACGAAAACATCAACCAGTGTTACACCTAAAAAGGCCAGGGCTAGAAGTGCCTGTTCTGCAGGTGAATTAAATGCCTGCCCATTGGAGACTTCCACCCCAAAATCACGGAGACAGTCCTGCAAGGAAAGCAGCATGTACAGAGCTGAGGTGATTACTGTGCCCTGTGATGGAAACAGCCCAATAAGGTAAACCTTTGGAGTATATTCTACCATTAATTGTATGCAAGTATTTTGAAAATGAGACATAATTATAAATGTGTATCAAAGTTGCATGGATGCTGATCATGGTGGGTAAAAATAGAGAGGAACCAAAGCTGACTACAAATGTGTTTGTACTAAAGACATCAAGAAAAACCCCAACCAAACAACAAAAAAACCTCAATCACCAGCTGGGGAGTTGCTTCTGTTTACAGCACTGTGTTTTTAAAGGCTTTTGAAAATGAGATTGAGAATAACGTTTCCCTTTATTAACCAGTAATAATTTCGTAATACTTTTTTCCCTAATTAGAATGAGGTTTACCCGTATCAAAGCAGCTACAAAATCAAATAAAGCTTTGCAAGAAGCAACAAAAAATGAAGAGTCTCACTCCAAAAGCACAAAGGTAATTTATGTAACAACTGTGTCAGTATTTTGTCATTTCCTCTATGGGTATAATTGTGGTGTATTCAGTATTGTGCAATAATCTGGTGTAATACAATGTGACAGTTCCCAGCTGCCCTATGGAAAGGGAATATACTCTGACTTATGATGAAATTTAACATAGTTTTTTGTACCTTAGATCTTAAAACATGTTTTAGTAGTAAAAATCCACCGTTCTTAGAAAAAACCCATAAAATAGCCTGCTGCTGTGCTGCAGGTTCTGAGGGTGGGATATAGAAAGGGCTGGATGTCACACTTACTGGTTTATTTGACAAGGTGGTGGTTGGCAAGAAGTTGGACTTGATGATTTCAGAGGTCTTTCCCAGCCCAAATCCAGTGATTTGTGACAGAGTTTGGGCACAGCAGAACAGCTGAGGCTTAAGAATGTCACTGCTCATATTCTATTTGTTCCATGAAAAAATTTGGGACCTCCTCGCAGGGCTCCCTTTTGAAAATTGTTGATATCATCTAGGTTTCGTTGTCTTTCAATTGTTTCATTTTCTTTTTGATGCCCATGAATTTTTGCAACAATTACATACATCTGCAAAAGTGAAAAATTATATTTACGTGCAAAGTACTTAGTGAAGAGAGTGCTATTAATTGCTATTCCCTTTTATTTATTCTTTGTTAACAGATAAACTCCACTTTTAAAAACATATCCAAAGCAAAGCAGCTGATTGAAAAAGCAAAGGCCATCCAGCAGAGCAGATCCAAAGTGAATGAAGACTCAGCAGCTCCTGTGAGGCGCTCGTCTCGACAGCAGGCTCGTGCTGACAAGAAGAAATCAGCAGAAAGTGAGGTAAGGCTGCACTCTGGGGGAATATTTTATATATTTGTGACTGATACAAGCAACACAAATGATTCCTACTTGATTCTTATACAAAATGTTTGTAAGCTAAGGTAGATATCTGCAATGTGTTGTTAATTAAGGAGGAAAAGTTTGGTTTCCTTTCTTACTTGATTTGCTTTTCCTCTAGGAATCAGTGATAATCCTAAATTCAAGCGTGGATAATGTCACTACTGCAGAGCAGAATGTGAAGGGAAAGAAACTTCGGAGCTTAAATGATGTTTTGGGGAAGAAGTCTAAAAACTTGAAGGTTGCAAAGAACTCCAATGGTAATTGGGTTTTACTGAATGTGTTTATTTTTTATTCTAGAAACTTTTATATTACTGACTATTGCAACTTTATTTCATAAAGCTGCCTTTGCAGTATCTTAATTAATTAATTATTCTGATTTATCTTGTATAATATTCCAATATATACTTTCTCTTTTTAAATGAATTAATAGTGCAGAGGTTATTTACATGTGTTGTTTTGCTTTTTCTTCATTCAGAGAAAACTGTTTATTTGAAAATTTGTCAGTTGTATTGTCAATTGTCAGTTGTATATTTTGTTGCATCTCCCTTTTTTTTTACTGATGTTAGAAAATAGCATCTATACTGAGGAAATAATTAGAAATAAAGCTATAATGAACTTTGTTAAAATACTCAACTTTCCCTTAAGAAAAGGAGATTCCCTGACAATAAATCAAACATACAGATAGTGAACACAGAAGCAAGGTTAGAATCTTGTATCAATGCTGTTCTAATAATTTTTTTTTACCTTTTTAAAGGTAAACTGGGATGTCCACCCTCCTGCCTAGGTAAAAATGCTCAGAGCTCTGCAGGTGAACCAATTGTGATCTTCGATGAAAGCAGGTCGGTTGTCAAAAGTACTTAAAAATCAAAATACATTTCAAGGTTACTTTAACATTCTCTCATTTTACAGATTTAAATACACTTGCTGAAATGTGCTATAAATATTCATGACTTTTATACTGATTAATACTTTAATCTGCTTGCAAAATTTTAGGGGTGTCATGGAGAGTTCCTCAACCATTTTAGAACCGTATTAGATGTCTGGAAATGTAGTTGATGTCTAATTAAAAAGAAATCCCAAATTGCATATAAAAATACAAAACCAAAGAGATTTTTTTATAGATTAAATTTTTTAACATAGAATTAATTTCAAACTAACTACATTAAAATTAATTTTAGCAGTTCTGACAGACTGTTTATAACTCATTTGGAAGAGAATGTGATCAAATCCAGCCTTGCATAGCTGGAAGTTCTACTAATTCTATCTTATTTTCTTTCTCTTTCTTTTCTGTTTTCATTAAAGCCAAGATGCATCTGAAAATTCTCAGGATGATGATCCATTCAGAGCAAAGCGTGAATTCCTGATGAGCGGATTGCCAGAGTCACTGAAAAGGCAGATTGCAAAGAAGGCAGCAGCAATGGAAGCTTACTCCCTTGCAAGTTCCTGTTTTCAGACTGTTGTCCATGTACAGCAGAAGGATGACTGTAAGCTTTTGTTAAGCATTTGGGGTTTGTTTAAATGTACATCATAATTTCTGAGGAATTTGTGCAGAAAAAGGACTGGAATAGGTGAGAGTTTCCTCTTGATTTGTGTCTCAGTAGGAGAACAAAACTTAGAAGCTTCCAGTGAGATGTTTTTGAATACAACATTTACAAATTATATTGGTGCTAAAGTAGTCTATACATGCATGGGTAAGCATGCAAAATTCTTAATATTCAGTATAAAAAATTGATCTGTTAAGTTCCAGTTTGTAGAATAAAGATTACATTGGACTGATTTGGGCAGAAACCATTTCCTTCTGACAAAGAGAAAAGACTTCACAAAAGAGAGATGATCAGCCCACTTCTTTTCCCTAGAACAGAAGTTGACTCTTGTTTTGGTTTTGCTGGGGGTTCTTTTGTAGGTTCTCCAATGTGGAAATTGCAATCACCATCATGTCCTCTGTTAACTAAGCTGAGGGAACTGAGCACTGAAGTCACCAACGTCACAAAAATCACTCTCTCACTTGGTGAATTTTCCACTGTGAATTCAAAACAAACTGGAAATTGTTCTGCACCTGTGGTTAGTACTTTAAAATTCAAATTGTTTTGATATTTGTTTGGAGTTATATTTTCAGTAAATCCTGTTGTTTGAGTTTGTTTCAGTCCTGTAATTTGCTGGGTTTTTTTTCAATTTCCCTGTGTGTGAGTTTCCCATTTTGCATCTTACCATTAGACAGGTCTCATCAGTTCTTAACAGTTTCTGTTAATCTCTGAATTTTACAAGATACTACCAGTTTAAATTATGCAAAGCATTCTGTGTAAAGTTTTTGAGTCATTCTGTGTGTTTTCCAGCTTTCAGGCCACCGCCCAGCTTTTCCTGATGCATTCAAGCAGGATTTGCTAGATGAGATTGTGGCTTCTAATTCTCAGTTTCCAGTGAGAAAATACTACTCCAGGTTCCTGCAAAAGCAAACAGAACGGCTGGCTTTGGAAAACTGTACACAAGGTTAGGAATCTGTGTGGGGAGAAAATCACCCTCACCCTCTCTCTGGCATTAAAAAACAACTGGGAGTTTTTAAAAATACATTACTGAAGGAATAGTTGTTGTTGGAATAAATTGATCCTCAAATTTTAGGTTATTTTGACCAAATCCTTCAAATATGGCTTGAGCAAATGTACAGTAGTAATGGACATAGCCTGAAATTTTAAATGGATGCAATTTTCTTCCTTAGAAAGCAGAGATGGCACTGCAAACCTTGATGTAACTGAGAAACATCGTGACAGCTGGAAGGAAACAAAGAGGAAAAGGAAAGAAACAGAAGAGCGCAAATCAAAAAGGAGAAAACAACTCGAAGGTACAGAGACTGAAATGAAATCAAGAGTCTGCAGGAACCTTATTCCACCCATATCTGGAGAAAACCAGGCAGAGATAGGACAAGACACACATGGAATAAAAAACAAGACCCAGAAAGCTGATAGTGTGACAGAAGACACTGGGTGTTTATCAGATCCAAGTGCACTTGCAGGTAACTGCATTTCCTGTCTCACTTTAATCTTTGCATTGAGAAAGTGCATGTGTGATGTATGTCAGATTTCCACTGTGATGTAAAAATCATATCTAGTCCTAATACTCTGCCAGATTGGATAATTTCTGTTACATGAAGAACTGTTTCAAAATGGACAATATTTTTTCTGTAGGTGTGGAAAAGGAGGACATGCTCTGGACAGAAAAATATCAGCCTCAAGATTCCAGTGAACTCGTAGGGAACAAGAAAGAAATTGAAAGTCTACACAGGTCAGAAGCTGGAACATGGATCCATTCCTAAAATAACTCAAAACCTCATGTTACTTGATAATGCTCAGATACTGAGAGAGCAGCACTTGATCAGCTAACAGAATGGAGAATGATAAAGAAAACCATTTCTACAAAAGAATTAAATCCTGAAGTTTTTTTATCTGAAAGGACTTGATAGGTTTCTATGGGATAACCAGTGGCTGATGTCCTCTAGTTTTATGTTTTGTTCCATCTTAATTTGGTTCATTTAATTCACCAGAAATTTTTATTCTTGTTTTGTTCCTTCCATTTATAGTTGGCTAAAAGAATGGAAAAAGAGAGCTGATTTGGAAGAAAAACGAAATCAGAAAAGTGAAAAGGAGGCCCAAGAGCGAGAAGGTACTGATAGAATTAATATAGCTTCTCTTTTGTTAAAAGTTGGCAAAAAATAACAGTAATCCTTTCTTTTCTTTTTAATAATTCTACAGATTCTTTAAGCAGCCTTGACTTTAAAGACAGTAATTCTGATGTTGAGGAGGAGACAACCCTTTGCAATACAGTCCTGATAACTGGCCCACCAGGGGTGGGGAAAACTGCTGCAGTGTATGCTTGTGCTCAGGAGCTGGGGTTTAAGGTTTGTGGAGTTCTTTGTTTCCTCAGTGCATTTTTCTTATTTATAACTAATGATACAAAAGCATTTGTAATACAAGATGTCTATAATTTCGTTCTTTTTTTTTTTTTTTGTGAATTAAATACCATTGCAGATATTTGAAGTCAATGCCTCTTGCCAGCGTAGTGGGAGACAGATTCTGTCCCAGCTGAAAGAAGCTACTCAGTCTCACCAAGTGGACAAAAAAGGAGTGAATGCACACAAGCCTTGCTTTTTTAACAGCTGCAGCACTTCCAAGTCACCAAGTAAGTGTCTGTGGTTCTTGTCTGGTCTGAATTATGGGGTAGGTTTTATGGAGGGGAGGAGGTTGTTAAAGACTGAATTCCCAAAACAAATTTTAGATGTTTGTTGTTTTTAAAAAGACAGCAGATTTAGCTTCCCTGGTTGTAATAGTAAGAACTAGTCTGTTGGCTAACACAACTTAAGATCAAATTAAATAATTACTTCATTAAAATACTGACTCTTGATTACATTATTTCTGCAGTGGTAGAGCATTTGAATAGAAAGTTGAACAGAAAGCTTTTCCTATAACAAGAGAAAAGAAAACAAGCAAAAATCACACAGCACTGTCGCTTACTGTCGCTTAGATAAAAAAGGGTTTTACTTTAAATTTGTCTGAGAAGTATCAGTTTGACATTATATCTCCAAATGAAGTTTAATATAAAACATACCTTGCAGAAAAAATGTGTTCTCCAAAGAAAGTTATTTCTCCAAGAAAGCCTCCACTGTCACCAAAAGGAGCAGGATTAAAACGAAGCTTGCCCTCTAGAACACTTGCAAACTACTTCAAAATTTCTGCCAAACGTAAAGGTACTGATGGAGAAGGGACATCTGAAAGAAAAAATGGAGGTAGGTATTCCTTTTTAATAATTAATTACCTTTGGAGATGGAAATGCTACACTCTGTGTGGAGAAAAGAACAGATTCTCTGAAGCATTTGATACCTGGGGGATTTTTGAAGCCAGTACCTGCAAAGTGTTGAATGGTTCCACTCTTCCTTCCTGCTCAATCCTTTATTCATCTACAGGAAATACTCAGAACTCACTGGAAGTAAAGAAAGATGTTCAGATTAAGTCAATAAACAAAGAAGAAGGAGGAGAACACAACAGGAAAAGTGCAACATCTCTCATTCTTTTTGAAGAGGTAAAATTCACATGAAATGTGCTAAGACTGTGTTCACAGCTTGTAACTGCTGCTCAAGCTGTGTTTGTTTTCTGTAGGTGGATATAATATTTGATGAAGATGCAGGATTTCTAAGTGCAATAAAGACATTCATGGCAACTGCAAAGAGACCTGTAATTCTTACCACCAATGGTGAGTGGTGTTTGTGACAGTAATTAGGCTTTGCAGACAAAAGTGCCACTTTTAATTAGAGGCTGTAAAAGGTGATGGTTGAATACTGCTCCTAAATGGAAAAGTAAATGAGTGGAGACTGTAAAGAAAGTATTCGTGTGTTTGAGTAAAAATACTGTCTGCACTAATGGATAAAGAAAATAACTAGGTTTGAACAATGTCATGACAGTTCACTGATCTCTCTTTATAGATCCAACATTCAGCTTAATGTTTGATGGCTACTTCGAGGAGATCAACTTTAAAACCCCTTCCTTGGTAAGTCTGTCTAGAAATGCTGGTACATCCTAAGCAAGCAATTGTCAGATTATTTCAGTTTGAAATTTAAATGTTGGGGTAGGTTTATACATTTCTCATGTAACTTATTTGTTAGATCAGAGACAGACATGTCCTTAGGGTTTATGTAAGGATGTGTAGAATGAATTTATTTTTACACAGGAGCTGTTTTATTAGCATGGAAGATTTATTTTCCAAACAATTCAGTGGTACAGAGAATTACACTAAGAACACCATGAATTACTTCATTGAGTTTTTAGAATGTAGTTAGATAAATATCTGGTAGCTCTGATCTGAAGGTTGGTTATGCCAGTACTGGTTCATTCATTAAAAAGTACAGGAGTTATTTTAGAAATATTATGGGTTGTTCCTTTAATGTAAACACTAGTGTTCTGTAGCAGATAGTTTTATTTGCAGCTACATATTAGATAAAACACTTAAATAAATGAGAATTGAAAGTACTTAATTATTCAGAAGGGGAAATTTCTTAACGTGAAACTGAAAACCTGTTGGACTTCCAGGCAATTGCAGAGTTAAAAGAAAGAATGCAAGAAAAACCTTTAAAATTAATAGAGTTCAGTAAAAGCTGATCACTGGTGATGAGAGGCAAGCTGTAGGTACCCTCAGCACCATGAGCAGAATATGCTGGTGTGTTTGTTTTTATTCAGCTGAATTTCTAAATTGAACTGGCATAGGTTACATAGATTGGGTAGTTTGCTTTTCCTTACAGCTTTTAATCTAACTGTAATCCAATTTAATAAACTAATATAAGTAATTTAATAAACGAATCTTCTCTATTAAAAGGCAAAATGTATCGCAAGCGTAAACAGAACAATTTGCTGGTGTGTGACTCCTGCAGTGGGGCTGGCAGGAGTTGTTTCAGTGCTCTGTGTGTGACTCTTGTTCAGATAAACTCCGTGAGCTTCCTCCAAGCCCTGTGCCTGGCTGAGAACCTGCGGGCAGACGGGAGGGACTTGGCTGCTCTGCTGGCCACCAACAGCTGTGACATCAGACAAAGTCTGCTGTGCCTGCAGTTCTGGGTTAGAAGTGGAGGTGGATGCTTGAAGGAGAAGCCTTGGGCACCTCATGGTATGTTCATTTAATTTAATCTTTAGAAAGTATCCCTCTAAAAATGAATCTGATTAAATCAAAGCATTCTTAGACATGTATGAATAAATGGTAACTTCTTGTACGACTCCTAAATATCCAAGGGGGGGATTCTGCTTTTTTTAGCTTCTTCAATGCCTTGTATTAATGCATAAGGAACTACATTGCGAGGGGTTTATTGCCTGTCATTATGTACTTACTGTCTCCCTTTCATGTTCTGAGTAGCAAAACTGGGCAAAGAAAAGAACCAGCAGTAATTTTTCTCAGAGTTTGCAGTTCTTTATCCATGTAGGTGGGTTGCTGGCAATTCACCTAGAAGAAGCAGAGATGAAAAAGGGGTAAAAATTATTCAGCTGGCAAGCAGGCAGGGGTAGGAACTTGATCCCAGAGGATTCAGAAGAGTTTAGGGGTGTGAGGGAGTGACAGGGAGAGACAAGTGAGGCACAGCCTCCTTCAGAGGTGACTTGGGGAGCAGGAGAAGGGGTTGGTAGCACTGACAGCAGCGATGTGGGCACGGGGATGCCTCATTTCAGCTGCTCTGCTCCTCAGCACCGCAGCAGGAGGGGACAGCTACAGCACCTTTGTGACAGGAACTGAGGCAGAGAGGTGGAAAATCAATTTCATGAGGCAGCTGTTCCCTTTCAAGTAAAGCCTGTTATCTCTGTGCAGGAGAAGAGACGAGGAAGGCAGATAATGCCATTCATCCTGCAAAGTTGAATGATTCCAAGGTGGATTTTTCTCCAGCTGATGATGCACATCTTCAGGAGTTTCCTAAATGTGATACGGGCTGTGTAGAGACATTGCTTGGCCTTAAGAACATCCTGCTGCCTTCAGAAGATCTGTTTACATTTCTTAAGGTATTTTTATAGTTGGCTTGGTAATACTTTGAGTGATTGCCAGACAATTAAGTGTAACCATCACCAGGAATAGCAGCATCTTAGAAACAAATCTCTGAAAAGGTTTATTGTAGAAATTAGAGGATAATAACAACAGCAATAATAATAATAATAATAATAATAATAATAATAATAATAGTAGATTAAGTACAGACTGGGGTGGTCGTCTGCAAGCAAAACAGTCCCTCACCTCATAAGCACAAAGCCAGGAGTGTGAGAGTTTCTGTAATAACATTTTTATTTTTTAAAACATGTATTTCAATATATTGATAAAGCTTTCATGATTATTATTTTACAGCACAAAATCACAACCATGGAGGAATGGAATAAATTGATGCAGCTCCTCACAGAATTCCAGATGAAGCATGTGGATTTTGTATATAATAATCTTGAACAGCTTCTTCCCTTACCAGTGCAAGTTCTGTCAAGCCAGTCTGAAGCCTCCAAGTCCACACTTGAAAGGACTTCCATAGTTTCTTCAAAAGACAGATCTACTAAGAGTTCTTGCTCTGGAAAGAGTAGGTCTAAAAAGGCAAAGACTCAGAAAAGGCTTGAGATACTGGATGATAGTGATTTATTTGATTCTGAGCTGAACTATTCAGCTGAATTCCTAACTTTGCCATCAGACAGTCCTAAATCATGTGCTGAAACGAATAAAAAGCAATCAAAATTATTGGTGCATAAAGAACAAAAAGAAGTTAAAACCTCAGCAAATGAAGAAAGGTCTGCAGTTGTTTTTCAGTGTCTGAATTCACTGACTGAATTTGTGGAGAACATGTCCTTCCTGGATTGCTGTGTAAACACTAACACCAGGGAACCACTGGAGTTTTCTAAAAGTGAAGAGTTTCACTGGACAAATGCCAAAATCAGAAATGGTCTTTGTGATGAGTTCAGTATAGAAAATACTGATTGGTGGAGTTCCCAGAGCTGTAGTGAAATAAAGGCAGCTATTGAAGCACTCAGCTTCACCAAAAGTTCTGTTAATATTTCACAAAACTTGGAATCCTTTTGGAGTACCAGTAAAACACCTGAAAGTGATCAGCTGAAGGGACTTACTGTGCCTGTCTTAAACACAAGGAATTGCATATCCTTCAGTCAGGCAGTTAATTCAAGGTAAGACTTTGTTCATGTTTCTGGGGTATAATGCAGTTATTTGTCAAGAAGAGCATTTCACAGGCTGTAAGACTGTTTCAGATTTGGTGTGTACACATTCATACCACCATGATTGTTGTTATTACTCCTCAAAACTCCACTGCAATATGTTGTTCACTGTGCTTTGACAACCTTAAATTCACTTCCTGTCAATCTGCAAAAAAGTGACTTTCCTTGAACAGCCTCACTCTGATGTTGTTAAGGAATGGTGGCCTTAGTCTAATTACTTCAATAATAGACAAACACCACCACCACTCCCTCCAGAATAACAGAACCCTGGAGGAATGGGTTTCAAGACAGATGGGATTCTGACAGTACCAAACTGCAAATTTGTCACCCAGTGCCTGCTCAGACTGAACCCATGTTAAGTGTGATCACAGGTATTGCTTGATGAAGACCTAACAAAACACCAAGTAAATTCTTTGTAGTAACTTATGCTAACAAAGAATAACCTTTAATAGGTTGTAAAAGACCAAAGAATTCTATCAAGCATGGGCATGGGTCATTGTTTTTAACATAAACAAGTTATCATGGGTAAAATTGGCACAATGGGCATTTAAAGCCTATTCAGGGGTCTGAACAGGAAAATGCTTTAGAGCCTTTCTTCTGTAATTCAGCACCCAGAGCAGCAAGATCAGAGTGGATCTGACTATGCCTCCTGTGACCAGGTTTGATTAATGGGGAATACACTGGACCTGACACTGACACTCTGGCAAATGCCAACTGCAGAGTGCTCTTTGTTTTTGAAGACCACAGATGCTTTGGTTGTGGTTGTACTGAACCTCACATCCTTATCTAGGCTGAAGAGCTCCCCACTGGCCAAACAATCTGCTGGCCCTCCTCTGTCCAAGAGCAGCTTGGTGAAGCTGTGTAAGCAGCACACAAAAGCTGCAGACATCTGAGCTACTGGGATCCAGTTCTGGACATCAATTTAATGGAGTTTTAAACCACATCACTGCACATTCTTGAGTAAGAAACAGTAAAGCTTCATTCTCTGTTTTAGCACTCACAAAAAGGCACAGAAGAGGCTGGCTGTCATTGAAAGTGTATTTTCCAGAAGTCCTTTAAACCTGGGCAATAAGCAAGCTACTACCCTGGAGTACCTCCCCACACTCCGCAGTATCTGTAGGTCTGAGAAGCTTAAAGAGCAAGGGAAGACTAAAAGAAGGTAAGTTTGGGTTTTCCTAAATCTTCCTACATTTCATTATAGAAGGTAGTTAAGGAATTTAATAAAATATTTTGTCAAATAATTCTAGGCGAGGAAGGTGGATATTTGTCTCTCAAAATAATAAAAGTGTTGTCTTAAATTTGGAAATAACTTTGTTCCTTTAACAATCGTTTTTACTTTTTTTTTAATAGGTTCTTGCATTATCTTGAAGGGATTCATCTTGAAATACCCAGACAAATGATAAATGGTCTGTCTTTGGACTTCCCTTAAAATTGCCAACACCAGAAATACTTTGTGCCTAATGGTGGTATTCTCACCATACTTTGTTTGTTTTTTTAAATTACCATATTATTGTATATTCAGAGCCTTTTGTATATTAATTTTTATAAGTATTTAAAATAATGTATATATCTATTGTCCTTATACTGCTCTCCACAGCTGAAATGTGGGTTTGTTTGGTGCTTGTCCACGAAGGGCATTCATAATATTAAAAGCACAAACTATTCAGAATAGTGGGGACTTCTTCTTGCTCCTTCTCTCTAATTTGTGGATCACATAGCAAGAAACCCTTTGTAACAACTGTCACAACTTCCACAGCAAAGTTGCTGTTTTCTGAGGAGACTGTTTAGTTCAAGTAAGTTTGTTTCTGTATTTGCAGTTAAAGTGATGAATAATTCGAGGTGAGTGGGGGCAGAGATAGGATGCAACAAGTCCTCCAAAGTCTGTCTGACCAAAACCAGCTCTTCACTTTGACCAGAATCCTTACAAAGCACTATGCCTCAGTGTACATATATTTATATACATTCCTTTCATTGTTTACAGCTGTCAGATCTGCATGTTAATCTCCTGAAAAGGTAGAGAAATTATTACTGTAGCTCAACGTGGTCTCAAGAGATTTAGGCAAGATGTTGTAAATAACAATTATCCCAGTGTTACTTTGGGTTCAGGAATATTTAACTACTTCTAGTCTTGTATATTGTGTTCTATTCTTAAGCTTCTCTTTTTGTATTTGACAAGACTTCAGCCTAATTATTGGTGATTGAAACAATTTTATATGATAATAAATTTGTGAGACTTTGCTACAATCTTAATGTTTCTGTTGTATGAAAGGTAAAACTCCTGAAACATATTTTTAAAGGATTTTAAAGCTGGAATTAGTTCAACCATGTACTTTTCTGCCTTTTCTTTGCAGCTGGACTGTTCCTGTTCCTCAAACTGAGTCAGACTGCTGCCATGCAGTGGTGCTCCACTTACCTCAGTGTCTCTGTAAAAATAAGGAAAGCCATCTGCTAGTTCTGGTCTCATCTTACATGTTTCATGTCTTAAAGATGTTCAGGAATTAAAAATATTTGTGGAAACAGTAAATTATTTTAAGCTTCTCCACTGAGGACTGTCTTTATAGTTTACTCTTTCCATAGTCCAGAATTATCAAAACATTACAGTGGTGGCTGTTAAAATCTTCATGGCTTGATTTTTTTGTATCAACAGTCTGTGCTTCTCCTGTATGATTTGTAAAATAAATAAATACCCATTTTTAATTTTTTTTAAAATAATTAAAAGTGTTCACTGCTTTCTAATGGCATTATCAATCAAACTAGTGAGAACCAACATAAATTAGAAACAAGTCCTATGAAGTAGTCGTATTTTAGGAAATTCAGGGATAATTTGAAAGAAAATAGAAATTAGAAAGCAGTGAGACACAATTTACCTTCTTTTGAAGTCAGCTCTCTGGTTTTAGTCAGTGCCTTAAGAAGTTTTTTACAGAATCTACTGTGGTATCCACAAAGTAAGGTGGAATTCAAGTATTTCTCTTCTTGATCAGATATTTACAACATGAAATCACCTCAAGCTACTCTGAATGAAAGATAATCTGCATGTGATGATTTGAGTTCTGATAAATTAGCACCTTTGGATTTTTGTGCATCAGGTATGAGCATCTTTTGTATGCTAGAATAAAGCAAATTTCCAGGAGGGATGGGCTTGAGGAGAAGGGACCGGGGCCTGGTTTTGATTAGCTCTGCTTGAAAGGAAATGCTTCACAAGTTCCATTGCAGTACTGTGAAATTTGCCTGCTTTTGATACAAAAGACTTTCCTGCAATAGTCTGGGCCCTGGTTAGTCCTTTATGTACTGCCCTGTGAGCTAAATTCTGTGTCTTGAAATCAAGTAAAAACAACCCTGGGGTTGCAAAGTGACTCTCTCCCATTTAAACAGCTGTTATTAGGTGTAAAGCAACTTAAAAACAACAACCTTGTTCTTCTTGGGGAAATCTCAACCAAGTTTCAAGCTTTTCTCTTTTTTTACTGTCATTCCAGTACTGCTTTCCAGAATGTAAATGAGTGTGACATTATTCTACCATCCCATGAATAATGTAGAAAAAAGCAGTTATGGTTGCAAGAATGAGCCAAAAGCTTAGACTGTGTTAATGCTACTGCAGAACAGAGGTGGGAAGAGGCAAAGATCTCTTCAAGACTATCTCAAGTCTTTGTAAAAGATAGATATATATAAATAAAAAATGGTCCTTTTATTCCACAGGAGTTATGAGGGCACTACAGAAATTAGGCAGCTAGCAAAAAGCTTTGGTGTATGGCTTGCAAGATTACCTGGGGAAATTAAATCCACGTTTACATTCCAGTATGCAACAGTTCCTGGAGGGTGAGTGCTGAAAAGAGATTCTATGTAGATAGTTGAACAACTTTTCAGATACTCCGCTGCTGTGTATTTTGTAACTTCGCAATATTTACAAATAAATAAAAGACATAATAGTATTTAGTACCGAGAAGATGGAAAAAAGGTTTCACTATTTAGAACTGCTAATACAGGTCTACTGTAGTATTTAGTCATCTACAAAATTAGTGTTTTTACAAGATTGTAGATAAACTTTGCTAAATAAGTGTTATGTATTATACTGCAGTACAGCTATGCAAATTAACAATGAGAATTGAATTTAATGAGAAATTAGAAAAATATTTGAATACATCTTAATCTTTTTCTGAATTAATTAACCTTCTTGAAAATCTGTGTCTTAGATAAACAGAATATTAAGTCACAGACCTTTTGGCATTTGCCTTATCATGTAAGAGGAACATTTGCAGTAGGATTGAAATGCTTTATTGTGCCTGTGTTGGGCTACGTGGGCAGGGTTTTTCTGGCACTGCTCGGTGTCACTGAGGCCCCTCAGCCCGTGCTGAGCACTCGCAGCGGGGCAGAACCGCTCTGGGAGAGCGGCGGTACCGGGCTGTGCTCCGCGGTACCGGGCTGTGCTCCGCGGTACCGGGCTGTGCTCCGTGTGTGCCGGGCTGTGCTCCGTGTGTGCCGGGCTGTGCTCCGCGGTACCGGGCTGTGCTCCG
>VXBR01009199.1:92512-107710 GCA_013400215.1 Cisticola juncidis | reverse complement strand
GGGACTGGCCGCGCCCTCGCTCCGTGTCCCGCGACGCTCCCCGCTACGGACACGGCTCCCTGGGAGCGCCGCGGGGGCAGGAAACGACCCCAGCACCAGGCGCTTCCCCGGGTTATTGTGGACAGGGCATGAGGCTGCAGGAGGAGGAGGGTGCGCGGGGTGGATTTCCAGCTCGGGGAATGTCTCTGCGCAAGGGCTGGGGAGAGAAAAGCGCGGAGAAGCCGCCGGGGTCCCCGCGCCGGGCTGGGGCCAGTGCCCGTTCGGGCGGGGCAGTCGGGAGCCAGCAGGAGCTGAAGAAGGCGTCAAATTGCTGCTGTTTGGCGTGACAGGGAGAAGTGGATGGTGGCGCAACCCAAGGAAAAGGCCTTGCCAGAACACTCAGTGCTCTAGGGATGCACCTGTCAGAGCTGCTTCAGGGGATGGAGCAGCAGGCAGGAGCAGGAGCCCTCACGGGCAGCCCTCAGAGTCCTGGGCTGTGGGTGGCTGTACTCGGCTGTACTCTCAACAGTGCACACTGTCCGCACCTGCCTTGTATTGTTAATTCAGCAACAGCAGCTTTTCATGCAGAACTAATAATTAGCTGAGCTTTTCCATCAGCACTCATCTGCCTGCACAGTCACCTTAATTTTAAAGCAAGCAGGCAGTTAAAGGATGTACAAACACAGGGGCCACATGGTTCACTAGGGAGAGCAGGGATTGTTCTCCTGAACACAGTGAAGTGACAGCCATAAACAATGGGGTGGGATTCGAGGTATTTATTAGGTGTGAAGCCTGGGCTGTGCATCAGATGTGGGATTTTACCCTTGCCAGTGGCTGTGCCTTTTCCTGTGTATTAATTGATTCTTTGTGTTTTTATCTAGATCCAGAGTGGGCTTCTTACAAACTTGGAATATTCATTTGTTTGAATTGCTCTGGAATTCATCGCAATCTTCCTGAAATCAGTAAAGTAAAATCCCTTCGACTTGACTTCTGGGAGAGCAATTTAATAGAGGTACAGAGGAAAAAGCAGTAATTCTCCACATTTCATAACCTCCTCTGCCATGTAATTCCTATGCCATCCACCATGGACAGTGCAACAGAGCCACACAGAGCCAAGTTAACTGCATGGGTAACTTTATGGGTTTTTTAATGACCTGCTCAATCAAATTACATTGATAGGTGACCATGTTCCAAACAGTCTGCGGTGTGTATTTTTAAATACACAGTAAATACTCTGTATTCTTATATACCCAGTAACTTCTCACTGTGGTTTAGAAACCCACAAATATTTCCTGGTGGTACATTCAATTAAGAAAGCTCTTCTTAAATATTGGTTCAGCCTCTGATCATTCAGTTGAATTGAGTTAATAATACAATCACAGTTAATATCTAGTAGGAGATGAAGGACTAGGGAGATCATAAACAAATTTTCTCCTAATTTCCTTTTGTTCTTTTCATCGACAACCATGGTTTTGTATTCCTTCACACATAGTTCAGAACTGTAAATACTGAAAAAGGTGCTTCCGCCTAAAAATAGCAAACTATAATGCAAAATGGAATAATAAATGTATGTAAATACACATGAGAATTATGGCAAGACTCAGCAAGAAGTGCAGTGCTCCCTTTGATACAAGTCTCATTTTATGTTCATGACATGCAAATACGTTGCTTTGCAGTGGCACACCTAACCATAATTTATTTTATATTTCAGTTTATGAGGAATCATGGGAATCTCTGGGCCAAAGCTAAATTTGAGGCCAAGGTCCCTCCATACTATTACATCCCCAAGTCCCGTGACTGCATGTAAGTTGATGGTGTATTCACTGCTGCAGACCTTTACATCTGCTTCCCTTACAGGTCTCCTTGGCTGGCTGCTGAAACTAGAATAGACACAGATCAGCTTTATCCATGTTTTCCTCTTCCAGGGTTTTAAGACAGCAGTGGATTAGAGCTAAATATGAGCGTGGGGAATTTCTTGACACCCAAGTCTGCCAAGATCTCTGTTCTGCAGGTAAAAGGATTGTCAGGGAGGTCTCAGCCTGGAGACAGTGTTCTGTTGGCAGCTTTGGAGATCTCTAAGGCTGGTTTGTCACATTTGAATTGCTGGATGTGCAGTCACTGCTTTGAGTCTAGCTTGGGGAAGAAACTCCTAAGAAAAGGCACTTACACAAGTGCAAGGGTACATTCAGATCTTACAGGTCTCTATTTCTCCACTGATTCTTTCGTATGAGGGGAGAATTCTCAGATGGAGAACTCATCTCATTCTCAGATGGAGAACTCTCAGACTTGAAACTGTGCCAGATCACCCTTAGCTAAACAGTCCTGTGCCTGTGCCATCCTTCTCTGACTCCTACCTGTCTGGTCTGCAGGCAGCCGTGAGGGATGCCTCTGGAAGCTTGGGAAGGGACGCAGACAGTTCCAGAAGAGGCAATTTCTCCTGTCAGCAAGGGAAGGGGTGATGAAGTACTACAGCAAAGAAGTGAGTTCTTCAGCCAGAGCTGGCCATAGGTAGCAGGTCACCACCACCCTCAGACCTTGCTCTTCGTGGGCAGAACCCAGCACAAGGAGCTTTGTCTGTAGTTTTGCACCCAGCTTGTGCTTAGGGGAATCCACATGTTTCCCCATTAACATATGTGGTATAATGGGCCATTTTGGATGTAGTTCTGTTGCTCATCCCTTATCTTAACCCTGCAGCCTCCTTTTGCTTAGTGAACAAAGGAAATGGATACTGGCAGTTGAATAGCAAGACAAAGAAGAGATCTGCTGGCAGTTGATAACTCTTACATTATCAAAATACCCTCTCATGAGCTCCTGCAGCAGGGTCCTCAACACTCCTTTCTGTGAGAGACTGTAGCTAATTGTTCTGTAACTAAGGAGGCTGGAGATAGACCCTTGCAATGCAGACCCAGCCCTCTTCAATAGTGACCCAGCATTTGTCAGGGAATCTTTGTAAGTGGATTTATGTTGTATGTGATTGAGGCTTTATGTTTCAGGTGTATTTCCAATATTCAGATATTTCAGGATGTCTGCTTTCTCTTCAGTAGGGATCTAGGTCTCATACAGCTGATCTGTCCTGCAGTACATTCCCTGAGAGCACATTAATACAGTGATGCTTTTCATCTCACAGTCCAAAAGTCCCAAAGCCGTTATCAGCATCGAGACTCTGAATGCAATGTTCCAGGTGGAGAAGATAGGACACAGTCATGGGCTGCAGATCACATACATCACAGATGGCCAAACAAGGAACCTCTTTGTCTATCACGAGAGTGGAAAGGTGAATAGAATGGAATTTCTGGAGTAAGCAAGATGCTTACATGTTGGATTTGTATTTTGGAAGAGTTACTGTGTCTGCAAGATCTGGTTTTACTTGGCATCACTAAGACTTGTAGAATATAGGAAGTTGCAGAATTTGATACTCCTAACTGTGGCATCTTGCTCCTTTTCTGTTGAGGCATATATTCAGCCTCACCCTTTGGATACTCTTAAGTGGTGCATGGATGTAAATCTCTGTAAGGTAACTCCCTCGTGGTTTTACACAATTTCGTGGTTAAATTCTTGACACACATAGAAAATATTGTTCTATATTATTTCCAAGCCAATAATGATAATTTGAAAAAGTATCTCTGTAGATACTGTTAGGCTTCTGTTTCTTCCTTCAACAGATTCTTGTGTCTTTCCAGGTACAGAGGTTTTTAAACAACACATAACTGAATCAACTGAAAAAGCCTGTGTGTACAGGCTTGGGTGACTGTCCATGCTGAGAATGTATTGGACCTCCTAAGAGGGGCATTCTCAAATTATTGTCCAAGGGTCAATGTTTTTCAGGTGTCTGGGACAAATCACTGATTCTCTCAGCCCCTCGGGGAGAAAGTACCTATTTACAAAGAGCTCACAAGGAAGGAGAAGGGCATTTTGGAGAAGCAGTGCTCTGACCCTTCTTGTTAATATTTGTGTTTTCTGTTTTCCCAGGAGATTGTTGACTGGTTCAATGCTATTCGGGCAGCACGTTACCATTATCTCAAAACAACCTTCCCAAATGTCCCTGAGCCTGAGGTGAGAACTGAAGGGAGCTTGAAGCAGTCTAGCCAAACATAGCATGGGAGAACATTTTCTCACTTCTTCTGACAGAGTCAGGTGCTCAAAAAGCAGCACTTGGGTCCAGGGAATGGACAGAAGAGGTAGAAGGAAAGACCACACTGAATAACATGCAAAAAATTAGTATTTAAGGCTTTAAAGTCTCCATGTGATCCTTATACAGTGTAATCTGCCAAAAATGTTCTGTTCCTTCTTATTTCAGACTTCCCTTTACCAAGAAGCCAGAAAAATCCCAGACCCCAAAACCACAATTGATGGTGATTAACTTTGACAAAAACAGAACAAAAAATGCAATCTTGAATGAGACAGCCTGTCCTGGTTTCAGTTAGAACAGATACTGACTTTTTTGTGTTTGTGTTCTCCTAGCTTATACCCAGGATCACAAGAAATTTTGCCAAAGAAGGATATATGGAGAAGACAGGACCAAAAGTAAGTGCATACGTGGCATTACACAGCATTACACATTAAACAGGATCATTCCAGATAGAGAATATTTGGTAGTTCAATGATGCTGACTCCTAAAAGATTTGCTGAGGGACTCTCTGCTTCCTGGGTTGATAAAAGACACTCTGTTGAAGCCTGTTGTGTTCTTTGGGACCATGTTTTATTTTGTGTGGAAAATAAGACTGGGAAGAAGAATCCTTGAAGAGTAAGCAAGATTAGCTGTCAATGGAGATGCGAAGTTGCACAACACCACATGGATTGCTGTATCTGCTAACTTCAGCTCCTGCCACAGCAGAGCTTGATGTGCTGACCCCTCCTACTTCTCTGTTTCACTTGGAGTCAGTAGCACTTAAGTCACATCTACTTAGAGCAGCAAATTGTCACTTGAGCAAATTTCTCCACAGTGAAGCCAATAGTTTGGTTTGTTCTGTTGTGGGAAGTGTTTGTGCCAGTACTCTTGGAGCAGAAGAGTGAGGTTTTGGGCACTGCTGAAGGAGGAGATAAAGACCTGAGGTCTTGTTTGACCACAGCCACTTCTTGCCTTGCTCTCCTCTTGAGTGAACCATGAGCCGAGTCCCATTATAAAGTTCAGTGGTGCAATGCTGATACTGAATATGCTGGGGTTTGGCCCAGTGTTCCAGCACCTCTTCTGCAGGTACTTGCACAGAGCATGAAAGATGTTGTGTTTTCTTTTTTTCTGAGGCCCAAATTCTGCTTAAACTGAGTTGAGTCCTAGAAGAGGCCTCTTCAGTTCAGCCTGGAGCAGTTAATAGCTCAGGAATGGTCAGGTAGGTGTAGCTGATGGAATTAGCACTTGAAAAAAAACCCAACTAGTATTGTACATCCAAAATTCTAGGGACAACCTTCCTGATCAGATTGTTGAAATTGATTGCTCACTCTTCACTATCACCACTGGCTCAGGGGTTGTTCTCTGCAGTGCTTTCAATCCATTTCAGCAGTGCTTTCAATCCATTTCATGCAACTTCCTTAATCCTGTGGATTTGATTACTTCCCTGCCCAAGTGATTGTCATTGAATGTAAATTTGTAGTTTGAGACCAGGGAAAAGAGAGCTGAGGGCTGCACACAGCAGTCCTGTTACCAGTTGCAGGGATGAAGGAAACTGAGCTCCAGCTCCAAGTCATTTAAGTGGTCCTGGGGTTTGAGTAGACCAAAGTCCACTTTGAGACTTGAGCCTTTCAAGAATTTCTACCATTTCCTTGCAGTTGAAGGAGGCCTTTAAGGTACGGTGGTTCTGCTTGGATTCTCAAGAAAGGACCCTGATATACTTTAAAAATCCACTGGTAAGAGGAGTGTTCTTTGTTCCACAGCCCCTTCATGAAGTAGATGGGGAGGAAGGGTCTGTTCTCATCCACCTTTTCCAGTGGCTGTGCCAGACTGGAGCAGGCCCAGCCTTAAGAGCCCTTGTCCCTTGCCAGAGGATGTCTCTGAAGCTGAGCTGGTTGGGAGCTCTGGCTTGTAAAGTGGCTGTGAGGAACATCTTTTAAAAGTAACTGCTACTGCCTGTGGTGTTCATGCCTCCTCTCCCCCAGCCCTAGCATTTCTATGTCTGTAACCTTAGCCAAGATGAGCAATATTCCAGTGTCAGGGCCTTGACAGCCCCAATGTCCTGCTTCCTAGCACTGCTTTAGCCATGGGAATGTCCTTCCCTGTCCCCTCTGAACACCCAACCAGCTCTGTAAGGGTGGGGCCCTGCCTTCTCCTGGGAACGCCTGTGAGTGCAAAACAGCCCTCTGTGTGTTCCTGCTGGTGTCACCAGTCTGTGCCATCAGTTCCCCTCTGCATCCCAAATCTGTTCCATGTCAAGGGACAGAGCAGTGTCTGCTGGAGCTCCACTGTCTGCTGGCTAATGGCTGCCTTCTGCTTCCTCCTCTCCAGGATGAATTTGCACAGGGCCAGGTTTTCATCGGAAGGAGGGATGAGGGATATGAAGTACGAGATGATTTGTCCCAGAAAGTCTGGGTGAAGAAGAAAAAACCAGTGATCATTCTGGTCACGCCAGCGAGAGAGTTTGTGTTTATCTGTGAGAATGACAGGAAGCAGAGGGAGTGGATGGACGCCTTGAACAGTGTCATCACCCAGCTCTGATGTGCACAGGGAGGAGCAGGCAGGCAGCTACATCCCACCCACCTGGCTGCAGCTTCTGGCCACACAGGGACAGGGTTGTTGTCAGCAGAGTGGGGTGAATGTTTCTTACAGCGCTACATTTCTGGCTCAATAAAAGAACAAGCCAAATTGTGGGGGATACTGTAATGGAATCACTCCTCTAATGGAATCACACAGATGCTCTTACTCCTTGCTTTCAACAGTCTCTACTGTTTGGCTTTTATGTGAGTGGCAAATCCAACATCCAATGAATTTTTTCTAGAGCACAACCCCACACGGTGCCCTGGTGAACACATCGAGAGTACAGGATGAGCAGGCACTGATCTGTCTCACCCAAGAACAGATGAGGCTTAATGAGCTTGATTAGACTGAACATTGAAAGGCAGAAACAAGTTTTTAAAGTATTTTCTTCAGTGATTTGCTTGCAGACACTCCACAAATGAGGACTGGTGTTCAGTGTTGGAGGGGAGCCTTCTCATCAGGTACCACTGTGTGATGGAGATTGCCGTGGCTGATACAGAGCACTGAGTGTTTCCATGCCTCAAGACCAAATCTGAGATCTGGTTCTACCAAGCAGCAAGTCATTCACACATTTAATTCTTCTGTACAATAGCCTTATTTTACAAATCAAGAGGAAGTCTTGCAAACCAAGTTTCTGGTGAGGGTTCCACCTTCTGCTGACAATTGCCAGTGGGTCTTGAGATACTCAAAATAGTTCTTTTTTTCAGAAATGAGAAGTGCCAAAACTTGGAGGAATTAGTGACACTAATTCTTCTTTTTCCCCACCCCCACTCACCCAGTAGTGCAAAGGAATTGTTTGAGTTGGGTCATAATTCTGCCTTTCTCAGCCAGCTCGTAGTCCAGCTCTGAGCAATGTGCAGCAGTTTTACGTGTTGATACGCTCCCAGGCTCTGTCCCCACACAGCCCCATTCGTTCTAGCTCACATGGTGGCTCAGCAATTCTATTAAACAGCCTAATCCTGCAGCTCCTGAAAGCAACAGAAAGCAGCTTTTGACTTGTACGAGGAACAATATCAGTTTTCACTTGTTAGTTGTTCTTTTGAGACGATCTGAGCGGCTCGGGATGGCCTCAGGCAGCCTTGGTGTCCCCAGTCCCCTGGACCTCAGTCAGGTAGGGTCTGCACTGTGCTGTGCCACTGCTCTCATCGCTGGGTCAGCAGACTGCCCCTGTCAGCAACTCTCACTATTACAAAATCGGGAAATTCACGGTGGAAACGAAACAGTGCAGATAACGGGGACTTTTTCGGACAGTCAGAGTCAAGGCCAGGACCTACGGAGTTTGCGTCACAGTCCAGCTGCACCGGCAACCCAAATCCTGCGAGCAAGGCCCGTGAGAAGAGCAGAGGAGACGGGAGCGGGGCAGAACCGAGCGGGGCGGAACCGGCGCGGCCCGGGGCGGTCTCGGCACCGGAGGAGGGCCCGAGGAAACCGAAACTCGGCGGGCGCTGCGCTCCGCCCCGGCCCAGCCATGGCCACCGTCATCGATCTGGAGCGGCTGCAGCGCGNAGCCGGAACCCTGCGGAGCTGCCGCTTGCGACGACCGGAGCTCGGCAGGGAGACCTGGGGAGCAGGTACGGCCGGAGGAAGCCTGGGGCTCCGTACCTGACATCCCTGAGCTCCATCCCCCGACACCCGGGAGCTTCATCCCCCGACAGCCCGGGGCTCCTCCGCGACACCGCGGGACATTCCGGGGTGACATCCCCCGACTGCCCCGGGACATCCCCGGGCGACATCCCCGAAACCCAGGGACTCCTGCCCGCGACATTCCGGGACAGCACCCAGCAGGAGCCTCGGGACAGCCCGGGTTTCCATCCCACGGCATCCCCAGTGTAGCCCGGGGCTCCCTCCCGCTCCATCCCACAACACAGTGGCGCGTTGAACAGGGTTCGGCTAACAGTGTTGGGGGCTCATCGGTGGTGTCTGACACATTGGGAGCTGCATAGCTGAATTAGAAGAACTAATACCTGTACATAATCAGCTGATGCACAAAAGTAATAAGTGACTTCTTTGTGCTGGGTGTTATTTATTGCATCAGCATTGCATTGGAGGCTGCCGGAAGGACACGAAGCATTATTAGACAGAGCTACAGCTCCACCCAGCTTCAGGGCACAGAAGGGGACAGGTTCATGTTCTTGGTCCCTGCTTAAAACGACTCCCAGAGGAGGTGATGAGGAAAAAATGTTGACCGTCATTATCTTAGCACATACGTGTCTTATTCAGTCAAGCTAAGAGCGTATTGAAGCTCATAATTGCAGTTGAACATGTAATTAATTGGTGACTGTTGATGTTGACTTCATTGTGGTTATTCCTACTCAGAACTGTGTCTTTAAGGCACCTCCTCAACCAATCTATTGCTTAACTAATGTCAGTGATGTAGGGAATTTTTATTATCCTGCTGCTTAACCTAGTCATGCTTTCTCTGAGGTTTATATAGATAAATAGTCCAATGTGTCACTTTAAAGGAGGAAGAGATATGGGAAAGCTCCAAGCAACAAGAAATAACTGCAGAGACCATCCACCTGTTGAGGAAAGATCTCAGTAAAACAAAGGTACACATTGTACATTCATCACCTACAGTAACCTTCTCTTTCCTCTGTTCTGGGCTGGAAATGTGATTTACTGCAGCGTTGCCTTCCAGCTCAGAGCAGGAATCTGGTTTTTGTTTCCCTCTTTTTTGTCACAGTTGTGTTTTTACTGATGAGGGTGGGTATATGGAATCAGCTGCTCTAATTTGTGTCTTGGGTGGCACAAAGGCTGCTGGAGTTGTGCATTGTTCCATTTTTCTGCTTATCCCAGGAGTAGCCTGAATGTTTCTGGCACACTTAGATGCAAATTAAAAATCATAAGAGGGGGTATTGAACTTTCTGAGTTGTCAAGCAGAGTCCATATAAAATAGTCATGATCCTTAACATGCCCCAAATCTCACTGCATGTAATGCAGGATAGTGTCAAATATATTTTATTCCTTTGAATAAAGTTTTCTGGTCTGCAGGGGTCAGTCAAAGAGCACATTAGATGGGGCACTAATTCTCATATTCTGTGCATCTTTCCTAACCACACAATGAACTCCATATTTTCTGCCTTTCAGGAATATACATCTCAGATCAAAAGCCAGATTATTAAAGATTTCTGTTGCATGAAGGAGTATGTTGAAAGACAGGAGAGAAACACACTGATACTCATTGAACAAGAGCAAAAAGCTGCTCAACAGAAAATTGAAGAGACTATTCACCAGCTCACAGAGACCAAAGCCCAACCTGTAAGTGATGAAATAAAGTGGCAGAATATGAGTAGAAACTCTCAAGCTCAATGTCTGGGATAGCTGAATATGTTCAGGCCTTTGAGGTCCCCACTGCACAATTCTCATAGAGACAATGGTGCCAATCCATGGACATTGCTGTCAGCAGGGAGAGTTTGGAATGAGAAATGCAGAGGAAAACAGTACTGAAAAAGGCACAGGCTGGAGTGCAATTCACAACCAGATTTTTTTCCAGGAATATTGGAATGAAGTGCGACCTGCACTGCTGATATCCAGTCCTCAGTCAAATGTAGAGTTGAAATCTTTCATGATCCTTTTATTTTCCAGAATTCGTATTTACACATAGGTATGCAAGTTAAAGAACTCGCAGAGTTATTAAATATTTTGTAACAAATCTCTTGGGGAAAACACGTCTAGGGCCCTCAAGAGACGCAGGTACAGCACTTTAGATTGTGCAGAGCCTGTTTTGATGTTGAAAACAACAGTGCCAAGTGATGCAAGTTAGCCAGGAGGAATTTGGAGTGGGGCTCACTGGGTGTGGCACTGGGACTGGTGCCTTGAGAGGCTGACCTAGAATAGAAACTAGACAGAGTTAAAGTCAGTATTTATTAAAAGGCCTTAAAGGATCCACCTTGGGCAGGACAAGAGCCTGGTCAGGGCTACACCCAAGATGGACCCAAAATGGTCACAAAATGGACAAACGGTCACGAGGTTTCACACTTCTGTAAGTTTTGGTGCATTTGCACATTGGAGTTAATTGTCCAATTATAGCTTCAGGTTATGAAGTTCCACCCTCCTTGTTTGCTCTCTTCAGTGTCCCATTGTTTATGGTTTTTGGGCCTGAAGGTTGTAACGATTGTCCTTGGTCTCAAGCTGGAAAGGGATTGTTTTGTCTACCTACCCTGTGAAGAGAATTTACTGACACTTGATATGAAGCTCAGACCTAGGCAGCCCAGAATCTGAAAAATATGAAAGCTAAAACTTAAGACATCACCATGAGACAGAATTGGACTTCAGGACCCAGGCACAGGTGCTCACACTGGAATTCACCTGATCCAGGGTCCTGTTACAGGCAGTGAGGAGAAATTGGGACTTTCAGAGTTATCTGGCCCAGCTGAGATACCCACCTGCAAAGGAGACTGATCCAGCCTCCAAAAGGCTCTTTCCTCCTACAGAGTGTACACACAATGACAGCAACTTCAGATGTAGATTTTCACAATTTCTAAATTAAGGCAAACTAAGCTTACCCTTTCCTAGCACTAATACATTTTCAAACTTTTGGTTTCAGTCCTAGAAAAAGGATGTTTAAAAAGAGTAATATTTAATTCATATGAATATTTAGGGAAATTGTAATATATGTGTATATATATAAAAGAAATACTAGTCACATTTTCAGTTTTCTTAAGGAAAACACTCTTTTTATTTTTTAATAAGAATATCCTTCACTATTTTGTGTAAGATTTCAGGTTGTTTTGCTGAGGTAACTGTCATATAAAGGAAACTTTTGATACAAAGAATAAGATTCCTGGAGAGATCACTGCTCTTTTTCCACTGGGGCTTTATATTATATCTGATCTGTGAGATGAAATTACTCCTGTTGTTTACTGTTTATACTTTGTCATTATTAGAGTGACTTATCTGAGAGGCAGAGGTACAAAGGCTCGCCTTCAACAATTAATAAAATTACACTTGATGAGAAGCTTAATGTTGTCAAAAGTGCTGTAGAAGATCTTAAAAGAAAATTGGAAGTTTTGCTCTTGAAGAATTATGCTCAGCAACTCGCACCAGGTGAGTTTCCCTTATTTTGAAATCTTTTTCTCAAAGGCAGTGGATCTAGGAAATAGAGTAAAAAATTACTTTGTGCTTATGAAATGCATGTGCAAATAAAACAAGAAACATGATACTCAGCAAAAAATACGGACATTTTTAAGACAGAAACTGCTTTATCTGCATAGAATGATCAAACTCACTCTTCTGACATCTCACTCTTCTGACAGTTCCCTTCTGACCACACCAGTATAAAGTGTTTTGTTAATTTTGGGCAAAAATGTTTGCCTGCACATCCTTTGTAATTGATGCAATCAAAAAATAAACAACTCCTTGATTTGTACTTGAACCAGTAGCTGGGATTATTTAAGGTGTGTTTTATTTAGAAGCTTAAATACTTCCTGTGTACATTTTGAAGAAATGCCTAAACACTTCACTTATTTTTGTATTTAGTGCAGCCTTCAGACTCCTACCAGGAGCCAAGTGTCAGCACATCATCTCCAGAGTCTGCACATCCTGAACCAACCATTTCCAGCCACTTTTCTCAGTGTAAGTATCCAAGCCAGCAGGACTCTTAACAACATCCGGGTGATTTTTACAATCAACATATTCTACAACATCTGTAACAATACAGAACACAAATGCTTTGCTGATAAAATATGTAAGAACTTGTCCCAGTGAACAGATGACTGTAAGATTTATTAAGGTAAGCATCCCATTTATTATTGACAAAAAGGTAATTTTTTAAAAAAAGATTGGGGCTAGGAATAAAATTCATCTTGTGGGGTGTTGCCGCAGCCCTCTTGTCAGAGGGTAGAAATGAGCTTAGACACAGATTTCCTGTTTATCACAGCATGAAAAGGGTCCTGGTTTATTCCTCTTTACAGCTCAGCCATCCTGACTGCAGCTATTCCCTGGCTCTGGCTGCAGAAAGCTCCTGCTGGAGGTTTCCCTTGCAGCCTCTGACTGCAGCTTTTACCCAGCCAGGCTGTGGCTGCAGGTTCCAACACCAGGCTCCGCCTGCAGCCCCAGACTGAGCTCAGAGCACTGATCCTCTCTCCTCAGGATCCTCTTTTTCCTCCCCAGCTCACCCCCTCCCTTCTATCACACTGATCTTTACTGGGTACAGCTGTGACTCACCAGGGGTGAGGCTGTGTGGGGTGTTTGACAGCTGCTGCAGACCAGGGCTGAGGTCACCTGGATTCCCCTGCAGGAGGGTGCAGGGTACTTTCACCTTTCCACTGAGGGGATATGAGTCTGCCATGAATATTTATACAGTCGTGCCTGTTAAATGTTTCAGTGTGCCCAGGATACAGTTGATAGTGCTTGGTTGAGGATTCAGGAATTTTGATTCAGGTTTATGGTATGATCATTGGGTTTCATTTCTCTTCTGGAGCAGGGATACATCTGCCTTCTTGTTGTCTGCATGTGAGAATATTTTCCTTTCTGTCTTGCAGGGGCAGATGATGTGACCTTAGACCCCACAAGAGTACACGAGCGCTTGGCACTCACAGACCAGAACAGGAGAGTGATGGTTTCATCACGCCTGACTGCCTACCAACCATCACCCAAAAGATTCTGCATCAGCCAAGTGATGTGTTCACAGGGCTTCTCCACTGGCTGCCACTACTGGGAAGTAATCACCAAGGACAGTGATGGATGGGCTGTTGGAGTTGCTCATGAAATGATTGGTAAAAGGGACAAATTGGGAAGAACTGAGCATTCCTGGTGTGTGGAATGGTTGGGTCCTAAAAAACAGCTGTCAGCGTGGCATAAGGATCAAGAAACAGTGTTACACAAGGACAAGCCGCTGAAGGTTGGAGTTTTCCTGGAGCTACGAAAGAAGACCGTGTCATTTTACTCCATTGCTGACAAAGAAATGCTTTTGCACACCTTTGAAATCAGTACCTCAGATCCTCTTTACCCTGCTTTCTGGCTGTACACTCTGGAAAAAAATGGATCTTTAACTATAAGTCAGCCAAACAGGAGATAAAGCCTGTTGAGAACAGGGACACTTTTGCTAATGACTGCAGAGTTTCTATGAAAGCCTCAGTGTTTAGCACAGGAGTGTACCAAGGAATTAATGCATAAATACCCAGGCTTTCCTGGGAATCAGCAACTCATACTTCTGTCTGCTCTGCTTCTCTCACACTGTGCTCTGGTCTAGCCATACTTCATTAAAGCAATTCCAGCCTATGGTAAAGGCAGTAACCACCCCTGTGGGAGTCAGGTGTGTTTCTCAAGCAGCTTTACGTAGTCCCAGGATATTTTAGGAAAGAATCTCCTAAGGAAGCTCTAATGTTGGGGATAAGCCATTCTCATGGACCTCATTTTTCCTACATTTATGTAAAAAAATACAGGACAACAGATTGTGCCATTACTTTCTGTCAAGTGAGTTTTCTTTAAACAGTTTTGATTGATTAAGGAATGTTCAAAGAGCAAGAATGTTACTGATCTGAGGTATGAAAATCTTTCCCTTTAAGGCTGGCACTAACTGGGAAATAGGCTTTGGATTGGAGGACCTGACACTTCAGGGAAGTGTCCCAGAAGAACATGATCTCACTGGAACCACATTTTAGTCTTGCCCAGGCCAAAAGGTTGTCAGTCCTGGTGGTGGTGTGACCATGGACATGGTTGTGGAAGCAAGTGTTCAGGTATGTTTTTACCAGCTAATAAATCATGTGGTCACTTTATTTCTAAAGGGCCTGCAAACAGGGCTCTGTCCTGGGAAGGACCACCTGGTCTTGCCAGCAAGCCTGAGACAAAGCAAGAGGTTCTCACTGCCTGTGGAGGGTGAAGGGACCAGAGCTGAGGCCCCACAAAACCTGCGGGCAGCTTGATTTCTGAGAGATCCACTGCTTCGTGCAGGCAAACTGAAAACAGCATCCCCAAACAGAAAAACCTTTTTTCAGGAAGACTGTGGCATTTCAGAATTTGCAAAATAAATAGTTTATTGTGAATAAAGCATGTAGGATTCAGGTATTGAATTTAGTGGGATGGAGCTGCTTGGCTATTAAAGTAATTGGCAGAACCGCTGCTCACGTTCAGTTAATCTCTGCTGTCACTGAACACTCTGATGGACTAAATGCACATTTGTATGATCCCAGGGCTGTATTAGCATCTCCAAAGCTTGGGTAGCTTTCCTGGGATAGCCAAAGCCACTGCCTTGTTAGTATTGAGGTGTCCTTTGCTGGTTCATCTGGAAAAACTTCAGCTACAGCATGAACTCACTGGACATCTTAATTTCCCACACACCAGTGGCACCGTGCTGCTCAGGGGCTGCAATTTGTTATGGTTTGGATCACAGCAACAACACCCAGTGCAGATGGGAACCCGCGGTGTCACTGATTGAGCATTGGGAAGGATTTCCTGATTAGGTGATGAAACATTGGAACGGGCTGCCCAGGTTGGAGTCACCGTCCCTAGGAGTGTTTAAGGGAAGACTGGACATGGCACTCGGTGCCACGGTCTGGTTGACGCGGTGGTGTTGCCTCCTGGGCTGGGCGGGA
>VXBR01009199.1:64149-92468 GCA_013400215.1 Cisticola juncidis | reverse complement strand
GGGAGGCTCAGCCCGGCCCGGGCGGGGAGCCCGGGGCAGCGCCGGCCCCGCGGGGTCGGGGTGGGTTTGCCGTGACCGCTCGGAGCGCGGCCTGGAGCCCCTCGGCTCCCTGCTCCGGGCACCGGCACGGCCGGCACTTGGCGGAATTGTGCGGCTTGGACGTCCCTGGAGATGACACCGGGGTGAAATTCTTGCCCGGTGTTTGGCCACGGCCTGTTTAAACTTTTGGTGTTCTTGTGGTTGCTTTTTGTTTGCTTGCTTGTTTGTTTGTTTGTTGTTTTTTCTTTTGTACTCTTGTGAAAATCACACTTGCACGTTTCCCATTTACTGACTCTGTAAGTCAGTGGCCTGATGTTCTCCCAGTGGTTATAGGTCGGGTGTTGTGGGTTTGTGGCCAGGACGGGACCAGGGAGCCCAGATCCCTTTTTTTTTGCTTTTAACTTTCTGTGTGACCTTGGATAAACAGCACACACGTAGGTGCGTGCCAGAGGTACTGTGCGTCTGGAGTTTTTCATGTATTCCTAAAATTGTGTCCTGAAGTTCACGCTTAGGTACCCAAATAGTTGACAAGGCTTGCAGAGGCTCAGCTTCGCATCGGTATAAATAGCAGCAGAGAGGTTCTGCTAGTTTGCAAAGCGAGCTTGAGTTCCTCGAGGGGAAAGAATGCAGAGTAATTACCAAGTGTTATTAGTCAAATTACCTAGTTCTACTACGAATGTGGTACTACTAACAAAGCTTTCCTGAGGGTTGAATGCTCCATATATATTTATAGTGCAGTTTATGCAGTTGTTTCATAGTGCAGGTTGGCTCTGTGGTACTGAATAGAAAGGCTCTCTGTGAGTTTTCTAGAGAGGAATCTTGAAGGAGCTGTCACTGTGCAGAAAGAGCTACTCATTAAGGTTGTATTTGGTTAGTTTTGCACGACTGTGTTTAGGAATTGGTGGCTTTCAATCCACAGTTTAATTCCTCTTTAGAATAGGTGCTAATACTGATTTACCTCAGTGTCTTTGGCAGGGCTGTGTTCTGGGCTGGCTCTGTGCAGTGGTGTCAGCACAGGTGTAACAGGTGCTTTGTTTGGGCACCAAGGTTCACCAAGTGTGTCCAAAGGGGAATATTAAAGATACAGGTTTCTAAAATACAGCAATGTGTGGTACATGGCACCCATCAAAGATTGTGAGCATCTGTGTTACACCTTTGTTTGACTTGTAGTGAGGAGGAGGGAGAAATTTGTTTTACAAATTGGTAAAACTTGTTAGTTATAGTGCCAGTCCTGCTTTGGGTATGTGTCTCATGTATATTTATTAGTCTGAAACCACAAGTTAGTCCAGACCATATAAAACCTGTTAGATGGAAGCAGCAGACCATCAAGTTTGGAATCTGAAATATGCCAAGAGCTTTTTATTGTAAGCCTGTTCCAAAACTCAGCCTTTTTCACCTCCATTGGTCCACAGGTTTGTTAAATCAGTTTAGTCCTCATATGCAGGGTGCAAACATCAATTTTTAATAGCCAGTAATTTCCAGATTATGGTTCAGCATGTTATGCAGCGTGATGTAAAAGACTTATATGTGAGGAAAAAGAGAAATGAATTATAAAGTGCTGTGCTGCTTTCCTTCATCCCAGTCAGCTGATAGTGTTTGGGCTGTTATTTCTAAGACTGTAAACAGATCAGGAAAGACAGAGGGTTGACCTAGATTTGAACAAAATAACCCAAATCTCTACACTAGAACCTATGGATTTTCATAAAACTCAAGGACACTAGAAAGTGTATCAAGAGCTTCTAAATACTGAACATTTACTCATCAGCAGCACATAATCTATTTTCAGACATAAGAAGTGGGTTTCTATATCTGCAAAACCAGTTTTGCCACTGTTTCAAGTTAGAACTGTCTTGGTCGGGTGCAAAATGCACATCACTATTTTCAGTAAGTAGTAACTTTACTTACTTATAAGGAAAGTACTCATGGTTTTTTCCCTATGGAAATAGGAGACCTTCTGAAGCTCTTTCAATTCAGTCAGGATGAAAGATAAGATGGAGTTGATGCAGGAGGATGCCTGGCAGTTTCAGTTAAGATTTTAGCTCTTTGAATATCTGTGATGGAAACACAACTGCATTGCTGTTGGGAGATCTGGAGCCTGTTGCTCTGCAGGGAGTACCACCAGGGAAAAGTTTACAGCTGTTTTCTGTAAGGAAAACAGAAATCATCCTCCTCAGAGCAGCTTTTCTTCTCTTTTCATATTTTGTTACAACTACTCTTCATCATCATGGTAAGTTAAAGAGAAGGTTTTATTCCTGGATGTCAGAACATGTTACTGTTCCAAAAATAGACCTAGATAAATCGAGTATGCTCTGACTGGATCATCAGTTCAGCAACACCAATTCCTGCACAAAATCAGGCAGTGGTACAATCATACCTCTGCATCTTCCATATTCAGAATTTACAGTTACACTGAGAAGTGCAAATCCAGCTGCACACCTCCTGTCCCGGTGACATTTCCTGCTGGTGGCAGTAGGACCAGGGGCACAGGCTCTGGCTGGGGGTGGGCAGTGCCTTGGCTGGTAACACGTTCCTGCTGGCTGAGGTGCTGATAGTCCAGGGTAAAACTGAGTTTGGCTTGAATTGAGAGCTGTTGGAAATAGGCAGTCCCAGAGGATATTTGAATATTAACATTTTGGTTGTTAAGAAATGTCTCAGAATCAAATAAAGCAGTAATAGTCTTACAAGGCATCCAGGGGACCAGAAAATTCACAGATGAGGAGTTTTAGAGAGAATGGAACCCCCAGACCAGCTAACAACTCTTCATTTTAAGTGGTCACATTAGAGCTTCTCAAAACCAGGCCAGCAGTTCATTTCTGCATGCTTTTCTGTGTGCTTTCTTCATCTCTATTTCTGAAATTGCGTTTCTAGTTTGTTTTGATTATTTGTTTGTTTAAGTGTTTTATGTTAAAGTTAAAACCTGGCAATTCTGTGTAAGGCAGAGCAGAATTCATTTCCCTTCTGGAGGAAATGAATAAGTGGGAGATGGAGCCCAAGTTTTTGCAATAAAAGAATGATGAGAAAATTGCTGTCATCCATATCTAATATAATTAAAAAACAACTTTAAAGCTTTTAATGGGGTGAATTGGAAAATGTTTTTAAAATCTTCCCAGTTTAAGATAGGGTGCAACTGTTAAGTGTAACAAAACAAATTATCTAATATTTGTTTTTAATGCTTTTGCAGCCAGAGTTGGGAAGACATCACTAATTATGTCTCTTGTCAGTGAGGAATTCCCAGAAGAGGTAGAGCACTTTTATTTGTTTTCTAAGTTGTATTTCTATCTTGTCATATAATAAGTGAATAGACTGGTCTAAAGTAATGTTTAAAAACAAAATAAAGTTTAAAATGGCAAAGATGACTTCAGGAAGAGCAGTGTAGGTTAGGTAGATATATCACTGCATGAAGATTAGAAATGGAAGTTTTATCTAAGTTCCTTTCTCATTTTTCACATTGTTAATTAAACTAATTGTTTTATATGTGATGAATAGTTGTTTTTTTAAGGAGCTGTAATTGGTCCAGACTGGCAGCATATTTCACTAGGAGACACACATAAATGGGAAGGTGCTGAAAGAGACAAGACCATCAATTATTGGGGGGAGGGGGTGTTGCATTTAAAGAGCAATTAGATTGCAAAATGATTGAGAATGAGGAATTATAAGTCACATTGTATAACTTAGCCATTTTTTTGTAACTAAGCAAGACATTGCCTTTACTTCTGTCTTAGAATAATATTTTGTTGATTCTTGAAGTAAAAACTGCAGAAAAAGCTACTTCTACATATTATTCCTTTAAAAAAGCAGCTCATCATTTTCTCTGTACCATAAAAAGAACCACAGCTGCTGCAAATAGTTAAGCTTTTTACATATAAACATGAATGTTTATTTCTTCTGATCATAGGTCTTAAAATAGACATCATGTGCTGCTCTTTGAATCTACTCTGCTCTGGGTTTAATGCAAATCAGTTGGTTACCACAGTTCAGGAGTCAGGATTGGATTGTAAACATAACTGAATTTTGTTAACATAATTGAATTTACTTCCTAACCTTGCAGGTGAAAAGGAGATCCAGTGCCTTTGGCAGGTTGTTTCTTACTGTATTTAGTGAGTTGCAGTCCTCTGTTCACTTCTCAGCTTCTTCCTGCAGTGTAACCTGAAATATTCATCTAAATGTGTGTGTAGAGAAGAAGCATAATTTATATATAATACAAGATAGTCCTGAAATTACAGAAAAAAACTTTTACAAAGATGCTGCATCCTGTAAAAGCTGCTGAAGGAGACCTGCCCAGTTCCTCAGGCCAGTCAGGCAGATCAGAGCAACATTTTGGGTCTAACAGGCACTTCAGGCTTGGAAATAGTGTTCAGTGTGCAGGGTGCTATCAGTAATCACTCTGGAGGAGGATCTGAGCAGAGCCTGGAGCTTTACAGAGAGACATTCTTGTGGTGATTTTCTCTTGTTCCCTTCTTTTACCAAGAGTAAAGTATCATTAAAGTTCAGTGTCAACAGGTGAAAGGCAATAAATAGATGTGCAGGAGATTTTCATTAGAATTAGGTTTAAGTTCATTGTTCCTGAATATGGATTAGTTCTTTGGAAAAAGGGCTATCAGAGTTTACAGCATTTTTCAGAATTAGCTTTTTTTGGCATCATGTTTTGCTTTGCAGGATTTTCTGAATTTAATGTTTAGCACTGTCAGAAGCAAGGATGTTGTCAGGTTACAATTGTGTAAAAAATGAGACTTGTATTTTGTCTGTCATCCTTGTTTGGGTGTTGGATAGAGTGAGTTTGAGTTTTATAGAAATATTCACTGAATGTATCCTTAACAGCATTGCTTTTCTGCAAAGCATGCAGGAAGTTCCATAGGCAGTAACTAGACAGGTAAAAAATGAGAAGGTAGCAGTGACTTTCAATACTTTAAAAAAAGAAAATCAAACAAATAAATAAAAAACAAAAGTACTTGAATAACTAAATACTATTAGTTGCTCTGTTTAAAGCTGACTAAACGGCAGCTGTGTTATCATACATGACTTTTTTCACCATCTGGATTATCTTGAAAGGCTCTTTCTTGCTGTTCTTTCACCCCAGGTTCCGCCCCGAGCTGAGGAAATCACCATCCCAGCTGATGTCACTCCTGAGAGGGTGCCAACCCACATAGTGGATTATTCAGGTGGGGACTGCTCAGTGCCAGCACTGCTGTGGTGGGGAATTGTTTGATTCAACAGCCCCTGTCACAGTCACACAGGGAAGGAGCTGTCGAGAAATGCAGAAGGATGCAAACTATGACTTGTTCCAAAGAGAACCTCTCTACAAATATAATTATTGCTCTTCAAAATATCTGTAAAAAATTGATGTGCAACAGACTGTTTCTTTCTTACAAATTAATGGACCAACTTAATTATTGTTTTGGAAGGAGCACTCATTAGAATATTTTATAAAAGTTTTAATAACAAGGCTTTGACAAAGCTGTCTCATGAGCATTCTGAAATACCCTAGTTTGGTTCCAGAAGTTTGTGGTTTTTTGGGTTTTTTTCCAAAATTTTAATATTAATTAATAACTTCTTCTATCAAATGCAGAAGCAGAGCAAAGTGATGAGCAGCTTTACCATGAAATATCACAGGTAAGTGTATTTTAGTGTTTTTAGAAAACAGTTTAGGAAAAAGTCTTTCCTTTGCAGTTCTCTACATTAGATGGGCTTCAGTTTGATTTAAAAGAAAAAACCTTTCTTGCTTGGCATTTTCTATTTTGTTTTGTGACTTGTACTATAGGAAAGATATATCTATTTAAGAAATCTTGAAAAAAGAAAGCAGGCATTGGTACTGTGTTGGTGAATTGAACTCAAGCTTTGTCCTTCCAAGTGAAAGGACGACACTAAATATCCCTTGATCAGCAAGCCAGTTTTGTATAAATAATTCTACCCTGAAAAAATCCATTTTGCTTCTTTCTGTCACACGGTACTGTTGCATTTATGAATAGCACAGGCTTCTTGGTGACTTTGTCATCCCTTCAGATCCCTATTTTTGGTTCTTTCTGAGCACCTTTTCTGAGCACCTTCAGTTCTTCTCTGTGCACATTTTCTGCAGTCTGTCGTGTGTTGTGTTCCATTTCTGGCATTCAGTTTGGTGCTTTGGTGGAGGCTGCACATCCTGACTCAGTGTGGATTTCCTGTGGCACAGGTCTCTGCAGGCACAAGCTGTGACTGTCACACTGCGTGACAGCCTTTTTGGCACTTCTCACCATATAAGTTCTTTGTTTTGATCTTGTTCAGGCTCCAAATAGCTTAAACAGCACAGGAACAGACTTCTGTAGTGAGTTTACACTGATGTTGTTATGTATGGTCTTTAATTGTCTGTGTTGCCCAGGGGGTTCTGAGCAGTGGAATTCCATGCCTTTCCTTTCTCTTCATTTCAGGCAAATGTGATTTGTATAGTCTATGCTGTTAACAACAAGAATTCTATTGATAAGGTACAGTAACTCATTTTATCCCATTACTGAGATGTAACTTGTGCGCTGTTAATTGATGTCAAGCTAAAATCTGGATTAGAAATTTCAAATGCCTGAGATGGAGTTTGAGATCAGTTGTTAAGAGAATGAACAGCTGTAGGTTTGCTCCTGCTCCATTTCAACATACGAATTTTTAGTCATTTCACTTGTCTGAGAAGACTGCTCATCAAACAGCTCCAATTTTTGTTTCTTCCTTTGTGGGTCAGTATGTGCCTTTTTGGGAAAGAAGCAGTAGCTTCTGTAGTGAAACTTGTGCACAGTTCAGTCATATTTAATTTGAATATGTATTTTTCATGTCTGTTTTTGATCCCACTGTAGGTAACGAGTCGATGGATTCCTCTCATCAATGAAAGGACAGACAAAGATAGCAGGTGCTTAAGTAAAGATGAGAAGTGTGAATTAGGCTGCACATCGATGGTTGTCAATGAACAGTGTTGAGGATGTTAATTGTTTAAGAAAATCAAATACTAAACTTAAAGTTTATATAAGAAGTCCAAGCAGCAAGAGATTTGAAGTATGTAGGTCTGTTACATGTGCCAGCAATGTCATTTATTTTGAATTTCATGGGCAGCTTTTACCAGGTGTGTTTATATTTGCCATGGTATAACTGGCTTTGGCTCTTCCATCTGTACAGCTTTTCTACTGATGCTGGTTTGGGTAATAACAATGTGATTAGTTACCATTCTATTGAAATGTGGGGGTTTGTAGCATCAACAAGAAGTACATTTCTGTCTAAGTGTATATCAAAACAGTTTATTTAAACTGCTGTTATTTAGTTTTACCCATTGCTTCCAGTGGCACTTAATTGCATCATGAAAAGAATACAATGCTTTCTGGTGGGACATGAAATGATAAATTAAGATACATATTTTTAATCCATCTGTCTTTGAAGCTGTTAATATTCTTTTGTTTTAGGCTGCCTCTTATATTAGTTGGAAACAAGTCTGATCTAGTGGAGTACAGCAGTATGGAAACTATCCTTCCCATTATGAATCAATATACAGAGATAGAAACCTGTGTTGAGGTATGCAAGACTTTCTGGAGCTAAAGCAAGTAACAAAAAATACATTCTTGCCAAGCATGTATGGCAACTTTATAGTACAAAAAGGGATTCTTTCTTTCTTTTCCAAACTAAATATTTCAAACATGAGTAATTATAATAGCGAGTTTATGTGTTATCTTTCTTTAGGGAAGTCTACATTATTGTATAATCAAACATCACTGTCAAATTCTAATATTTAGAGCCTTCTCACATACTTCCCTTTAACAACAAGGGTTTTCAATTTAATATTAGGCCAGACATGTCTGCCTAAAGTATTCAAAATCAATTTAATATGTGTGGATATGTCTGGGGTTTTTTTTCCAAGGTAGATACAGATTTTTGAGTTCTGCTCTTGGTATGACAGCAAATTGTAGTGAAACCTCATTTGTTAATTAATTGATCAGGTACAGGAGCTGGATATCTTTTTACCAAACCAGCCCTGTACCAACAGGAGGGGACTAAGTCTTTAAAAATTTGATACTTACTTAAATTTCAGAAGAAATCGCCAAATAGTCAAGAAACTAGCTCATCAATGTGAGGATTTCTCTTTCAGTGTTCAGCCAAAAACTTGAAGAATATATCTGAGCTATTTTATTACGCACAGAAAGCTGTTCTACATCCTACAGGTCCTCTTTATTGCCCCGAGGAGAAAGAGGTATTTATCCATAGATTCTCAGACCAAGTCGTTTGGAGGGAATGATTCACTTTGGTGTCCTTTCCTTCCCAGTGGGTTTTGCATCTCTTGGTGTGTTCTGTTCCCAGCACCCCACCCCAAACGTCAGGCACTGCATCCCAGAGCCACGGGGGTGTTTGGTGATGTATGAGCCTGACCTGTCTCTCCTCTTTGTTCAAAGCAGTCAGGACAGCTTTGTGTATGAGCTGCTGGGTAAAACGAGAGGCTTTGCTAATGGCTTTGAGCCAAATGTAATGTGACCCAAATTATGTCTTCAGTTCAGTTCTCCTTTAGATTTACATTTCACAGGGACTCCATTTATTTCAGGGAAAACACTCTAGACTTGGCCTAAATAAGAGAATTTTTTTTTTCTGAGAATCTTGTGAAACTTGGCAAAAGGGATAAAAAACAAGTGCTGAGTCTGGTTTTAAAGTATCAGGTAGTTACCTGAGTGTATCATGAAGGAGTATTTTTTAAATAATTTCCTGGGCAAATACAAGTAGAATCTCTAATTGTATCCATTTAGTATTGGGAAGTAGGAAAGTTGCTTCAGCTGTAAATACTTTGTCAAGTAGAGAATCAGAGAATAACCCTGTTTTGATTTCTTCCATCAGAATCATCTATATGAGTTAGTAATGTTGTGATAAAATTGTTGTGCTGAAATCTTTTTGGTTTTCCAAAACCAATCTCTATGCAATCTATGTGACCCCTGTGAAGAGAAGAGTCCATCATCACGGTAGTTGTTGGGAGAGCATTACCAGTGTCTGTTTTCCTTCACTTGGAAGGTATCCTAGCAGTTCTTTTGTCCTAGAGATAGTCCATATGCTCAGTGCTTTGCCTGGTAGATGAATGAGCCCTGTGAAGGTTTCCAGTATTTGATGTTTGAAGCAAGCTGGCTGTAGTTCTAGACCTACTTAGTTTTGCAAAGCATTGGGATTTTAAGGTGGTTTTTTTTCCCCACCAAAAAATGTTTCAGGGGAAAAAAAATTATTTAGTTGTTTCTCAAAGTTTCCTATAGTAATAAGACTGAATTTAGAGTGCTGAATATTATTTTTTTAATAACTTAGTAGTGCCGCCTTCAGCTTGTGAAGAGCTTGAGATTCTTCTAATAATTGAATAGAAAAACATTTAATGTGGGATAATTGCTTTCTTATTTATGGATACAAATTTGCTAAATCAATTTTTTATTTCCTCTTGCTTTTGACTTACGTGTACATGTGAATGAATGTCTGTTCTGAAACTGTAAAGGCAGATGAGTGTGTGTTTGCGTGTGATTGAGCTGCCTGGTGTCATTCAGTGTGATCTTTTTATATTCAGCCCCAGAAAGATACTGAACTTCCTTTATTCCTTAGATGAAACCTGCCTGTATTAAAGCACTGACCCGCATTTTTAGAATTTCTGATCAAGATAATGATGGTACTCTCAACGATGCAGAGCTCAACTTCTTTCAGGTACCTCTCTTGCTTGTCTTTCCACCATGCTTAAAGGTGAATTACATAATTCTAGGTAAACAAGGGATTGGTTTTGAATAAATAATAGGAAGGTGAACTGTAAGGGAATCAGGCCTAAATACTGGGTCTCAAGTGCAGCATAGAAGAATGGATTTGTAAAAACAGAAATGAAATTATTTTTATTTCTAACCATTGTTCGAGTTCAAGAGCAAAATTTAAAAAAATCTATTAATACTTAATTGTACTTAAAAATAAAATGAAATTTGTGCACCTTTATTTCCACTAAGAAATTGGAGTGTCCTTAACTAGCTTGTCAGAATGTTTAAGGTTTTATTTCAGACAGGACATGCTGTTTGTCCAGCTCAGTAGCCTGTGGTCCTAACATGCTATTTTTGGGTTTTGTGTTAGAGAATTTGTTTTAATACACCACTGGCACCTCAAGCTTTGGAAGACGTAAAGAATGTAGTCAGGAAAAACCTAAGTGATGGAGTTGCAGATAATGGACTAACATTAAAAGGTGAGTCTTGTGTCTAAAAGATGTGTCTTTATACAGTTGATAATCACTCTTACATGAAAAGGTGGTCTTTTGGAATGTGATCTCTGTCTTGATTTCCAGACTGCAAGAGCTGAGCTTTCTAAACAGTGATATCTCGGTGTTCTTTAAGCCCTGGGAAATGCCAAACAAAAATCCTACCCAGTTATTTTGACACAAGAAAACTAAAAGCAGTCTTCCATGAGACCCCTCTCCAGGCTTCTCCAGGCTGTTTTAAACTAGTTTTAAACTAGTGAAAATACTGGGTTTATTTTCATGCAGCTCTAAAATGCTGGTACTGAAAAAAGCAAACAACAACAGAAAACCAAGGGGATTGTTTGAAGGAAATGGTCCCTTGGAGAACAGTTTTACAAAAATCCTGATTTCTGATTGTTCAATCCGTGTAGATACTGCTGTAATATCACCCAGGAGGTCTAAAATCTTAATGTGTATTTGGAGCTTTTTTGTTTCCAAGTCTGATACTGATTCTATTGAAAACACTTGTAGCAGGTGAAGCACTTCAGGGCCTCAAGATTTCACCATTTTTGATTTTTAGGCTTTCTTTTTCTGCACACACTTTTCATTCAGCGGGGAAGGCACGAGACCACCTGGACGGTTCTGCGTCGCTTTGGCTACGACGATGACCTGGAGCTGACCCCAGAGTACCTGTTCCCCCCGTAGGTACCACTGCAGCTTCTGAGCTCCAGTTCACGCTGTGCTCTCCTGCTTGGGCAGCAGGAGAGATTAGTGCAGTGTTAATTTAACAATTGGTGCATCAAGTACCTCCCTTACTTAATGACCATCCACCCAAAACCTTCCTGTGCCCAAACAACAGGGAGGACGAACTCCCTTGTGCCAAATCATGTTCTGTTCTCTTTCTTCTGAAGAAAGGTGGCAGAACAGTCTCTTAATACAAAACTGGAACAGAAATCTGAGCAGTTGCTTATTGTATGTGGCATTGAATTCTAAAAGACTTATTTAGTATTTTTGTACATTTGAGATCTATTGAAAATCCCCAAATTAAAGAGTTAAGAGATCGGCCAATTCTGCAGCTTCTATTGAAAAGAGTGCCTGCATCATTTTTTGTTAAAAAACCTCAAACCCCAAAGTACAAAAACCAAGCAAACCAACAAAAATGTGATTACTATAAAGCTATATATCATATAATAAAAAGGCACTCAGTCATCATTTTAGAATTCCTAATAAAAAGTATGTGCTTTGATCTATGTGAAAATAAATTAGTCAAGTTAAGTGCCAAGTTCAGGTACTAAATATTATAATTCATAAAGTCTGTATGTTGAATTTTAATGTTCTATGTGTCATAAATAATTAATGCTTCTTGTATTTGTTTTTTTTTCAATAAACAGCCTAAAAATCCCCCCTGACTGCACAACAGAACTAAATCATCATGCATACTTGTTTCTTCAAAGTATTTTTGATAAACATGATTTGGTAAGGATTTAATTTGAATATGTGTGTGTCTATATTTATGAGCCTTGGTTTGTCAGGAGTTCTGCTAACAAAAATGTGTTTTTATCATGATATCATTTCAATCAGAAACTGGCTTTAGCTTAACCTGTGGAGTCAGAACTAACCTGCAGCTTATGATTGTCTACATGGAGAGTTGGCAGTTATAGCTATAGTACCAAATTTTTTTTAGCTCATATATTTAATGTTACTTAAAAACAAGGAAAGAACAATGAATTAAAAGAAATAAGCTTCGTTTCTTGAATCTTGTAAGCGTACAGCAAGAAAATACCCATTTAGAATAGACACAAATTAAGTTGTGTCTGATACCATATTTTATTTCAGGATAGAGATTGTGCTTTATCTCCTGATGAATTGAAAGACTTGTTCAAGGTCTTTCCTTACATGCCATGGGGGCCTGATGTGAACAACACCGTTTGTACAAACGAGAGAGGATGGATCACATACCAGGGGTTCCTGTCGCAGTGGACGTAAGTGTGATACGGGATATTTAATAGTTGAGAACCTCGGGTATGATCATGTGTTTGTAGATTCCTCTTAAAAAACTGCTGGAAAGGATAGAAATTTTGTAGTTGAAAATTGATCCAAGCAGTCTGCATAGTGCCAGGAATGTTTCTGTCATATCAATCTGGAGTTAGGAAATAAGGATTGTGAGTGCTATGAGGAATTGGTAGCCCAGATGGTGACAATTGAATGTTCTTTTTGTCCCCTCTGCCAGACTCACCACATACCTGGATGTGCAGCGTTGCCTGGAGTACCTGGGTTATTTAGGGTATTCCATACTTGCAGAACAAGAATCTCAAGCATCAGCAATTACAGGTAATAAAAATTTGGTACAACACAGAAATTTAAATGAAGAAATATGCTAAAGAGTAAATTGTTTAATGGTTCATCCATTGTAATTTACTCTCTTTCGCTTTCTGCTCAAGTGAAACCTTTAATATTTTTGAGAGATTGTTTTGTGGGCATTTTCATGTTTTCACCTGCATTCATATCTTGTGAAAAATATTTGTATTTTGCCAAAAGTGACAAGAGATAAAAAGATAGACCTCCAGAAGAAGCAGACTCAGCGAAATGTCTTCCGATGCAATGTTGTGGGGATGAAAGGCTGTGGGAAAAGTGGAGTTCTTCAGGCTCTCCTTGGAAGAAATCTGATAGTAAGAAACATATTGCCTCTATTCACCTATATATGCTGTTAAATTAAGATTAGACAGCAGAAGTGATTGATCTTAGAGCTTTAATGGTTATTACTCAGATTGCAGAGTTCTTCAAGGAAATACAGAATTACTAAGGAGAAGTTTGGGGTTTTTCATGTTTGTTCTATTTTGGCAGTGGCTATTGCATGCAATAATTGACTTGTGAACCATAGATTATAGCTATGCATTTCCTTGCAGAAAACCCCAAAGATTACTATAATTGTAATTCATTAATAAATGGAGTAAACCAGCTGTTCAAGTGTAACTTAAAGGGGAAAGTTGCTGTGGTCTAACATGAAATTCTGCCTTTCCAGAGACAGAGGCAAATACGTCCAGAACACAAATCTTACTATGCCATTAATACAGTCTATGTATATGGACAGGAAAAATACTTGCTGGTAAGGCTGCCTCATTCTTGTTTGTCTAAGATTGGTTAATGTTAAAAATCTGTGAATTATTCAGAGCCTTCTACAACAAACTAGTTTTAATTCTTTTCTTAACGTGGATTTTGCGCAGTAATCTTCTGTCTGAAATAACTTCTGGGGTTTTTGTTGATAATTTAGCCAAACCTGCTCAGACCTGTTATTTTTGAAACCTTGACCTGAGGTGTACAAAACCTGGTCCATTTATGATTACACTGCAGTGTATCAAATTATAACATGTGATAAATGATCAGAAGTCAGGCTACCTATTCAGTAAGAAGCATCTGTCACACAGAGTGATTAGAATGGCTAAAATTAGTATTCAGTGGGAGAAATCAGTTCTTTAAGGCTTGTTCCATTCTAGTTTTCCTTTATGATAATATAATCTCTTTGTTTTCTGAGATCTAGTCCTACTCTGTGGTTTTCCTCTGCAGGCTGAATGCCCTTTTCTGTGTCTTAAGCCTTTGTTTTTAAGTAAATACCACTTTTTAGGTTGAGGTGGTTATTGCCTGCAGATGTGATGTTAACAGCTCACATATGCTGGCTGCATGGTAAATTCCTGTTCTTTTCATTAATTCTGCCCGTTGTCAGTCCATTAGTTTGAAGGATACATAAAAATAAGCTATAAAAATTACGAGACAAGTTACAAAATTCCTTCAACTGCATAATGACAAGCTTTTCTCCCTCTGCACCCATCTTTTTTTCCAGCTACACGATGTCAGTGACTCAGACTTCTTAACTGATGCTGAGACCATATGCGATGCTGTGTGCCTGGTATATGATGTCAGTAATCCTAAATCCTTTGAGTACTGTGCCAGGATTTTTAAGGTTTGTAGAGTTTATATTTACAAACCTCTGCATTTATATTTCTTCTCACTGACTAAATATCCAGTAGCAGTTACTTGACCTCTACACTGGTTGTAGTGCTTAAAAGATATTTTATTTCCAAGTGCTGGTTATAGATGAGGATGCAGTGGTGCAGTTCTGTTACTCATACAAAGCAAACATCTACTTTTCTATGTAAACTACTCTGCTTCTAGAAATGCCTGACTTCAGGGACATGAATATATCTTAATGCTGCTGCAACCAGTGCAGTACAGCCTGTTCCGGGTTGAATGAGTCATAAACTGTTTCTTTCATTTTTTCTTTTTTCTTTAAATTTGCAGCAGCACTTCATGGACAGCAGAATACCATGTTTAGTGGTAGCTGCCAAGTCCGACTTGCATGAAGTTAGACAGGAATATAGTATTTCTCCTGCTGAATTCTGCAAAAAACACAAAATGCCTCCACCCCAAGCCTTTACTTGTAACACTGCTGATGTGCCGAGTAAGGATATCTTTGTTAAGCTGACAACCATGGCAATGTATCCGTAAGTACCGGAGCTGCTCTGTTATCTGTGCATGCTCACAGCACCACTCACTGCATGCCATCGTTAGCCACAGGATGGAACTGCCTCACCGAGCTTTAGCAACAGAGAGACACCACTGGCCTGAGCAGAAATTGAGGAACTTGGCATATATCCAACACAGAAACCAGTCTTGGCTATTGTTGCTAAGGTGTTTTTGAAGAATACCCGAGTTCATCCAGCTCATGATGCAAATTCCAACAAGCAGGGTCCTGTTTGGTCCGTATTGGGGATACAAAACTCTCAGTTTTCATATCTTGGTATTTTTGAGAGTGAGTTGTACTGTAATCATTGTTGGTAGCTCAACTTGACAGCTGATTACAGGCAACAGCACCTTAGTGCACAACAGTTCCTCCAGTGCACTGCTTAAAGGACTTTTTGTTTTCAGGGTGTTTATTACTATGTGCCCCAGTTCATTCATCTAACAAATCTTACAATTTTAATCGAATTTTTGTATAAACATCTTTGGACTCAGGTACAAGACACTTAAGCTGAGATTCTCCTTCACTACACATCTCACTGTTGCTAAACTCACTTTGCATCTTTTTTTGGTGGGTGAAGCTTTTAATATCATGATGAACTACATAAATATTACAACAGATGGAGTCTAGTATGACAGCTGACATTTGCTTTAAAGTAAATAGAATTAATGTCACTTTCACCCAAAATAATAGGGTATTTTTAGTTATTTGAAACTGAATTTACTGAATTACATTTGTAAAGCTTTAGTTTTGGTTTGGGGGTTTTCTTTTCTCTTGTATTCATTTTATAGCACTGGAATACTGGGAAACCACTAAAGTGTAGCACTGACCAAATGTCTGTCATATCAATATTCCTGCTTCTCCCTTAGTTTTCAAGCATGTGTGTTTGGCAGGGTGGGAAGAATAGAGGCAATGCTCACCCTGTAAAGAGTGCATTCAAAGTGGTAGAAAATGTGGCTTCCTTTCCTTTGAAAAAGGGGTGTTACCTATTGCTGTGCAGACATACTCAGAAGCCTTTAAATGCTTCCCTTTTATGAGAACTTGTATAAATTCAACAAACATTTTCATTCATGTTTGTTCTTTGCTGTTAAGATCTGTATATGGTGGTGATGCCAAAATGTCCAAGACACAGAAACTCTAACAGTTAAATTCTGCACAGCTGTAGTTGTACCCTTTCTTCCCCAGTGTATTTTTTTTCCTCCTCTCCTTACTCATTCAAATGTACCTTTTATTCCTAAATCTCTCTCTTGGTTGTGGCACAGTCCTGATGTGCACCTGATTTGATGAGCAAGATTTCAACTCCTGTCCTTCTGTGTGTTTTCGCAGCCATGCCCGGTTACGCTGTATGTGCGCCTGCAACAGGTGTACATTTTGCATCTGTCAGAACTTCCTCAACTCAGACTTGCTGCAATCTGTAAAGAACAAACTCTTCACTGCAGTTCTTAACAGGTCCTTAACTTTATTTACTAGGTACCAGGTGTGCTTTTAAAATAAAGGGTGTCTTTGGAAAAGCAATTGGTAACCTTATATACTGCAGATTTTTCACTCCATATCCACTAAATAGGCCGGTACTTGAATAATTGTCATAGAATTATCAAACTTGGTTTAACTTGGAGGTTCCTTTGAGCTTAGATCAGTCATTTTTGTGAAACATTACTGATTTGGTTGTTGATTCAGGCTCTTTGTGATTGCAGAAATACTGTGCAGGAATTAGGGACTGTGTTTTCAGGGAACTGCTAATAGACATTAAGTAGTGTCTACAAATCTGTGTAATGTTCCTCACTTGAGACATTACAGGTTTGTTTAGTATTGATTAGAGGTAGTGCCTTTTAGATCCTAGTTACACAGATACTTTCATAAAGGCACAGCTTGATTTACAGCAGCATCATGCTAATAATTTATAATTGCTAATTTGATGTTTGGGAGTTGATAGAATTTCTGTGTGTGTGTGTGTGTTATGCCTGGTTTACACAGAGAGTGGGCATTTTGTGTTAAAAAATTATCCAGATCTTCTAACATCCAGTTTGTCTCTGAATGAAATGCAACATGTAAGAAGTGGTAAATGCTTAAACATTTGCATTTCCAGATACTTTTGGAAAAACAATTGGTAAAGAGAGATAACTGGTTTTCAGTATTGAAAACAGTGCTATAGCTTGTCCTGTGTGTACTGCAGGCAGTGTTTGACACACAGGATTTACTAACACCTCAGCACTTGTAATCACACCCCAGCAAATGGGAGTTCAAACCAAACAATTGTTGCAGTGCAGTGGTTCCATCCTCCATGGCCTTCTTGGAGGCTTAGATGGTAAATGTGTTTATTTGAAGGCCATGGTTGCAGTGTCCTGATACTCTGCTGGTCCATGGATGTTACTACTTGTTACAGATTTCAGATGTAGCTGCTCTATGTCTCCTTTAAATGCAAATTACACACATGTAGGAGGTCTGCTGATGCACCCACCTACAGGACTGAACATTTTCCCTTTCAAATACCACTTTAATCCAAGATACAAGTGTTAACCACAGAGTGAGAATTCAAGGAAGGGTGAAAAACTCATTAGCTTAGGAAAAGACTGAATGAATGAGGCTCCTCATGCTGCATCTCTTCTACAGCAGTCATCTCATAGACAGAAATCCCTTGACACAGCAATCTCTTGGCATATTGTCACTCTAAAACTTCATTGAGCAGTGACTGCTAGAAAATCCCAGCTCTTCATTATTGAGGCTCTAACACATCTTCATTTTTTGGGACTGCTGTGGGTTGCTCCATTCGCTGTTGGGGTTTGTTTCTCTGTTGTATGGGGGTTTTTTGTGCCCTGCATTAGACATTGAACTTCATTCCTCTGAAGTGCTGTCAGGGTCTCAGGGTACCAAAATCCTTTATTGAGGTTTGGGATGCTGCCATTCCACACCTCATCACTGGGGAGTCTGGAACAAACCTAGGAATCCACTAGTGCCTAAAAAGTCTGTAATTCAAGGTGAGGAGAATTCCTCATTGACACTTCCCTCCAGAAAGAATTATTTGCTGGAATCCCCTTGTCTCTCAGTCCCTAGGGTTTGTTCCAGATTTCCAGCATGCTTTCTTCATCTCACCAACTCCCTAAGCAAACACCTTGCTGCAGGTTATTTACCATTCAGCACATGAGCTGCTGCCTAACTGCACATAGGGTAGAGCTGGGATTCCTGTGAACAAGAGGGAACAGCTCCCAATTGTAGGCATAGGAGGGTAGAGATGGATTTCTTGTCTTAAAAAATCATACATCTAATGACGTGTGATCAAATTAGAGAAAGCATTTGGATCAGGAAGGACTTCCTGATTTAGTTAGTTTCTATAACTTTTCTTATTTAGCCTTCACAAGTGCTCACCATTAGGTCAGATAGTTGGGGAAAAGTTAGATAACTGATGGGGGAAGAAGGTTTCTGGCCAGTACTTTATTCTCCTGATCCCCTCCTATTCCCTTAGGCTGTGGAAGCTTTTCAGGTAAACTGAAATTTTTCACACTGGACCCCTTCCCGTGTCCTTTGTTGCTCAGTAACCCCTAAACACTTTTACCCAAGCATGAGATAAAATCACATTTGAATATTCCCACTGTAGTAATTAAAGGAAGAACATTGCTTCTGTGGCACTGAGAAACCTGTTCACACCCCCTCAGTTTCTCTTCCATGGACAAACTTCAGGGGCTTCCCCGAGGGTTCCAGGATGTCACAAAGGCAAATCCAGCTTGGAGGCTGCTGTGTTGGTTTGAACTACCCAGGGTCACATTTCACTGGTTCTTTGAGGCAGGAGGCACAGCATTCAAAAAACTGGACATGCATGTGTGAGACTTGCTAATATCCTGTAGTATTCTTACAGTTTTAATTTGTTCTTTCCTTTAGGTATTCACTTGTGTTTGGCTGGCTGGCACTTAATCTCTTTTTACTACATTGTTTTACCAAAAGCAGGATTTCTGCTTTTGTCATTCTAACCCTTTCTTTAATTATGAGCTTGGATTTTTGACTTTTTTTCCTTGGTTTTAAATCATCCATATTGCCTTTTGCTTGTACAGTAGTGGCATTTTTCTGTCAGCTAAGTTCATTTCAGAATAAGATGATCTTAATGCATGGGAATTGTATTGTTCAGCAAGGAGACGTCTTGGAGGATGTTCTTCTTCTAAAGTTTTTAAAATGTGGAATTGAAGTGAAATTCTACTTTCATATGAAACCTGGTTGTTTCAGGAATTATTAATAAGGTTTTGCTTTCTGTGACAACCTTCTTTCTGTGACATTAAAGTTAAGACAATACATTATTATTGTATTTTCCTGTGGTAATGGGAAAGTTCTAAGAGTATAACCCAGGATTTATCTTTCACTATGTGCATTGTATGCAGGTTTTTTTGTTTTTTTTTTTTCAAAACTTGTATATTGCCATTACATCTAATTGCAGAAATCTATCTCTACACTTAGGTGTCCCCCAAATTAGGACATTGCTAAATGACACCCCCAAAATAACATTAGGACATTAGAAATTGCCAATTTATTTTCCTCCTCTAGGCTGTTCAGTGCCCCAGACTGCTTAGAAATCTGCGAAGCTGCATCCCCTGATTTTTTTCTAAACTTAGTGTAATGAACTGGCATTTTACATCCATTTTTAGGTTTTGTGGATAATAAGACGCATTTGGAGCTTTTAACATTTCAGATGACTAATGCATGAGGGAAAGTTCTAACTGCTGGACTTAGTTTGCATCCTAGGAAAATATGTGCCTGTAGGGAAGCTGCAGCAGCTCATGCAGGTTACGTGATGCTTTTGGAATTCAGTTGCTTATATTTAATGCTAAGAACCTTTGTCAGGACAGGCTGCTGCATGAACTTGCTTCGAGTTCTGCTGGGAGTAGCCATGTGAGCAACCTGTTGGCCTCAGCACTGTTGTTTTAAAATGCTTTGTAAGTTCCTATAGGAATGTTTTTGAGCTTTTGTATTTAAGGATAAACCTTCCCAGACCTGGGAATTACTCTCCTGACCCAGCATCAGCCCCTAACTCAGCAGTTTCCTGTGTGTACCCATGGCAGGCATGCTCAGCTAACTTCTCAGCAAGTGCATGTGACAAATTTCTTGTGAGTTGTTAAGGTCTCTTAAAAAAAAAAAAAGTGTTCAAATTTCAAAGATCTTATTCAACAAGTGACAAAGGTACTTGCCTCACTGCTAAGGGTAGGTTGGTGCCAAAGGCAAAATTTCTAGACTTTCTTGTATTTGTGGAACTAATTGTATGATTAAGTACGCACAGCAGCCTGTCTGGAAAGTTTGAAACATCATTCTTCTTATTAATAAGCTAGAGTTTCAAATACATCTTCATCTGTGGAGTCCTGGCTACTGCTCTCTCTCTGTATAAGTGCACATCTATTTAGATGTTTCACTCTTGGAGAGAATATTTTTTCTATTTCAGGGTTTCTCTCTTACTAACAAGGCAGTAATAATTTCCACCACTGGTGAAAATTAGTTTCGTAAGCACAAGTAGAGTGAAAGGAAGTTTGAATGTTATTTTTTGAAAAAGTAGAATTTTTCAGTGTGTATTGAAAAAAGTTTTTGTGCATTGTAGCCACCTTCATGTCAAAGAACCTGCACTAGAAAAAATATTGATCCTTTTTTATTATCTTAGATATTGCTTTTGTTCCTTTAATGGCAGCTAAACAATATTAGAGATTAAAGTTGTAAAAATGGATTTTATGACAGCATAAGGAACATTGAAAGAAGAGACATTGGACGTTTATGAAGTTGTAAAGCAGTTAGGCATCCATAATGTTCTGAATTTCAGTAAGCATTTTGAACTTTGGATTTTCAGGCTGAGACATTCAGGGTAGATTTCCTTGAGGTTGTAAGACAAGTCCCTGTCTCGAATTAGTTCCTTATTTAAATCAAAGAGTCTGCTATTGTTAGGCTTAGAAAAGGGATCAAAGCCAATTTAGTCTCCCTTTAGACATTACAAGAGGATTTTATCATGGCTGAGAACATATTAATTGTTTTTAGAAGGATGAAGCGTGCTCAGCGAGTTTATTGCATGCTATTAAATATGGACATGTGCAAAACAAGGCAAATTATAGATAGGAATCAGAAAATCTAGATGTGAGAGATAGTGCTTTATGAGGCAATGCAAAAGCATTTGCAATTTTAAACATTGATTTGCATATTCAAAGGGACGAGGTTTTAAAATAGTTGGGCATTTGAATTAACCAAATTAAACTGGAGACTTGTTAGTTACACAAATACTCATCCAACAGCAAAATAGGCACTGTGTACTACCCAACAGAGCTTGTCATGTAATCTAGTAAAATCATGTTACCTACCAGTGATTCATTTTACATACACAGATTAGTTTATACTTCACAGATCTGAAGACAAGGATTTTACAGCCTTTTACTAAGAAATTACCCCAAACGACCACTGTAGGGATAAAATAGAGTCTTTGAGTTATCAGCAGGAGTGGGATCTCATCAGTTTTATGGCTGATGTGCACATGGTGCCAGGATATTGCAGTGTGCTATGGGACACATGGAAGTTGAGGCTGTGGAGATGGAGTGGAAAGAGAAATCCAGTTTCTTAAACAGGTTTCTTTGTCCTAAAGCAATAGCATATAGCTACATGAAATCCTACATTTTATTTAGCTTCCTAAAGCACAAACTGGATTTGTTTCTGGTTTCCCCAAGCACTAAGTTTTTAACAACTGCACAAGAATCAGGGGCTAGGTGGCTGTAAATCAGAAATTCTCTGGGTTTTTTGGTGTGAGAGGGTCGCTGTTGTTGAGCCATGCAATGAACTGCACTGTGCATGTGTGTGACAAGGTTAAGAGCCTACCTAGCTGAGGTGGGGGCCGTGCTGTTAGCAGACGAGGAGAGCAGGATAATGCAGCAGGTGCACGCCGTCCACTCTGTAGAAGATTCCATCTTCATGGAGTCATCCCTTGGGCCACGTTTGCTTGAAGACAGGTAACAGCAGCCAAACCCAGGTGACCTTGCCATTGCCTTCTCCCTTTTTCCCCTCAGCAAGCCACTTGACATCCAGTTTGCAGAGACTTTGTCCAAACTAGCTGTACAAAAACTAATGCTTGCAGGAATTCTTGGATTTGGTCTGTTCCGTAACCCAGCAAGACGTTCTTAAATAAGATCAGGATTTTTTTAGACTAAAGAGCAGCTGTGTGTGCATCAAAGAGCCTGTTCTTCAGCATGTAGTATGGCAGAACTCTGATTTATCTGGCTGATACTGCTCCTGCAAATGTCTACTAAAGCATCTCCAAAGCTGGTTTTGTGTGTTTTGACAGCAAGTAGCAATTCCTGCTCTATTAAACAGCTTGTGAGCTACAGCTCTGCAGTTTTCACTCTCTGAACTCCTGTGTGTGCTTAGGATCTCTGCGCTACTTTACTTAACCTTCCTGCAGCTTCACTGAGTAACCCATGGTGATTAACACAGGCTAAAATATGTAGGCTAGTGAAGTTCTGTTCTATCTCTAAAACAAACAAAAAAAATGAACTTTACTATTGTTTAGGAACTTCCTGTGCTTTGAATTATGTCATTTATGATAACTTGTTTTAAATGGTAGCTCCTGCTTTCTGGTAAGCTGTCATACTTCAGACTGCTGTCAAGGGTGTTAAACTGAGCATGTTCACAGAGTTCTTGCAGTATTTGGGACAGTTGGGTCATTGCCTGTCTCCACTGTCATATGAGATGTGGCTTTTCCTGTCATGCAGTCACTCCATACTGTCTTTTTCTGTTGGTGCCATAGTCACTGCTTGTTCACTCACACTCTCTCTTAGCTTTCAGCTTGGTGTTGGATGACTGTTTCTGTTGCTCTTCTTGTAACTACTGGGAAGAAAGGGATTTAAAAATGGTGTGATTCTAGCTTTTGGAAAAATATTACTTGCTACTTGTCAGTAAACTTTTTTGGCGGGGTAGAATAAGTAGACATTCAACAGGACTGGGAAATTTTTCATGGAAAAGCAGAAATATTCAACATTTAGAAAAGAAAGGAAAAAAAAGGATTTTTCTGTATAGAGTTTTCCTCACTATGAATTATTAATTATTTGTAGCTATTTTTGTTTTCCTTTCCTGAATGCTTGCTGGTACTCTCAAAGGAGACACTCTGCCCTCCCCACATCCATGAGCAGTGATCTGCTCCTGCATTTCTCCTCAATGTGAGCGCTCTGACTTCAGGGAGATCGGATGTGGTCAGGGCTGCAGATCAAATCCAGAGCTTTAGGAAAAGCAAAATGAATCTAAAGCACTCATAAGGCTGAATTGTGAGCTGTCTGCCTGTGACAAGTGTAGTGATGAATTTCCAAAAGCAGAGTAGCTTAGCACAAGCTGTCTGGAGTTCCTGTCGTGGAATTAACCTGGTTTTGTATGTGTGTTGAATTTCAGGCATGTGACACAAGCAGACCTCAAGAGCTCAACGTTCTGGCTCCGAGCAAGTTTTGGTGCTACTGTGTTTGCAGTTTTGGGTTTTGCCATGTACAAAGCACTACTAAAGCAGCGATGATCTGAGAAGAAGCACATCTGGCCCTACCAAATAAATATAAAAAACCACTTTTATGTACATTCTGAATGCTTTAAATTCTGCTAGAAATATTTATATATGCAGAGTTACTTTATTAATATTTGTAATTCATGCATAAGATTATTTTAAATTATAGCTCTAACTACAGTATTGCGTAATGTGTGGAAAAAAAGGAATTGCATCTTAACAGCCAGCTAAAATGGCTCAACCTGTGAGGCCAAAAGGGAATCTGTTGTAAATAACCTGTACATATTAAAGCAAGTATGACATTGCTTCCCAAAAACCTATTCTAAATACTGTTCTTAGATGTTCACCATGGTGACATTCTAGTGTATAGGTGAAGTTCATTTTCAGTAGAGTAGACTCAACTCAAGGATCATACTTCCTCAAGGATTGCTTATTTATTTCACGTTCATCTGAAGTGACTTTATCTTTTTGGACTTACAAGCTATACCAGGCAGAATTTGTGATTTTCATTAATATTTTTAACTGAAGAACAAATTTGCCCCTCTAATCATGTATTTCAGGAAAGAGTCACCTTTGCTGTCCTGGCCTATGATTTTGTATTTTACATGACCAGTGACATATTTACAGTCTGGTCTTTCTTTTAAAAGGAAAAAAAGGAAACTTTGAAAACTGCCAGATCAGCTTCATATGCTGTGTGCAACATTTTCATTTCTCACTATGTTGTGTTTTATAACCCTCATCAATCAGATAAGCAAATTTTGTATGTTATAAACGGTTATAATTTGGAAAACGTTGCGGTTTAATTTCTCACATCTGTCAGTCATACTCACTGAAAGCTGTGTATAAGAGAAAACTACAATAGTACACAGTGCCTATTCTACTGTAGTATATAAGTTGCATGGATCACAGTACATTCTGTAATGGGCTAGAATTACCTATAGACACAGCTTTTTTAATGATCAAGTAAACCAAACATTAAATTCCTCATGACAAACCTATTTTTCCATTGCTGGCCTTTTCAAGTATTTCAATAAAATAATTGTGTACTGTGTCCGTGTTTTTCTTCATTTTCTTTACCTTCCTGTGTCCCAAAAGGTGGAGTTTAACAAAGCTTGGTCCTTTATGGGAGTGAATGCTGCCAGTGCCCTCACATGTTGGAGGTTACATCTCTTGGCAGTGCCATTTCTCTCATGACTCCATTAAAAGTTTATTTCTGGTTTATATCAGAAGACCAAAGTACCTTCTGTGATACTTTAACGCTGAAATGCAGATAGTCAACCATGAACTTTGTATTTACTGTTAAGGACAAAGACTGGGAGAAAAGACCAAATAGTTCATTGGGTGTAGGAGGCTGTGGGCAGTGATTTGGTGAATATTTTCGTGTTGATTAAACGGGCTCCAGCAGTGCGGGGTTCCCGGGAGCTGTGCGGATTCCCGGGACGCTCCCGAGGGAATCCCCCGCGGGACCCCGGCCCGCCCGGGAGCGGCCGCCAGGGGGCGCTGCCGCCGAGCCCACGGGCCCGCTCTGAGTCCGGGACCGGCGGGAGCGGGAATCGGCCCCGTCAGCCCGAGCTGAGCCCGGAACTGGGACATCCTGCATGGAACGGGCCCGTCAGCCCGGACCGGCGGGAACGGGAATCGGCCCCGTCAGCCCGGGCTGAGCCCGGGACCGGGACATCCTGCATGGAACGGGACCGGCGGGAACGGGACGTCCTGCATGGAACGGGCCCNCTCTGCCGCTCTCCTGAGGGGAGCGGGCCGTGCCGCCCCTCCCTGAGGGGAGCGCTCCTGCCCTGAGGCGCTGCCTGCCCGTCCTCACGGCCCGAGGCGCCCAACGGAGTGGATCCCTGCCTGCTTATATAAAACAGGCCTTCCACAGTGGTTTGGGGACAGGAGTTTGATTGGGGGAGAGCGTACAAGTCTTGGGTATTCAGCTCTGCTGTGGCCTCATCCACACCGGTGCCCCGGTGAGCCCTGAGGGAGCCCCGGTGACGCTGGCCAAGCCCTCCTGGATCCTGTGAGGATTACAGTTACCGTGAAGGGAAATTCTTATCATGGAGTATATAATGAAGCATGGCCAAAAGTTAGCTACTGCAATTAAGTGCTGGGAAGAAGGAGCAGCACCCTAGCCCACTTACTCTCGACAGTGATTTGTTTTCTTTATTCTGGTGCTGTCAGCTTTCTAACAACTTATTTTGTTGTATTTTCCACAACCAGATTCAATTTCTTCCTGCTCAGTCTGATGCATGAATTGCCTGGCCATGGTGTAAAGTCACTTAGAGGACAAAGACATTGATTCATCTTCCTTGGAGACACATCCTTCACCCCTCAGCTTTGACCTCGTCTGAAAGCTTGTCAGTTCAGGATTAATAGTAAGCAAAACTTAATTTTATGTTGGAAATTAACCTTGAGTTACTAATTAGTCTCCATTTGAAACAATTCTTTTGTTTAGGAATGAACCTGTGCTGTGGTCCCAGTAGGTGACAGATAAAAACAAGCAGACACAAAATACCACAAGGCTGACCTGATAGGAGAGCTCCCTTTTAAGACAACTGCCATGAAAAGGGCTAATGGCAGATTTAATTATTTCCCTAATATAACCAAAAAGACAATTCGAACCAGCTGCAACCAGTAACAGTTACTGTGGCAGAAGAGGGCTTCAGGTAGAAAGACTAGCACACGTTTTCAGTGCTGGACCTGAAAGTTCTAAGTACAACATGGAATAGGGAGCATCAGGTCTTTCAACACAGGTTAGAAATCACAGAAGAGGCTGGGCTTTGTTTTTTCCCACTATTCCTTCACTTCAGGAGGGAGAGTACCCATGAGTCGGGAGGAAACCAAACCGTAGCACATGTAATTCATATTGGTTCTGAAAGGTAAGCTTGTGTTGTCCCAGCACAAGGAGTGTGATGCTTGAAAAGTTCTTTATCACTGTTACCTTTTGGACTTGAGTTTAAGCCCCTGTCAAAAACCATCTGTGGTCCTTAGAGATTTTAGCTGTTTTCATGAGTCTGAAGGGGTTAGTTGATCTGACAGGTCTGATCCAGTCCCAGCTGTGTATGTGCTATCTAATTTCCTCCTAAGGTTGTGTTTGTGTGCAGCATTTTGGGGTTTTGATCCAAAATGCTGCATTTTCCTTCAGAAGTTCCCTCCCAAGTCTGGCCAGCTGGCTGAGCTCTGGTATGGAAATCAAGCTGGGTAGGTTTCTCCACATAGTTCCAATTGTCAGAATTGGGAAGTTTTGTAAAAGCCCTTTGGGGCTGCTTTGGGTGGAAAAAGGACGATGAACAAACTGTTTAGATTTGATCCAGAGGGCTTAGCTAACAGATGTTGGCTGGGTCCTACTTTGAGGGGGGTTATTGCATATTCATGAGCTGACCTTTTGAGCCACTTCCAATGCAGGGAGGACCTACATCTACACTTTGTTTGCAGTATTTAGAATATAAAAGTTGCCTATATGACTGAGTGTGAAAATGGATTGGGGCTTATTATCTCAAGTCCTTTCTGTCTGCATTTCTTCTGAAGCCCTTCCTTCTGTCTGCATCTGCTCTGGGGTGGCCCACAAACCCTCCAGTTTATCTAGAAATTACTATATTCCAAGGTAGAGTCACCAGGGTATGCAGTGGGGAGAAATGACATTCTAAATTAAGAGACTCTCACACACTTGCAAGATGATAATTTGTCTGTAACAAAACTCCTCATTAGAATACTGTTAATTCCCTTTCTGTGACAATTATAGCACAGCAGTAGCTCATATGTGGAATGTGCAGAGATATTTCCCTGAAAAAAAACCCAACAAAACTATCATTACCACTAGTGAAAAATAGTCCTTAGAGGAGAAAAACAAACTTGTAATTTTGCATCAATTTCCCAATTTAGTGGGAGTTTGGTGTTAAGGTAAGGAGTTTTGGGGGTTCTCCCTGCTGCTCATTGCATTCATGTTAGACTTCACAGTTGGCATTTTCCCACTAGCATCTGGAATCAGAGATGATAGTCCCCAGCTGAGTGGAACCTGTTACCCCTGAAATTCAGCTCATTTAGGCTCTCTTTACTCTAAAAACTCGCTTCCCTCCTCCCTACAGACATCTTTAAATGACTGCTGTTTCTTTCTGTTGGCATAGCATATTTTTGCTTATCCATCTGTTTTGAAGTTTTGATGAGGTTTAGTTTTTCAATCAAAAAGAGATTGTTTGTATAATCACTGTTTAGTGCCTGGGATATTTTGGCAGGAGTGATGTTGTTAGAGTGAAGTGAGTTAGTGCTTCTCAGGAGGGCTGGATTTGCTATCCTGCTCTTATGTTTCAGGAGACCAGGCTGGACAGGCTCTAGATCAGTGAGAAATGGCTCAAGGAATTGCCTTTAAATGCCCGGAAGGTCTGCTCTGTTTCACTGATGTCATTAAGGGGACAGGAGCCCTCCTGATCATCAGCTTCACTGAAGACCTCAGAAGAGCTTTTATTGTCATTTTCCTACCTGAATCCTGAGCTAGAAAAGTTCTGTTCAGGTCCAGGGGTCCTGGTTTTACTTCTCTGCTGTGTGAAAGAGGACGAAACTCTGCAGGATGAAAGATCCTGCTTCTTTTCCAGAGGTATTCTAGCTGGATTTGGTTTTGGTTTTGTGGTTAGTCGATTTTTAAACAGATTGTAGAGAAAAGAGGGATTTCAGCTTAGTTCTGTACTCGTGGCTGAGGAGTGCCTGATCTGGTGCTGACCTTTCCATCAAGAAAACACGGCTCGTGGTGCTGGACTCTGCTGACTGTGCTCTGTCTGGCTTTTAGCAGAAACCAGAGGCACTGGCACCATGTGGATCAGCCTGGCTCTGCTCGCCCTTCCCCCTTGCCAACCTGCTATTTCTGTACTTGATTGGAAGAAGCTAAAACTGCTGGATTTTTGCCGGCAGTCAAGGCATTCCTCAAGTTCCTAATCCAGGTTCCAGATGGTTAAGTTGCCCATCCTGACATATAGTAACAAATAATGATGGTAAAAGATGTAAACCCCACACCAGCCCCTCACGGCGAGACTCTGGGACAGAGAAGCCGGCTGCAGAGAGCCCCGATGAAGCGGCACGTCTGTCACCTGTCCGCGGGCAGGAGGGCAGGGCTGGAGCGGTCG
>VXBR01009199.1:0-63748 GCA_013400215.1 Cisticola juncidis | reverse complement strand
CTGAAGCCCGGGGTGGGCACGGGAGCGGGGCCGGTGACCCTGCGGGACCGGGGAAAGCCGCCGTCCCCGCCGCCCTCCCGCCGCCCTACGCGCATCCGCCTCTGGGTGTCTGCGGGCTCCAGCACCCGGCTGGCTCCGTCCCCGGGCCCGCAGCTCCCGTCCCTCCAAGCCCCGGCGGCCCGGACACGCTCCCGGTTCGCCGGGTGCCCGCGGCAGGTGGGGGGATGCCGGCGGGGGGGGGCTGGCCGGGCAGGGGCAGCGAACTGCGCACAGACGCGACTCTGGAGCCTGGAGAGGGGCTGGCCCTTGGCTCGAGGGGACTGCCAGGGGACAGAGAGCTTCTCCAGAGTCACCGCCACCCGGAGGGTGACAGATGTGGAATGCTCCCGCTCTGGGGAGCTGCTCCCTCTTCCAGCCCCCGAGCAACAAACAGTCGAGTAAGTTTTCTCCTCGGCTCGACAGGGCTGATGGCTTCTCCCCACCCTCTGAGCTCAGATGGCACGTGAGGGTGGGATAACTTGGCACCGGCTCTCTGCTCACCCAGCCCAGAAGGACGCGAAGGGGTGCAGTGTAATCCAGACCTGCTCCTGCCGTGCTGAGCGGCAGTGCCCGCAGAGCTGAGGCAGTTGTTCTGCATCTGCCGGACTCGGAGACAGGAGCTCGCCGTGCACCTGTCCGGGAGGGAGTGATGAGAGATCCTGCATTCCTGGCGCATCCCAAGACTGCTCACAGCTTTCCTTCCCAGCGAACTCGGCTGGGATGAGGACTGCAAAGTGCTCAGTCCGCAGCGGTATGTGCAGGGTCTGTTCCAGCCTGTCAGACATAAAGCAGAGATACTAAATGTCTTTCTGAAGCGGGCTCTGGCTCGGGTCTTGCACCACTATAAAAGGGACACTTGGGAGCTGAACTTCCAGCAATGGCGCATCACCTCGACCCTCTCTCTACCTTTTTGATACTGCTGAAGGAAGTCGCCCAGGCATGTTAAAGGACAGAGCCTGCTCTTCACCCCCCAGCCCTCCCTCCTGAATCACCTAGAGTTCAGTTGCTGTTGGATTTTGCTCCCAGAGGGCAGCGGAGGAAGTGCAGTTGCTTGCTGGAGCTGCATTCCCCAGTCTGTATTCCTGAGCATAGTGCAGTCAGGAGAGAACGTGTGATGCAGTTCGACCTCTGCTACAACACTGCCAGGCAGTCCTGAGAGGAGATGCCTGACTCAGGGGCGTGTGTAGCTTTGACTTGGAAAGGGTGGCTTTCCAGGAGATTTCACAGTCCAGGTTTCCAAATCCCAGTGCTTGCTAATGTCAGATTGTGACCTTTTCTTCTCTGACAAATTTTGTGCTTGTTTGGATGGTCCTACAAGAAAGATTTCCTGTTGTGATACACGTGGGCCCCTTGGAGTTGCTCCAGCCTCTACCCAAATGCAGCCATTAGCAATTCAATCCTGCCAGGGGGCCCAGGAGATGCTGAAATGCTGAGTGCCTGGCAGGATTGGGCTCCCGGGACAGGAGCTGTCCCTGATGAAGTCTAGATTCTCATCCCAGTTCCACTGCTGCCCTGCTGCTTGACCTTGAGGTAAGACAGCTTGGGTCAGATCCAGCTTGCAGCGTCTTGCATTGTTATTTGACTCTGGTACCTTGTTTTCTATAATCAACAAAACTAAAGCCTGCAGCTGCACTGGTTGTGGGAAGCTGCTGAGACCTGGCAATAGAGGCTGTGACAGAAGCCTGAGGTATCATGTATCATCTGCAAGTCAGAAAAGCAGGAAGCAGTGTAAATGCCCTCCTTCTGCTCTGCCAACATTTCCTGCTGAAACAAGCAGGGTTCAGAGCATCCTCTGAAAATTTCACCTGCTTTGTGCTACTCTGTGCCCCCCGAGACCTCACTGGGGGTTGATTCTATGTTGTTACTCTTACATCTGAAAGCCTGATGGAAGCTCTCTGGCTTGGCCAGCAAGGTCAGTTCTGTAAGTGTTATTAACCACAAAAATGTAACAGAGTGGAGGTTTGGCTGTCACAGCCTTGACAGTGTGTGTCAGCTCAGCTGTGATGTCATTGTCCTCTCAGAGCAGCATTCCATAAAGCCAGGATTCAGGCAGTCCCAAAGTGTTCTGTTTAAAGTCCTGGGTTATTTATGATGACAAATGGGATCTTATAAATGGAGAGAGACATGAGAAGGAGGGGAGCCAACAACTTAACTAATGAATTCAGTGCCCTGATACCCCACTGTCTCTCCAGTCAATTCTCCTTTAGATTTGCCTACCATGTGAAAGGAAATGTTTTTCCAGGACTAGATAAGACTCTCACCAGATTTCTGCTTTGCTAACAGCACTGTGAGAGGATTTGCTTCTAATATTTGTTGTTTTACTTAATTTGTTGTTTTCTGGGAAGGTGAATGAGACAGAAAAAAGATATTGTGCTGAACAGCACTTCAGACAATGGATCTAAAAATGTGGAAATGTGCAAATGTTTCTGGGGATCCTAAGCCAGAGGTTACCCCAGTGCTGCCCCATGGAAGTTGCTGATGTCTTCTCAACTGGCCCCTAAATCCAGGGTAGATGAGAGCTTTAAAAAATCCATCAGGAATTTCCTCTGTTTCATGGGACAGTGAGGCAGCAAGTCTGGGTCAGGGAGGTGAGCTGACATCAGTCTCTCTACAAAGTATAAATCAGAGCAAATTTCCAGCTTATTTTTCTGTTTCAAAGTGACAGGGACTTGTGGAGTGTTCACATGGTTGTGAACACTGAAGTGCAGCTTCCTCCTATACAGCATTTTTAAGGCAGATCTGATAGAACAAAAGATGTGGGGTAAATCCTTGCAGTGGGCTCTCTCCAGCCTTCCCTCCTTCCACCTTGCACAAGATGAATTACCTGTTTTTCAGATGTGGACATGTGAGGTTCAGAGGACTGATGGGTTATCAAAAAACCTGCAGAAAGCAGAGCCAGGAGCAGGCAGTAGACAGGGCTCTGACAACCCAGCAAAGCAATTGATGGGTCAGTGCTGGGCCACAGGATCTCAGAAAGTGATCTGGAAAAACATTGCTAATTCATCCCTTCCCTCAATATAAACAGAGCTTTCTTGATCTCTGTGAGTAAAACCCCCTTTTTTCCTTGCTTGCCTGCAAATAGACAAAGTGGGAGAAAACAGAATTAACACATGAATGTTTTGAGTTCATTCTAATTTGGATTTGTAAATGAAAACTGTTCTCCCTGTGTTTGGTAGATTCCCCTGCCTCCTCCTCCGGAAGGGTAGGTGATTCTGGGATGAAGAAGGATGTTGGAAATGGCATTAAATCATTTGGTTATTTCCTTGTTAGAATATATTTCTACAGTTTACTGCATGTTAATGTTGTTGCTCTTATACTTTCTTTTTATTCTTTTTCCTCCCTTATGCTGCCTCTCAGCACTGGAAAGCCCTATTTGATCAGGTATGTGAACAACTGATAAATTCTCTCTGTCTCGTGAGCAAAGAGCATAACCTGTGGTTAATTTCCTCTGTACTGGCTTTTCCCTGCATTTAAAATCCAGTCTAGGAGTAATGTGCCGCATTCCCAGGATGCTGGTGTGCAAGCCATAATTATCAGAGCTGCTGTGGGCCTTTCACTCAGTTCCTGTTCAGAGCAGCCAGGGACAGGAGTGAGCAGCACAGGGCTGAGCCAAGGTGCTGTAGCAGGTGCTCTGCTTGCTGCCAGTTGTGCTGACATTGCTTGTGGATTAAAGGATCTTCTACTCTTTCAGGCAGGCAGAGTAAGACCTGTAAAACCAGCACTATGTTCTTTGAAATGGCTCCCCAGCTGCTAACCTGACTTCTGCAGGGTTACATCAGCCAGGCAGGACCTGCTGCTCTAAGTTTGCACAGGATTAGGAAAGAATCTGCTTCTGTACTAAAGACTGTGGTTGTGTCAGGTAAATGCCTTGGGTCAGACCTGTAGCTGGCTGAAGCCAGCACAGCTCTGAAGAGCTCCGAATGATAGCTGCTGAGATTTTGTGTTGTGGGTTCTAGTTTGTAAATTGTGCTTTTAGCTGCTTTAACTGACACGTTTGCTTTGTGGTATCCCGTCCATCTGCCGAGGTGAAATGTGTAGCAGCTATAAACAGAAGGATTTTTCTAGGGTTGATTTTCTTCTAAACTGCAGCACTCTCTTGATGTCATAAACTTTTGTGCTGTCGTGTGTGCGTGTAAATGTCACCTTCTGTAAGGGAGCTTGCTCTGACGCTGGCATCATCCTGGCAATAAAGTTCGGATGGGATTTCATCCCTGCTTTATGAGGCGCTAATCTCGCCTCTGTGTCTGGCTGAACTACAAAGCCAAAAGCTGTGGCGCAGCCTGCGGAAGGATGTCCTTGGTACCCTGGGGGTCCTGTTATCATCCAGCTATTAACTGGGGCTGCCTGTTCTGACGAGTGCTCATTTATACCCGGTTAGCCGTGACCAACTGCTAATCCACGTGTCTGGACTGCAGCAAGCTGGCTGTGGCACGGTCAGCTGGCAGTTGGGAGCTGGGCATTAGGATTGTTGATCACACCTAAATTGTGTGGTGTGTTTGAATTTGCTGGGGCTTATAGGGGATGCTGCCACTGAAAAGGTGGATGCACAATAAATTGCTTGTGGTCTGGGCTGAATGTTTGTTCCAGCCACTTTGAATTCTCCTGTCTCTAACACTGGCCCTAATTTGGAGTCTTATTCTACAAGTATCCTTTGAAGTCACTGAATCCTTATGGGATGGGGCTGTTGGCTGGTAGCTACCTTGAGCTCAAAGAGAGGAATCTGTAATTTCCCATTGGACTTGCTTGAATAGTAGATGGGATTTTTTATCCTTCTTTTTTTTCTTTTTAAGGGAAGGGAAAGTTTGACTGTTGGATATCCAGAACATTAGCCCAGTAACAATGGAACAGGCTGTAAAGGCAGACCTTCATAATTAGCTATGTTTCAATTAGGGCTGCAGCTGAATTTTAAACTTAGTCTGTAAGGCTTTATTATCAAAGAGAATGCAACCTGTGACAACTACACATAAGTCCTGAATAAATCAATAATGTCCTTGTTGCCTGTGGGCAAAGCTGACGTCTTCCTGGAGCATTATATCATCAAAGCAATGCAATTAGTCCTGCAGTGAATTGCAAGATGCTGTTTGTCATGGAACAAGGTTGCTATTTCCCAGCAGCAGTGTGCTGGGAGGAGAGGGAAGGACTTTGTTTAGCTGTGATTGGCATCCATGTGAAACATGAGGACAGCCTTAATAACTAGAGAGAGCCTGTGTGTTGGCACTGGGAACAGTTGCAGCTCTGCCTGGGAGTCAGGACCTGGCTGTGTGTGTACTTGGGGTGCCAATGGGTGGCCCAGGGTGCACGTGCGTTTGTGACAGCTGAGACTGAGGTTTGAGAGCCCCCTGTCAGCTGGGACATGGGGACCTCCTCACTCACCAGCTCCCAGGGGAGCAAGAGAAGGCTCTGGAGAAAGTGTCAAGAGTAGCTGGGAATTTGCAGGCTGCTAGTCTGCAAGTGCCTTATTGCTGTTACACTCTGTCATCCCAGAAAACTGAAGGAGAGGTCAGTGCACAAACACACGGCCATTGAGAGGGGAAATAAACTATTATTTATGATTGTTTTTGGGTTTTTTTCCTCTAAGGAGGTATTTTTAAAACTTTTATTTAAGTTTACTGACAAACAAGCAGCAGGTTTCTGTTTGGACATACAGAATTTAGGGGTTTTGGTTTTTTATGATTCCCCCTCCTCAGCTTAAATTAAAAATTCAGAACTTGATGGAGAAATTGCTGCTCAGCCATAAAGCAGTGCTTTTTGCTTGGTTATTTTAGGAGAGAGGAGTGACTGACCATGTTTTCTGGGGGAATTTTTTATTTGTTTTGATCCAGCTCTAATCTGTCACACTGGGAACTGTCAGTGACTGAAGCCAAGATCTTCAACCACTTGCAGATTGATTCATTTAAGAAGGAACTTAAATTTGACAAAAAGTCGGACCCAGAACTGCTTCCTATGCTTTGAGGTTCAAAGAAGCCCCTTCCTCAGGACAAAATCCTGACTCCTGAAGCAAGCACCAAAATTCCTCCTCGATTTAGTGGGGTCAGCAAGAGTTTGGGAACAGGCAGGCTCACAGCTCTTCAGTGCTGCAGCCAGACAGCTACAGTTCAGCTGCTGCCTCATACTGTGCTTGCAAGATGTGGTTTTTATTACGAGGCCATGGCCCTCAGGCAGCTCTAACTCACTTTTATATGGGAACTTTTATAGGGATTCATACATTTATTTATTGTGCTCATAAACACCCTCCACCCCCACACACACATTAGCTCCGCATCTGCTGCCTTCTGCAGAGCTGCACCATTGCTGAGTGCTCTGTGCTGCCTCCATGAAGAATCTGAGCTCTGAGCAGAGCAAGCTCTCTTCATCCCTCTGCAATCACTTGGGGTTTTCTTCATTTGTTCTTCAGTGGCCACAGCCCCATTTTTTGTTAATCTTCTGGTAAAGTTGAAAATGCGACAATCCCAGGAGCAGCTGCTGACAGTTTCATGCTTCTCTGTGCTAATGAGATCTGTTAATTGCCTTGTACTCAGACATGAGAACATCTCCCAGTCCTTGCTGAAGCCAAGCTGCCTGATGGTTGGAGAGTGAGTCTGCAGATGAGTGTCCTGAGGGGCTGTTCCTGCTTTGCTGTGTCCTCTCTGGGGCCTGGGGTGCATTCTTTCCTCCGTGTCCCCAGTACCCCTGCTTTGGCAATGGCTGCAGCTCTCTGGTGTTATCCAGCCCTTGGCTGGGCTGGATGAAAAGGACTGGCTAGGGCAACAGTGTTTGTTTTTGGGACAGACCTGCCTTCTGAAGGTGCCTTTTAACCTTGCTAGATGCCAAGAGCTTGTTTCAGCTTCTCTGTTTCCCCATCCCCATGGCTGCTGAGATTTTGAGGGTGAATTAGCATTATCAGCCCTCATCTTGGAGTTCTCACTTCTTCTCACCCATACATTGGTTTGTAGTCATGACAACAAACTTGTTTTAAATAGACACACACAAAAACCCTCCAAAAAGACCCTCCTCACTGGCTTAACACCTTGATCCTATTGCTTGTCAATCCAGGCTGTGTTTTTGTTGCAGCTGCTTAAAAATCCTAGATTCCTCTCTGAGACTTGTACGTGGGTGTGATGGCAACAGATGAACAGAGTTTATGGGGAATGCAGAGAGGTGCCAAGTTACCCAGCCTGTGTAGGCAGCTAATGGAAAACTTGAGCTCAGAAACAAGGCTGTAGAGATAGACGTGCACTTGCCAGGAAGAGTTCAGTTGCTGACACTACCAGCAGTGGGTGCAGCTGAACCTGCTCCGCCATGGTCTCATAAAACATTCAAATATGCTTTAAAAGATGCTGACTTTGCAGCTGCCTTAAATCCAGGGGTGGTTTCTGTACAATTGAAATTGCAGAGTAATCCATAAAATTGGGGCAGCTATTATCATGGTTGGTGGTAGCTGAGGAAGGGAATTATTTTGAACTTAATGATCTTTTATGTTAACTGTCCCTTTTCTCTGGGTAGCCTTTAGTGCAGGCAGAAATATTTCACACACTTTAAAAGAAATCCCAGTTTATTTACTGGGGCACTGTTGAGCTAAACATGATCCTTCACTTTGAAAATATTCCCTGCCTATTGTTGCTGGTGTTATAAAGGCAAACCCCTGCCAGCTGTGGCTGCAAGACCTCTCCAGGCAGGTCTCACTGAGCTGCAGGCAGTGTTTTGTGCCTTAAGATTTCACCTCGTTCTCTAACAAACAACTTGTGTCCCACTGCTGGTTTGTTGAATCACTGGGAACAGGGGGAGCTCTAACTGTAATATAAAGAATAGGAAATGATGGCAGTGATAGCAGCAGTATAGGCAGGGGAGTTGAGCCCAGGGTTGTGTGTAACCTTCAAGTCCTTGCCCAAATTTAGGGCTATTGCTGTGTTTTTAGTGTTCATTGGGACATCTGTCAACATTTAAATGGAGTGGCACTGCAGATAGGAGGCTCTGGGAACTGCAGTTAGGAAATAGTCATCAACCTGTTACTGCTAAGGTGACTGGGAAACCAGAGGTGCTGGTGGGAAGGCTGTCTGGTGATAACAGATTAGCATCCAGACCCAAACCAGCGTCTGCCTTGTCTGCCATACCAGACACTTCTGAGAGTGTGACAAGAAATGTGTCCCCTTTTCCCCCTCTGCCAAGCTGTGCATTGTAAAGAAGAGAGACATTTTAAAAGCTACAAGGGTCTCTTGGCAGTTCACAGAGGGATTCTGCATCTGCCCCACGCCTTGAAGTCTAATCTCATTTACAGTTGTCAGCGTGGGCTGCTGGAGCAGATGAAAGGCAGAGGACAGGGAGGGAGAATAGATTAGTCTCGAGCAGAGGGCACTGGGAGTGCACCTGCCTATGCCCCGCTACCTTGAGGAGGGGTGGGTAGCAGCTGGACGTGTGTCATCTGCTGCTCTTTGAGGCTCCCAGCCATGGAGCACACGATTAATGACTCAGGGGGCTGGGCTTTTGTGAATGATAAAGCCCTGGGATTTAGGCGGGGCTCTCAGGCCCTTTCTCTGAGCAACACCATCACTTTACACTTCTCAAGTGGCGTTGTGGTCATAGGGAGCTGCTGTCTGTGGCCACAATGCCTCCCTTTCTCCTCTCTCCCCAAACTGGGCTGACCTTTGTCATGCAGCATTAACCCTTTGACTCCTCCACTTTGGGTTATGGGGTTGGGGAAAAAAAAAAGAATCCGTTCAAATTCATTGCCCTGTGGATAGCCTTGAAGGAAAGAAGGGGCTGGTAGGAGAGGATCTTTCTTTGCTGAAGGAGAGTGGTTTGCTGAATTCCTCTGGATTATCAATTCCTCATTGCCTTCAGCCAGAGATGTTTTTGAATACAGCTTAGGAAAGGGTAGGGGAATTTATCCTTCCCTCAGTGAAGGAGGGAAACTTAGGCATTGAGCAGCAAATATATGTCCAAGAGACTATTCCTTCTGGATAATGGTGGGATAATGGTTTTACCATGCCTGGATTAGCCTGTGTCCATCCCCAGTGTTGTTACAGTGGATGGAAATCTCCCAGCGCTTCAAGGCTTATACCCAGATTTGGCTTTTAGCCGCAATACCCTGGAGTGATGGCTCAGCATGAAAAAGCCACATGGAGGTCATTAATGATCTTCCCACCCCTTGCAAGATTAACAGCAAAAATGTTCCAGGTTCCTCCTTAATCTTCCAATACCTCTGTACATGGAGCACCAGCCAACCCTTATGCTGAATGTGGATCTCTGAGATTGTATTTACACCTTCCCTACAGTGTGAAAGGTTTGTGAGCAGCTGCCCATTTCTCCTTTCCCTGGCTATTTGGACACTCCTCTCTCCAGTCTGACCAGTCTGTACACAGACTGTTGCCTTTGACTAGAGCAAAAAGTTGGGAGTAGAAACCATCAATACGAACCAGATACTGGCAGCATAGCAAACACAGCATTCCTAAGCTTGTGCCAGTAAAAGCAGGCATCTCCTGAAATGTTTCAAGGAGTCATAACAAACTCGCCAAAAAACACATGGAGGCTGAGTCAGTCTTACACAGCTCAGGAGTTACTGGCAGCTTGATGTCTCTAGATTTGTAAAAAGCCTCAGGAGTCTTCCTACTCGTTACACATTTGTGTACCTTCCACGTCTGAGCCTACAAACCTGCATTTTGGAGTGCAGTGTCCATGGGGGATGCTGAGCTGTGTCCAGAGCCCTGTGTCTCTGCTGCTTCCTGATCCCAGCTGCAGCGGGGGCCTTTGGAATCTCTGCTCTGCCATTTCAGCTGAATGTGCGGGATGGGATTTAGGCACACAGATCCTTGCTAATGCATTGTTCTCAAATCCTGTCTTGCACATAGAAAATCACTGAAGCAATAAAAACATTTAAGCCCATGTGTTTAGAAAGAAAGGGGAGAAAAAACCATAAACACAGAGGATTGATGCTGTTTTGCAAATCAGCTGGTGCATTGTGCTCTGTGGCTGTGTGCTGTCATGACAGAGAAGGGGAAGAGATCATCTCGTCTCCAGAGGAACAAGCCAGCTGCTTAGCAAGTGCAAACAGTTTGGAGCTGCTTTTCTACACCATTGTCACTTATGCCTGTAAAATTTACAGGACTTTTAAAGTTACTCTTTACCAAACCTGGAAAACAAATGTTTCTCCTCTACAGTAGGAAGTATGATGTTCCCATTGCTTTCTGGTATTTGCAGTCAGTACAAAAGTACTGGGGCACATTTACAAATGAAATGCAGCATTGGGAGTGTTTGAGTTTGACAACAGCCAAGGAAGCTGTGATCTCTTTCTGCCTCCTCACTAGGTGTTGTACTATCTGTTGGTCTGGAATCTGGTACCAACAGACCATGAGACGAAGTTCATGGGATTCAGCTGATGGGCTGTTTTTGTGCACCGTTGTACATACAGGCTCCTGAGGAAAGCTAATCTCTGAATGCCCTGGATTTTTGTGTGATTCAAACCTTGTTGTGTTTGTCTGCTCAAGCTGCAGCACTTCTTTCCCTCTCCCAGTCTCCTGAGTGGTGACATCAACCCCAATTTGGCTGCTCAGGGTGACAGGGGGAATATTCTGTTCACTAGAGACAATATTTCTTGGTGAAAAGTGTAGCGAAAGTCCTGAATGTTTGTGATACCTCTGAGTCTCACTTGGACTTTGAATTCTTTCAACTTCAAAAGTAAAACCCCACACTAGCAAGACAGAGAATTTGTGTGTTCTTCGTGTCCATTCCTGTTGCTTAGGAACAGCTACCTGCAGTGACCCTGTGTTGCTGGTGAGAAGAGTAATGATGTATGAAACTGATGTTAAACAAGCAAGATCAATCTTACCCCTAGGAACTGTTCTCCATGTTCTTTGATACTCAATGTACTTTGTAAGTGGCAAATACTGTGGAGTCTCTTGAGCTGCATGAGGGAAAGATGAATGAGACAGCTGAAGGCAGAGCTGTTTGTGACTGTCATTAAACCTCTGGTCTCGTGCACTTCTCAGGGCAGTGTTCCCTGAGGAAATATCTCTGCCTCAGTGATCCTTTACAAATAGGTGCCAGTGGTGATGGAGTCCCTGGTTTGTGTGGCATATTTGTTTGTGATGTATAAAGGTAGTGGAAGTGTTTGTTGATGGCAGCCTGCAGCCAGTGAGATGTTGCCTTGTTTGCCTCTTGGCAGAGGAAGGATCAATATTATAGAAGGTGAAAAACTGCAAGTGTCACAAAAACTATTGGAAGACCTGATCCTGAATGCTCTGACTTGGTTTAGCAAAGCACTTGAAAACAACTGTGCCAATTGTCCTGGATTCTTTACGTGTCTGACATAAAATGTATGTTTTGCTGGGGTTGGTATCAGAATGGGGTGTGCCCTAAGGAATTTAAAGAGCAAAGCGGGATTTTAGTTCTGCCCCTTGGCTCTAAGACAGAGCCAGATGCTTGTCTTCCTGCCACTCCTCTCATATTTACCCTCACACTGAGAAATAATGGCAATTAGGACTTGAGCATCTTTTTTCACTGCAGGCAGTGGCCTCTGTGGAATGATGTTGGTATTTAGCCTTGTCTTTTGCCCTGGGGAGGAAAATCAAAGAGTTTATTGTGGTTCCTTCTTCCGTTTGAACTGCTGCCTCTTCCCTCAGCTACTCCTTCTTGGTTGCTGATAGAGGAGTTGCTTTTGCGTACAGTTCTGCAATCACTGGATTTCTGTCTCTGGGTTGTTCTCCTCTCTGTCAACAGCATTTTCCTTCATATGTCCTCTGACAATAGTATTTAGGTCTTGGAGAAATGTTTATTTTTGCACAGATTTCTGCATTTAGGCAGGTCTTTTGGGGAGACTGCTGTGGAGAGCATGGGAGATGGTCCTGCTGCTGCTGCTGCTGTCCTTGGTCTCTGAGCTGTGCCTGGAGACTGTGGCTGGAGGAATAACTTCCTTCCAACCTAAATAAAGTGTCTGAAGAATTTTTATTAAGCTGTAAGTTTGCTTTATCACACTTGAACTTGCCAGCCCTGGTAACTGTTTGGGCAGGTCCTGTGCAAATGTGTTGTGTGCAAGATGTGCCTTTGACATGTTAAATATTCTGGTGTTGTCTTCTCTAGGGCTTAACAAACCAAAGTCCCCTTCAACAAGACCCATGCTCTGGATGGCTTATCCCAGGGTAGTGATAGCCAAAATTCCTTCCAAAGAATTGTTTTAATGTATCTGAAACAGTGTTTTCCACCTTTATTCCATGAGCTGAGAGCTGCCATTGCTGCACTGATTTATGGGATCTTTTAGTGTTGGTACTGGTGGCCAAGAAGAGCCAGAAAGTCATTTGGCAGCTGCTGAATTATGACCCTGGTGAACAGTCTTGAAAAGCACAGTAAGGGCCTTATGCAGTTCCAGCTGACTGGAAGCTCCAGACTGTTATTTGACCATGTGGAGTAATAAAACTGTGAAAACTAATTAACTTTTGTGCCTACTGCAAAACAAATAAGATCATGCAAAAGTACTCCTCACTTGCAAGCAACAGTGACTTTATGTGTTTATAAGCCTGTGTTTAATGACCAAGCATGTAGTGCAACTTGTGCAGGATGGTCCTTTTGCTGACTTCTAAAGCTGAACAGATTATAACCAGCTTTACCATCGCTGAGGCTCGGAACACCAGCTTGGGATAATGTTCTCTTTCATCCTTATTAATTATGTAGCTGATGTGTGGGTGGAGGTTTGACACAAAGCTGCATTGGATGGTTTCTTGTAGCCTAAACCAGCCTGAATGACGCTGAGCGGCTGCAGTTCATTCAAGGGAAGATGCTCTCTGCAGTGTGAGTACTGCAGGCTTTCTGAGGTCATTCTCTGCTCGTCAGATGTAGGTGAATGAGCTCTTTCTCAGTGGGAACACCACGGTGTTTTTCTGATGTTAGCAGGAGAAGAGTCAGCCCTGCTCGGGACGTGTCTCCCGTGGTGGGGATGCTCTGTGTGTGGCAGTGATGGTGACATCAGAGCAGAGACGTTTCCGAGAGCCCTGGTGTCCTGTTCCTCGCCACTGGCGATGCATTTACCAACGTTGTACAGATGATCCGGCCTCTGTCATCCGACACCGATTCGGAGAGAGGGAATGACTGGCTGTACTTGTCCCTTAATCAAATTACTGAGGTAATCCTCCTGCGGTCCCCTCGCTCCTGCATTACTCAGCAGCCCCTAATACTGGATGTTTAGCTCTGTGTTGTTGGATGCAAAACTGCTGATTCCTGTTGTCCTTCCCTAGGATCTATCGGTTTAGCCAAGATACTTGTCATGATTGCTGGTACGGGAGCAGGTATTTGGAATTTGAAAGAGAAATCATCTTAAAAACAGGAAAACTGTGATGTGACAAGACTTTTAAAAATTATTTATTCTCTTTCTGATGGATGTGCTCAAGTTGTCATTAGTACTCAGTACCAGAGCACCAGCCAGCATGGGTCTATCCCAGCTTTAGTTTTCTCCACAAAGCTAAGTATTATTGCAGAGTTATTATTAACCTAAAATAAATGTGTGTGCATACTCGCTGCTATAGAATTCTGTTTTTCACGCATCGAATCAAGTCCCTGTGGATTTTCACCTCCCTTCCAGATCTGGCAGACAGTGAAAAAGGGAGCTATTTTTAATCTGAAATGTTCTGTGTTTTGAGTCTAGAGTAAGAAAATGTAGTTTTTCTCCTGGCAAGTTTCATGGACTATTACTATAAAACTTCTCATCTATAAAGGAAGGATGAAACTTCCTTCAGGAAGGGCAGAAGTTCTGATTTTGGGGGTTAGAGATTTTAGTTCCTTTGAGAAACTGAAAAGCAGTGGCAGTCACTGTCCCCATATTAAAGAATTTACCAAGAAGGAGGAACAATTTATCAGAGCAGACAAACAAAAGTCTTGTGTGGTAGAGTGGTATCAAAAGACCCAATTCCCTTCTGGGGGGAAGATGACAGTCACTGGATTAAGAATCATTTGCCTGAAACAATATTTCTGGCAACTAGAGAGTTTGGCATCACTGTCAGAATGGTGCTTACAAACATTTCATCATCTTCTTGCTGTCAGTACAGTCCTGTCATCCCACTGGAGTGCCTTCTCCATCTGTCCTCCTGAAAGGCTGGCATGTATTGTCCAGGAGAGAAGAAGAATTTCTGGTCCAAATGCAGTCCCTGCCCATAAGAAATGGATATAGGAAAGTTTCCTCCTTTCTCCAATGCATGTGCCCTTCTGTGCCTGAGCCCTGTCTGATGGGCCAAAGGGGAGGTCACTCTCCAGAGCAGGTCCAGCCCTCCATGCTGAGTGTCCTTCACCCAGGGGTGTGGGGATGGGATACCAAGTTGTTACCAGGGTGCAGATGCTGCTCTCAGCAATAAGCTTCTTTTTGCTCTACAGGGAAGAGGGAGAGAGGCAGAGCAGATCTGACTGTACAGGAAGGCTTGAGTTGGGGAAAAGCAGAGTGCCCAGCTTTGCAAGGTAGCTTTAGGTCAGGACTTCAGGCCAGGCTGTAGGCAGGAAACCTTGGATGGACAGGAGCAACGTTCCCATGTGAGCACTGAACTGACACTGATGGAGCTGCTTCAGTGCAAATCCCAGCTCAGCCTTTTTCTGGCTCCCAGTGCTGAAGGGGCTGTTTTGACAGTCCAGGTGGTCTCTGTGCTGGTGCCCCTCGAACTAGGACAGCTCTCACCTGCCCTGCTGCAGCCTTTTTACACAGAATTAGAGCTGCCAAAACACAAGGTAAGAGGAGCTTCCTGCAGTTGTACGGGCAGAGATTTTTCTTGCTGAATGATTTTCACCCTGGTTTCCCCCTGGCAGCCCAGCCCCAGTCTGTGCTGTGAGGGGTGTCTAACGCAGCCCATCGGTCACAGCATCCTGGCACCTGATGAGGCTTAGGGGAACACCCCAGCTCTGAGCCCTGCAGCTCTCCCACAGAGCTGCCCTGCAGTGTGCTCCTCTCTTTTCTGCCCCATGGAGCAGAAAAAGGAGGAGCAGCAGTTGTCTCTCAGGGCTGGCCGTGTCATTGGTGTTTCTGCATGGCCATCCTCTTGCTGGTGTTGCTCACCAGATATGTCACTAAACAGCAGCAGAGGGAGACCCAGTGGCTCAGATCTGATTAACCTCTACAACTTTATCCTGTGTTTTAATTGGATTAGCTGCAGGGGGGATGGTTTTGCTCTTGTTCCTGATATTTTCTAGAACAGGTACTTATCACTGTGACATCTGATGGAAGCAACAAGTTTGAATAGCAAGACCTGTGAATAAACAAGCAGTGTTTGCTTCTTCCCCACTGCTCAACGATCAGCTCCTGCCCTTCCTTTCTAAGACACTGCTGTAGCTGATGCCTGTGAGATGGCTTTGAGTAAGCCCTGCAGTCAGATCTCTAGGGAGGTGTGGGCTTTGCCTAACAGCCTGAACCCAGAGTTCCTGGTTGTTAACTGCAGTTCTGTTACTTTTGGGAAGGATTTCTGCTTAGTAAATGTTCAAAGCAGTATTAACTTTCCATGTTCTGTTTCTTTCATCTTTTGTCTGAGCTTTTTAGTTCCCTTCAGGGCCTGATTCTTCTGCTCCTCGGGATTTTTGCATGTATCACCACAGTGGCTGTGGGTTGTAGGGAATTTGCCTTATTCAGCACTGCAATAGCACTTCCTCTTCCAGGACTTCAAAGCTCATTCTCCCCTATCAGTTCATTTAGTTTCATAGGTGAGAAAATGGAATAAGCAGATCAGTAATCATATTCTGTTACAATGGGGAACTGTCTGCTACAGACCTAAAAAAAGGATTGAATCCATTTGATTGTGGGATTGCCTCTAATTCCTCAAGGTGTTGTCTACCTGGGTGGTGCCCAGTTGAAAAAAGGAGAACCAGTTTGGAGGAGTCTTTCCCCCATGTCTGTTCTTCTGCCTGCAGTAGCCAGGTTCATTTACAAGAGGGTTAAAATAGAAGGCTTTTTCCTTGCCACAGCTGTAATTTGTGCTGCATTGGGCACTGGAGAGGTGATGGAGGGGGTACAGGCTGCTGAGAAGCTCTCTCTTACATCTGTTTCTAGACAGCTGTGCACAAAGAGTGAATTGTAGGTGTGATACCAGGCCACAGTTCTGTTCCAGGAGGAATAATAGATGGACCAGCAACAGTCTGGCTGTTACAAGATCAAAAGTGCTGTTACATTAAAGCTGGTAATACTGCCTGGCTTGGCAAAAGCCTGACAAAGCGTTCCAGGGTTTTAATGTATATTCAGATAAGCTGTCTTCCACAGTGGAGCTCAGGCCTTTGAATTTAGTCCATGTACAACAGCAAGGGTTTTAGTGACTTGGTAAGAAGGTAGCTCCAAGGAATTGCCTCTTTGTACAGGGCTTGAATGTAATTAATTTGTGAACACTGCCTGCAGCACAGTTACAGTCCCACACCAGGGGGTTCAGTGCTTCTTGGCACCTGGAGTGCCTTTGCAGGGTGTGTGGTTCCCAGGCACGGGTGCTGCTGCTGCTCCAGAAGAAAACACGAGCATGAAGTTGAGTTATAATGGACATTACTTTCCTTTTTCAGATTTAATGCAATCATGTATTTTGTGTCCACTGCCCCTCGGCAGCTCGCAGGATATGTAAATTGGTAGCTGCAGAGGATGACTGATCTGTTAATAGGTGGAATTTGATGCTCATAAAATGAATGCATTTAATGTTGCATGGCAATGGTTTGCTTCAATTTTCAAGTCTCCTGAGGATCTCTTATTTGGAGTTCTGTGGCTCTGGCTGTATTTGTTACAGAAAGCAATACAAATGGAGAGGCACTGTGGTTTCTGAGGGCTGGGTGTTCTGTTCTCTATGAGTATCACTTCAACCTTTTCTGTATCAAATATTATTCCAAGGAAGCTGTGAAAGTGGGAAATGCAATGATATCTGAAAATAAAACACTGCAGTCAAATTCATGGTGTCCACAGAAATAACTGTCTTTGGAGATCTGCTGAGATATTGTTTTTCTGGAAAGCCAAATTTGAATAGATATTTTTTCATTATTAGGCTTTCATTGAGGGATACAGAGGACTAAAAAGATTTGGTGGGTCATTAAAATAAGTACAGATCTGCCACTGTGGGGTTTTAAACACAAAATGAAATCCTGGCCTCTCAGAAGGGGCCTCTCTTGCTTCCTTCGGGCCCCATGCTAGATTCATTGCTGGTTTTAGAAGGGTAAGGACTTCCTCTGATTTTAATTTTACAATGTTTCTTTTAGCATGCAGACATTGAAATATTCAATTTCTTTTGCTGAGGATTTCATTAAAGGAAGCTCTGCACCCCTTCCATGGCAGAGCATTTGTGTGATAAATCGCATTTTACAAACACATGAGGTGGTGATGATCCCTCGGATATTGCAAAGCTACACTCTGAAAACATTGGTGCTTCTTGTTTTTCCCTTTGGCACTGTGAGACAAATACTTCAGCTTTTCATCACTTCCACAAGCGTGGGCTGAAGGGACGGTAGCAAATACGCAAGGAGAATATTGTGATACACATCATAAAGTTTTGCCAAGGGAAAAGGAACATACAGGCTCAAATGATCCCTTCCCCTGAAGCTTTCATGATTTATTTTAATATTTTCCAAGGTGAAGGGCTGGATCCAAGCCTTGCTACCAGCCAGTATCTTTCATGTCAGGCAAAAAATATTTTACTCATGTCTTCCTTTGCTGCCACCCGCTAGGTAACGGTGACTCCAACACAGCAGCATTTGGCTGTGCAAAGTCTGTCACTGCTGTCATAATGTGCTACTCTGTGGGTACTGCATCCACCTCTGCCTGCTCTGTCCTCAAGGGAAGTGTGGCAGGGTTAGACTGAGCAGTGTCTCAGTTTTGCAGCCTGAGGAAGCGACCTTGGTTTGCTGTGTTCTGAAAGGCCATTGAAAGAGCCAGATTTGCTGTGTGGGCAGCAGGAACAGAACCAGGCTGAAGTATCAGTGTGGAGTGGCTGAGACTGTGGGTGGCACCTTCATGACATTTCTTTCTCTCATTGTGGCATTTGAAAAAAACGCCCCCAGAGGCAGGCAGGGAAGCCTGGTTATGATGTCTTGGCTCTGAAGCTGGCTAGTTGTGATTGCAAGGATCTGCAGCCTGCTCTGGGTTAGTGTAAACACATCTCTCAACTTGCAAGAAACCTTCTGTGTTTCCTTGAAGGAAATCAGTGAGTATGTAGGCAAACCTCAGCTGCTTTTCTTCTGGAGGCTTGGCCTCCCAAATGAGATTCCCATGAGTCTTTTCTGAAGTCCATGAGTTTGTGGCAGCTGAAGGTATTTGGCAGCTTTGGGTACCATCACTCCTTGGGGCTGCAGAAGGCAGCATTGCACTGTGGACTGTCACTGTAACCACCGGCCCTGTGCCACTGAGCTCTGGTGTCAGGGAGCTCTGTCACAGCCCTGCACACAGCTCATGGGGCTCGAGGGGAAAGAACTGTGAAAAGTGGAGGGCTGAAAATTACCTCAACTCATTTCCCACCTTCTCTATCAGCCCCCCACCGCAGATCAAAGATATCTAGAATGTTCCTTTTCCTTGGCATAGGAGGGATTGTCACTTCAGCTTGTCTGAGACCTGGGCCACAAGGCCTGGGAAGGGAAGAGTGAATGGAAAAGCTGCTCACCAGGACTTGCTTCTTCTGGTGACACCAGGTGGCAATTTCTGAAACAATTTTTACTTTAGCTGCCTGTAGAATCTGTAGAGTTGAGAACTGGAGCAAGCAATACTGGTCAATTAAAATGGCTATATAATTTTAATTGACATATTAAAGACTAATGTATGGTATAACTAATTTTTTCATGCAATAAAATAGGACAGGAATTAATCTCAGCTAAGCAACCAGGCTGTCATACTTCCTTACTTGCTACAATGAACATTTTTTTATGTAGTGAGATTTTCTAGCATAAAAAGGCTGAGAGTAGAGGGTGATGGCCATGGTCTTGCTTTCTAACTGGCCCAAGCACGCTGATGTGTAGTACTTCACTGAGGACTAACCAAAACTAAAAATCCTGTCTGTATGTCCTGACCAGCTTGTCCAAGTCAGTGTGATGAGCAGAGCCTGGTTATATCTGTTCTCCATCTGTCCCTTGCTCCATCATCTTCGCTGTCGTTGATTGTTGACGTCCAGCATGAGAGATTGGCTCTTAGCAGAGTGCTGATGGGATCTTTGCATGGAGGATTAAGGCTGGGGTGGATTGGCAGGAGACAGTGTCCTTGCTGTGGGAAGTTTGCCAGGTGTGTGCAAGCTTGGTGCTGCTGCTCTTCCAGTTCCTCCAGTTCATATCTGGACATGGGCAAGGGTCAGTAGCAGCTCCATGACCTCTGACCAGTACATCAGGCCTGACGTGGTCTGATCTGGGTTTGGGAGAGGCCTCCTGCACCCAGCTGCTGCACGTGGCCTTCCAGGAGACTTTCTGTCAGTTTACATCAGCTGCAGCATCCCATGGAGGTGATTTCACACCTGGTCAGGTGTGGACCACTGGGTGCTCACAGGGCTTTAATCAGTGCAGTGATAACACTAACAGAGCAGTGGGAATGCTGGCAGGAGGAGCTGAGATGTCATTTCTTACCATGTCATGCTCCCCAGGTGGTTAATGTGTCTGTAAATCACACAAGTGCTTTCCGTGGCTTTGCTTTCTGCTACTGCCTCAGCTGCCAGGATTCCATGGGACACAAATCTCAGCTTGTGGCAAAAGTGCAGCCTCGTTTCCCTGTGAAGGTACTTGGTATGCATTTCTAGAGCCCTGAAGCATAGCTGAGAGCCCTGCTAAGCTCACTGAATCCAGGCTCTGAGAGATTATATTTCATTTTGTTTTATCAGGTTTGCTTTCCCGTGGAGTCTGTATTTCTTCCTGTGTCTGCATGAAGTATCCCATGGCATTGCAGGTTAGGAGTTTCCCCTTACCTGATCGGTCTCCTGATCTGCTCCTGGGAAGCCCTTGGAAAGCCTTGTTGCTCTTTCCCAAAGGTGATACGTGTCCTGCAGTAACCAAAAGTGTCTGTTACCTTGGAAGGGTAACCTGGGGCCTGGAGGCAGGATTGCTGCTGGCTGTCAGTAGTTCAGGTGATGACTCTCTTTTTCCATATTCAGGACAGACTGGCAGAAACTTCCTGTGCTTTGAAGCCATCACACCAGGGAGGGTTTCCATGTGTGTTGATGCTTTCTACAGCTACAGCAGTTGCAAAAAAGTCTTCTCCCTGTCTGGGGGGAAACCTTTGTATCTAATTCATCTCAGACTCTAAATCTTAAAGATAGCCAAGTAAAAACAGCAGGGTTTGCACCAAAGGTCACAATTTTGTTGGCTTCTTGAAGGGCATGTCAAGAGATGTTTACAGCTTTTAGGAGCACTGTTGGATTTATTTATTTATTTTTGTGTGAAAATCTCACTGGCTGGTATTCCCATATCCCTTTCAAGCCTATTTGAGATGACATTTATTTTGTTTCTTTCATTAAAACTATTTTTATTCCGGTCCATGGGACTGTACAAGTAGAAACGAAAACACTGCCTGGTATTTCCTTGCCTGTCCTATCTGTTTGTCACCCGCAGCTCCTTTCAGCTCTGCCCAGCTCTCCCCCCTTCCCTCCCCACTTGCCTTGAAGGGCTGGGAAAGCCAGCGCTGGCGCATTGTGTTGCCTGTGTGATTGTTGTGGGGTTGTGTTTGTGTGGGGAAGGTCACGAGACACAAAGACCACCAGGCAGGGGTGGGTGGGGGGTGTTCAGTCCCTTTCCATTCAGGCCCTTTGGCAATGGGTGGGAAGAGTCTTGTTTGCATGACAGGATTTCAGGGGGCCATTGCTTTTTGTTTAGGTTTCTTCCACTGCTGCTGCAATGGGCCCTGCAGGGCTACAACAAAAGTAGAGCTTATGTTATGAGATTCATGGGGCTGAAGCAGAGCTGTCAGTGCAGGAGTGACTGGTCACTGACTGGTCACTGCCTGGTCACTGACTGGTCACTCGGAACCGCTCAGATCCAGCCTGAACTGGTCGGAACCAGTCGGAATCGGTTTTAAACGGTTTGGACTGGTTGCAACCGCTCCAGAACCACTTCGGAACGGTCCAGAACCACTCCGGAACCGCTCGGAACCGCTCGGAACCAGGCACTGTGCTCTTGCAGCCTGGAGACTGTCAGCAAACACTGCTGGGGTGTTTGTGCCATGTCCCTGTGGCTCTGGTGGGAGCTTGGACTCTTGTGGGCTGAGATCCTTAGTGGGATCAAGGCTCTGGAAGTGTTGTCTGTGGAATGAGGGTTGGAATGCAGGGGGACAGCTCCACAGACCTGCCACGTGGCTATGCTTGCCTGAGTGTTTCTGAGACTTCCAGACAGTGACTTTTATTTGCAGGATCTGCCTTCTTTCCTTGCTATCAGGTCAACAATTTTGAGAGCATTCTTGTGTTTAAACAGTGCTTACTTCCTCATCACCCCTGTGAGAGGCTGAGCTGCTGTCCCTGGGTGCAGCTTTCCCCTCACCCCTTCCTTAGAAAGCAGCTCAGTCTATATTTACCACTGGTGTGCACAAAGGCAAACATTGTCAGAGGCTCATTGTAACTGTCCCAATTACCCTGATTTCATTTGCATAAGATTGACCAGCCTGTGGTAGTGGCATTGCCTTGGCTGTCTGATACGGGACACTGTCATTTGGGAAGCAGGAAAGAACTGGAATACCCAGGCTGGATGAAAGATGGGGAGAGGGGTGTGTTTTGGTCCCTATCAGCATGGGTGCTACAGCAGCCCTTCCTGGAAGGAGGATAACATGTCAGATCTCAGGCACTGGAAGTCCCTGACCATGTCTGATCCAGATGTAAGAGCTGCCAGCTTCCCAAAGATGCAGATTCCAGTACCCCAAGCATGTCTGAGCATCTGGCTGTGCCATAGGAGTAAACCCTTCCCCTGCATAGTGTGTATGCTGTATTTATCTATTTTTTTGTCAGTAGGTGTTGACCCTGCTCGAATGCTTCTAGACTAAGCAGTGGCCTGCCGTGTGTTTGTCACTTCCCTGGGCACATGTAACCTCTCCTCCTTTGTTCGGATCTTTTCCAGAAAGGTGTCTGTTCCTGCAGGCAGGCACTAAAGCAAGAGGCAAGCAGCTGGGATGGAGCAGAAGTCAGGAAGCAGGCTGAAATGGTATGATCTCTTGACCCAAAGCAATAGCTAGTGCTGGTAGGATCTGCTTGCACTGCAGCAGCTGCTGCTCCTCGATCCTCTCACCAGATTGAGAATGATTCATATTTTCTCTCCCTTCCCCCCAATGCCACATGTAATGTGATCTCCCTGTGCCCAGGCCCAAAACTCTCTTCTGTTTGCAGTTATGACTCTTCATGGACTCAACTGGCCTGTGAAGCTGCAATGTTCAAGCTTGTGAGCTTTGGCAGAGCTTTCTGCCCCCCTGTCCCTGCTGTGTGTGTGCCTGCACAGACCCACATCCATGTCTTCATCTCCCTGCTGATTCCGGGAGTGACTTGCACTCCTGGACAGCTTTCCTTGTTGCCTGTGGATATCACCAAGCTTAGCATGCTTCATGGAGATGCTTTGACCTCTACTCCATCTTACCCCATCCTTCCAAATCCCCCCTGTAGCATTTGGCAATTTAAAATTTTTATTGGTTAGTTATTAGGTGGCAATACAGGAGTGTATCATGGAGGTGGCTGAAGCACAGGCATCTCATCTCAGCTACAGTAGTATTTTAAGCCTCTTGCATCCTTGGGTGAGTTATTTTGTCTCTGCAAGTCACTTTGGTAATTTGGTAATTACCTGGGTGAATTACTTTGCCTGTTTCCCAGTTCAAAAGTGGAACTCTTTATGAAGTGATTATCATTTCAAAATGTACTATGTCCCAGAGACCTGACTGCTAACAGTCAGACCCCAAGTCTCTGTCCTTACATTTTTAAACCTCTCTGAGAGAGTTTGATGATCCAGCCCAGATTTCTCAGGAATTCCTTTGTTCTTTATTTGGCAGGACATGAGCAGGGAAAGAAATCCTTATGTGTTTTCTCAGATGAGATGCTGTTTGTGTTCTGACTCCAGGACACTCACATTTGTTGCCTGAAATTACCCACATTGGTATTGTTATGTTTGCTTGGTGCAAGGAACATCAAAAAAGAAAGGGGCAGAACAGAGTCTCAAGTTGGGGCACAGATGGGCCCCTCATGGTTCCTCTAGCAACCCTTTAAAAGCCAGTTTGTATGTTTGACTTCCCTGATGTGTTGAAAAGGCAAAGTAGGGTCAAGTCTAACATTTAAATTTGGATTCTTTCCAATGTGTTTATTTTTGCAGGGAGCATCCTACCTTCTACTGCATTTCTATGACCTCTCATTTTAACTTATGTGTTAGTGGAGTCTATTTATGAGCAAGCAAAACATGTGCTCCAGTCACCAAATTAGCTTTTAAATGGTTGTTCCTAACAAATATGAAGTGAAATACTATGATTTAAGGCCTTATGCTGTCCCTTTTAAGCTGAGTCACTGTGTCTTTTGTTTTGCACTGGGAAAATAGCTTTGGCACACGTTCACTCAGGGGAGACTGATAGACCCAGGAGGAAAACAGAGACACTGGGCTCCCAAAAAGGATGGAAGGGCATCTAGTTTTCTGCTCTGCCAGTGAGGTTCAAGTAATAAGATGTGCCCTTCTAAAATGCTTTGCTTTCCCCAGCTGTGCAAAGGGAGGAGGTGGATGAATAATAATACAGACAGCATTTTCTTGTTTGAAATTCATCAAAAGGCTGGGGAAAATACTGCTTTTTTCTTTTCAAGCAAAATATTTAATTTTATTTGAGCTGAACCATCTGGGCACTCTGAATAGGAATGTAAATGACAGTTTTTAAGGAAACATTTTAAAAATGGCAGTGTCCAGTGCTTTGGCCTTTTAGAATCTGAAGGAACTTCTAAACAATCAATATTCAAATCTAAGGCAAAATCTCAGGAAAGTCTTGGCATGACTGAAATCTCAGAAAATCTCTTTGCTTGGAAAAGTTTTGTTTTGAAAAACAAAAAAATCCTTGCTTTGTAAGTGGGAGAAAAGCCCTGCAAATAACATTGCTGATGAACAATATCATGCATATAAACTGCATCTTGTCCCATCCTTGGAGCAGTGTTACACTTGCATCTCTTGGGCTGCTGCTGTAATTATCCTGGTGCTTTATCCTATCAGCCTTTCCATGTCACTGGTTCAGTTTTGCCACAGCTCCCTTTGATGGGGGCAGTCTGACCTTTGGTGGCTGCTGTTTGGTCTGCCCTGGGTTCATGAGAATTTTTTGGCTGGGAGCAAAGGAGGTGGAGGGATTATACAGGGACAGACGATGGTAGCACTGTCTGCTCGAGGCAGCTTTTCTGCTCCTGGATTAAAGTTCATGCTGTGTTACTTGTCTGTCTCTCTAAGGCCTTGTCAAGTCCATGTGGGAAGCTGTTCTGTCTGCACTATTTCACTTTGTGCTGCTCAGCTCTCTCCCTGCCTTATTTCTCCTCCCTCTTTCCCCTTCCATTCAAGAGGCATCTTTCAGTCTTCCCCATTCAAGGTCTGTCTTTGCTCTCTGCCCTGTGTAAAAGTTCCATGCTCTCCCTACCATTCATCACCTCTTGCTCATTCACCTCCCTGCTTTTCTTTCTCCATTCATCTGGGCTTCCCCTCAGCCAGTCTGGGCTGCCCTCTCCTCTTGCCCCTTCCACAGTCTTCCTTTTGTGCCTTTGCACTCCCCTCTCCGTGGCCATCCAAAGCCCAGCAGTCTGCAGTGTGCTCTGTGAGGGTGCTCTTCTAGAAGCTGGCCCCAGCTGATAAGCAAATTAATCCTCAGTGGAAGCCTGTTGGGACTGTTTTGAGTGGATTTGTCTCTCTAGTTACCCTGCAGGTGAGAAGATTTATTTTCCCCCCACTTCCTGGAGATGCAGCATGATGCATGAGCAGGAAAGGTATTATAATTTCCTCACCTTTCTGTTCAGTCTGGTCTTTCTGTCTCTCCCTCCTGGCTTGTTTCCCCTTTGTTTGCAGCTGTTGCAGCTCTCAGGTGACTCTTTGGGAGATTGTTTAGATTTCCTCATTCCTGAGGATTGAATGAATTCTCTTAATTATGCTGGGTCTGTAATTATGGTTGTTGCCTGTGTCTTTTCTGCTTCCTTCTTTCAAATCATCTACTTGGAGGCTGTGTCAGTTTTGTCAAGCCATCTCTGCACTCCAATATGTGTTTTAAGTGTTTCCCATGTAACAGAGCTTGTGAACTGTACTAGGGCTTGTTGTTTCTGGGTCTCAATGCAGCCATGACCCTGTGCTTGTGATGCAGACACAGGAAATAGGGACTGCAGCCTCTGCCAAAGATTTTCCAGCTTGCTCAGCACCTGGTCCCCTGCAGCTCCCAGACTGCCAGCAGTGTGCACACATCTCCCCATGGTACTGAAGGATCAGGTCTCTGTTGCAGTGTGGCAGGAAAACAAAGCAGGAGGTCTGCTGGCCTGTGGGTGCCATTGCTTTAAAATGTCAGACACGTTTTCTTTCTGTTTGAAAACTTGTGGCAGAGAGAACTCTGGAAACACTGTCCCTTGTATCCAGTAAGAGCATATAGGAATCCGAAATGCAGCTTGATTTTTCTGATTTGTGGTTTTTCAGCTTTGGCACTTGGACAAATCTCTTCTACCTGTAAACCAAAGCATATTTGACATAACAGACATTGGTAAAGTGCAAACACTGCAGGAATGACTATTGCAGTTCAGTGCAGGGAACCTGCAGTCTGGGTGTCATCCAGGAATGATTTGGATAGATCACCTAAGAAACAATGCAAACCACCACAGCTTTCAGCAGTCTGGCTCCTTCCTGCAGCTCTAACTGCTGTGATCACCCTGGAAAGATGCAAGTTGGGATTTCTTGCTCTCAAGCGTTTACATGGTCGAAGTTAGAGAATAATTAATGCTCCCAGCTCCAGGCTGCATTTGCAACCAGGCTGTCTGCAGTACCTTTGAGATGGTTATGACGTTGCAGTGTAATGCCAGTGCCTACCAGGCATTGCAGGGAATCATGTGATACCTCTGGCTCCTCTGCACTAGGCTGACCTAAACTTCTGCTCCAGTTCAGCTTGGAAAGCAGAGTTTCTTTAGCAGCTTCTAGTCTCCATGACTGAGCAAAGCCAGCTGTAAGACCAGTATGAGTTAAATACCTTTCCCAGTCTGTTTGGCAGGAGTTTTGCTCCATGCTTTTTGCTCTAACCAGAAGCATGGTTTGAATTTCAGTACATGTGGGTCATTCTGGCTACACGTGTGCTGTGGCACTTGTTAGCTGGAGCTCTAAAGGCATCTGTTTAGCTTGAGCTTTTCTGAGCCCTAATAGTTTGCTGTCAGGTCAGAAGAGAACTGTTGGGGTCATCTATTTTCTCCTAATGTAGGCAAGAAGATTTTCTGAGTGATCTGCTTGACCTCAACCATACCTCATCTCCTAGGAGAACTTGCAATTCAATTGTAAATCTTCTGGTGAAGCTAATGAGATGTTTTCACTTGTAAATAGTAAAAATAATCAACTTACTCTAATCTAAGACTGTCCAGTTTGACTTCTAGCCCCTAGATGTGATTTGTCTTGGTGGAGATTCCTATACTGCCAAATTTCTGTTCCTCTGAACAGAGAACAAGTCATTGCTTAACCTTCCCTTTTGTAAGATAATGAATTGAGCCTGTCAGTGCAGCCAGGCAGACTGTACCAGTAAAAAGTGCCAAAGAGGTAATGTCACCTCATTTACAAACCTGCAGGTCACAGTTCCTTCTTTGCAGGCAGTGTTACCCTGAGAGCACTCACTATAACAAGCAAGGGGTTTTTTCCCCTGCCAGGAGTGGCTGCTGCAGAAGATGGCATTCCCCACCCTGTCCACTGGCTGATATTCTTGCCTCCTGTGCAGATGGCTTTCTGTTTATTTTTAAATGTAATATATATTGTTTGCAAGTACCCAGATCTACCAAAAGACCTTGCTGACACTTAGTAAGTTCCTGCTTTAACTAATCTGTGAGCATGATACACACTTTTCCTTAGTTTGCTCCAAAATCACTAATGAGAATTCTGTAGGAGGAAGAATGAATTCTCATGGGACCCCATTAGTGGTATTGCCACATGACAGTGGCTCTCTGGCTTGGATTTATTTTTGAGACCTGTCAAACAGCCAGATTTCAGTATGTTGAATGTGTGACAGCCTGAGTTTGTGTCACAGTAAATCCTCAGACTCAGGTTTGTCCGGTGATGTCAGATGCCCTGCAGAAATCAGTCATACCAGCAACCCTGGCTTATGATCTGCACCCAGTTTGTGTTCTCATCCAGATAATATCAACTGGACATAATCTGTTTTCTGTGGCCTATTCTGACTGATATTAGACCAGTCCTCTTTCAAGTGTGTATTACTCAGTATCAGTCCTTTGTTCCTTTGCTGTGGGTTGCTGTTAGACCAACAAGACCTGCTGTATACCATGAAATTCTTGCTGGGCAGTTTAGGGAGCGGGGTGTGTGCCAGTCACTGTGATTGCACAGGAGTCTTGGAGCCATGCTTGGAAGGGCTGCACTGCTGATTCAAAACTGGAAGAAAGGGAGCAAGCAGATCTTGATGTTCTTCCAGTGTTTCCAGACTTGCAGAAAATCAGTATTTGTGATGACTTTTAAAAAACTTTTGGATGAAAGTTACCTTGACCTGCCTGTTCCAAACCAACTTCAGCAGCTGCTGTGTAACATTCTCCAGAGTTACTGCTGGGACAGAAAGTGCATCATCATCATCATCATGTGATAGAGATAATTCATTGGGCTTTTGTCCACATACAGAACATTTTAACTCCACTGACTCTTTTACACTGATATCACCCATGCAACTTTTTCCAGATAATATCAGATGAAAAACCTGTTTTGAATGAGAAGACTCATGTGCCTCATCTGTACTAGCATAGATGCAGCTGTGACAGAAGACATTATCCATAGCAGTGAATTTTACAGAAATTTTATGTATGATTAGTTGATTCAGGGGTAAGCAGGGATCTGACTGTAGGAACTTGGTCTGAAATACAGCCCCCACTGAACAGCTCTTTTCACTGTTGTGTGTTAGTTTCTGGTTCACTTTGGTTTTTATTATTATTTTCTTTGTGGCAGTAGTGATTAGAGCCTGTCTGTCTCCCAGTTGTGAGATTGACTGTACATGCTTACTTCTGGTGAGTTAAGTAATCCAAAACAATGCAGCATCTCACCCAGAGTGTGTTGCTTTTTGGATCTGAATGAAGTAACTTACATGTTATGTCTCCTCATGGTGTAGAAGCCCTGAGAGATGTAATTAATATTAATAGAGAATTTTGAGATTTTCCAGTCAGACATGTCTAAAAACACATAAACAATAATTATGTGGTAGTAAATGAGGATATCATGTGTCTTATGATACTATGGATATTGCTGTTTTTCAGCTTTTGATATTTAATGCCTTACACCATCCAGGTGAAAAATGGGCTTTATTTTATCTAGACTACAGAACTCATTGCTTCAGGAGATTGTGGAGGCCTAAAAATTGGAGGAATTCAAAACGGAGAGCAAGGGATTGGGCATTCATACACTAAGAATGTTGGGGCCAGTGCTGACAAGCAGTTCTGCAAAGTCATAAACCCCTTGCCTCAGGATTTAAGAAAAGATTTTAACTGTTCAGGTGACTTTGGTCACACCGATCACCAGGTGGTCTCTTGTTGCTTCATCTTGTCCACAATCTCAGGAATGAGCGAGAGCACCAGAGCTTGGGCTTTTGGATCCATGACTCACAGTCTGGGTCACAGCCTGCCCAGCCTCTTACTGCAGCTGAGACAATGGCCCTTGTAGAAATGTGCAACATGGCCAATGCTGGATCAAGATTAAAAATAGTACTTTCACCTAAAAAACCCACCTGTGACTTTTTAGAGTGCGTCAGCTTCTTTCCATTAGTTTTAATGCACTGCCATAAATAATAAAACAGGAAGCAGCAGGGCTGGAGAAGGCTCAGTCTATAAACATGTCTCTTTGCATTAAGCCTTGTGGCGTAATGGAGGGCATCTGCTGCCACCCATGCTGTCTCGTTCATCTTGTAATTATCTCCCTCACTTTCAGTGCTGCATCTCCTTCCCTGTCAGCACTGCTGGTAATGGAGCTTCTATTTACCCTGGCTTCTTTCTGGGGAGCAGCTCTGGTTTCAAAGGCAGCACAGTGGTGTATCTTGAATAATTTAGTTCCGGGTGGCTTGAACACTGTCTGTAATTCCCCAGCTGAGACTAGAGGCTGGTTTCTGGAAGTGTTCTGCCAGGTGGCTGATTTGGAGAGAGGCAGTGGGATCTCTCAGAGTGGTGGGGTGTCGAGCTGGCTGAGGACTGAAAGCCTCCTCAGCAGATCCTGTGAGCTCCTCTCAGCTCTGTCCTCTCTTAGTGCCTTAGCAAGGACTTGCAGCAAGAAACCCACAGGCAGAGGATGGATAAGGAAGAGAGTTGTATTAAAAATGAGCATGGAGACAGAAACATGAATTTGGGTACCCAGCTTAGCCTGGTGGGCTTCCTCTGCAAGATGTGGGTCAGAAATTGCTGGAGTCTCCAAGAGCAGGATTTGCTTGGCCTATGGCAGTTATGGACCAGGGGTGATGTTTGTGCCCTGTAAATGTGGAAGTCACAACATCACACAGCTCTGTGGCTCACTCCAGTAATCTTGGCAATAAAAAGAATCAAATCTGCCTCCAAGCCCTCTTTCCTTTCTGCCTCAGGACTGAGTAGTGGCACACTCGTGAATCTTGTGATTCTCTCATTCTTGTTGAATCTGTGCTTCCACTGTCTGTTTAGATAAAGTGCTTCTGCAGAAGGTAACAACAGATGGTAGTAATGTAGGTCCCTTCCTTGTCTTTATGCCTAAGACACTAGGAGAAATAAATTAGAACAGAATTGCCTCTATAGATTGGCCAAGTAGCTCATGAACCTGGTCTTTCAGGCCATTCTGCTCTTCAGGGAAAAGAGAATCCTATACCAGCCCCCTCCATCTCTGCTTTGCCATGTGCTGCATGGTGACAGGCTCTCTTCTCCGGAATGTTCCTGGCCTAGGTGAGTGCTGAGCTGGGCAGCTCTGTGCTCTCACCGCAGCTTTCCTGGGGAGCAGGTATGTCTGGGAGCACTGCTTGGGGAGGGAATATCCTCTGAGCTTAAAAGCAATCTGGCTTTTGAGAGCTGGGTGATGTTCCCAGCCCTCGGGTTCACCTCAGGTCAAAGCAATCTAACATGCCCTAAAAGGACTGCTGGACAGCCCTTAATCACTTTATATTGTCCGGGCAGTGGTGAGTAAATTCATTATTCACAGGGGAGGCAAGTGTTCGTCACTGGAGCAGGCAGTAATATTTTACCACGTGTGTTCAGGCAGCTCAGATGAGGTGACTTTAAATGGTGGGAAGCTGGATTTCAGGGTGAGGGATATGCATTTACCTCTGCCTGGCCTTCCTCTCTGCTGGATCAGGGTTTCTCACTTGCATGTCTCACCTTTGGACGAGAGAGCAGGATCATTAAACATCTCTAGACTGCAGAGACTGTGCCACCTAACACCTGAGTTCCATCCAGCAAAGCTCAGAGTGGTTTGTGAAATCCTTGGAGATGAAAAGATATTTCATGCAATTGACTCCCCCTTTCCAGTGGAAAAGGGCCTACATATAAATAAGAAACAGGCCAACTGTTGAGAGCTCCTTTCTGATGGGAAATGAACCAGGAACTGTCATTTCTATATAATAGGGAGGAGAAGCCAAAGCTCAAGGCAATTTCTTTGCAGATTTTCCTAGTCTGGAGCAGAGCTGGGGTCAGTGCCAGGAGGCCTGACACTGCCAGACCAGTCTCTCCCAAAAGTGAAGACACCACCAGACCTTAGAATGATTCAGATTTTAAGGAACTGGCCCAACTCAAGGCCAATTTCCAAATTAGATGAAGTTGCTTGGAGCCTTGCCCACTGGAAAGACAACTGTGGCTTTGGTGATGTGGAGACAAAGCCTTTCAATGAGGAAACTACGGGTGGTAGCAATCCTAAAGCCAGCCAAGGGTCCTCCTGTTGTGCCCGGTTCAGCTGGTGACTCTCCAGCTGCCCCATGCCCCTGAGGGCTGTTTGCCATGGGGAGAGAGGAGCAGCTGGCTGCACTCTGTGAAATGCCTCCGTTTTCCCAAGATGCTCATTGTCTGTCTGCAGCACCAGCCTCCACCCTACTTGCTCACTCAACCGTGGCTGATGAGCCTTTAATTAAAGAAGAGGAACAATTTGAGATTGCATTTTCTTTCCTCACCGAATTTCCTATTTTCATCACAGTTTGTGAGGCCCCCTCACCTTACTTTTGTCTTGTAGTTTTGCTGTGGAACCTTTATTTTGTGGTGTGTCTCCTCTAATATAAGGAAGAAACAGGAGAAAAACAGTTTGTTTTGGGCCAGGGAATTAAGATCCTGGGTCAGATGGCTGCCATGGTCATTAACATATTTACATTTTTGCTTAAGAGCCTGGTTGAGGATCAAGGGAGTTAAGGGTGATTGTCATTGAAATGCGGAGGAAGCCTTGCATGAAATCGCCGTTAGTGTTCTATTGTCTGGGGGACGAGGGGGGCAAACGGCTTCCTTATCCCGATCACTGCTCTGCCCGGTTTCACGGGCACGCAGGAGGAGCTGCGCCCGGGGAAGGCACCGCGGTGCCCGTGCTGTGGGAGCTTTGCTCCCGTGGGGCTGGAGCCGGGCTCGGCACAGCCCCGCTGCTGCCTGCGGGCACGGTCTGTCCGCGGGGAGACCCTGGTGCTCGGCTGGCCTGGCGGAACAATTGGCCCCCGAGGAGATCGTCATGGATAAATGCATGAAGCGGCTAGCTAAGGTCAGTTGCCTCTTTTATAATTGATGGAGCTGAGTGTTTTGAGTCTGCTGTCGCAAGTTTTTGCACTGGTGCAGCATCACCTGGAGTGCTGTGTGTAGTTTTGGGCATCGCATTATTAAAAAGACAAGAAGCTGTTAGAGTGTCCTAAGGAGGCCATGAGGATGATGCAGGGTCTTGAGGGGAAGCTGTGTGAAGAGTGGCTGAAGTCACTTGGTTTGTTTGGCCTGGAGGAGACTAAGGAGAGACCTGCCTCAGTGTGGTCTTCAACATGCTCATGAGGGCAGTGAAGGGACAGGTTCTGATCTCTTTGCTCTTATGACCAGTGACAGGACTCATGAAAGCAGCTAGGGCTGAGTCAGGGAGAGGTTTAGGTTGGATGTCTAAGGGTGGCTGTGCACTGGAACAGGCTCCCCAGGGCTGTGGTCACAGCACCAAGCCTGTCTGAGCACAAGAAACGTTTGGACAACGCTCTTGGGCACACAATGGGATTCTTGGGCTGTCCTGCACAGGGCTAAGAGCTGGATGGAGCCTGGAGGACTCCATGATCCTGATGGGTCCATTCTAACTGGATGGACATTCTGTGATTCTGTGATTTGCCATGTGTGGGGACACAGGATATGCAGGACCTGCTCAACCCCTTGATTTTTGTGGATACCAGAGTTTGAAGGAGTTTGAAGTATTGTTGTGGATTTTGAGTGGTGACAGATGAGATTTTTATAAGCTTTTTATAGAGAAATGTTACACAATTTTAAAATTGTTGAAACATAAATGAGAGGACTTCCTTACAGCTGGGGTTGACAGTAAAACGTTCTGCTCCAACCTGTGCTCTGGCCCTGTCCTGAGGTATTTGAGTTTAGATGTCAGTTGTTCATTGTTCATCTCTTACTCTCACATGGTTCAAATCCACTGATTTACTTCAAACTTATTTTTAATTATGATCATTAATATGGTGCCAAAAGATAATTATATATAATAACATGGAAGAAGAGAAGAGAGTCGATAGCCAAACTGCACTACAGAAAACACCAGCTACCTTCTACCACTGCTTTGATTTTTGTGGAGCAAGCAGCAAGACTTCAGTGAGCTGAAGGAGGAATGCTGGTGCGGATTGGTGTGAGAAAGAAGCAGATTTCATTGTAGCCACCAGACAGCTACAGCCTCAGCTGTGTCTTTGGAAGCCAGCAGCCAGTAACAGCAACATCCTGAGTGACAGGATGTATCAGCTCCAGTGCTAGAGTCTGAAGTCATTAGTGTGTCCTTGTGGGCTGGTTTGAAGCTCTGAAGCTGTTGTGTAATTTCTGTTCTTGGTTACAAAATGCTTCTTTTTGGAAGGCTTTAAAGCAGAACAAAGACTGGGAAAAGTGGTTTGTGATCTCAGCAGTTCTTTTGTTCTCTGTGTGCCTGTGTGCTTCAGCTCAGTATCTCATCTGCCCTTTGAAGGAATAGCCATGTTCTCTGGGGCTGCAGCCCTTGGTCTTCCCTACAAAGTCAGTGAGCACACGGCATGGGGAGAGTCCCCCACTTTGGGTGCTGACCCTGGCCCTCAAAGTAGAGAGGTGCTTAATCCTTCAAGGAGCAAATGGTTTTGTCCTGGACAAACTAGGTACTGACATTTTAAATATCAGGATACAGTCAAAGTGGTGCAATTAAGTAAGATGTTGGTTAGGTCAAATGTTTTTGGGAAACAAGGATGAACAGAGCAGTGTCTATGGGGTTGCAGGTCTTAGATCCATTCTCTGAATGACTCATCTCCCAGCTCCTACAAATTCCCCTTGAGAAAGGTTGTCCCAGGTATTGTGCTAATAATACTTTATTTCCTGGCTATGTGTGTCTGGGATTGGGCACCACAAACAGGCAGGCCTGAGGGTCACAGCAACAACCAAAACTCATCAGAGCTGAGCCTAAGAGCAAAGTCCTGAATTTTGGGGTTGGTTTTAGAGTTTGATCTGTTAACTCAAAGCATCAGAGTGGGCTGGAGTAGGGGAGCTAAACTTCTCCAGGGATTAATATTAAGCCTTTGTTTAACAGTAAACAGCTGATGAAATCCACCTTTGACTCTGGGTGCCATCTGTCAGGGAGGTACATCCAGGCTACCTCGCAAGGGCAGGACAACCTTTGGCAGAGAACAGGAGAGAGTGCCCAGCTCTGACTGTCCATAGGTCACTTGGTTTATCTTGTTTTGTGTAATCCACTTGCCCCAGCAGCTTCTTCACTGAGGGGCTGCTGCTTTGACCAGAGGCAGACAGTCCTGCTCCAGCAGGGAGCTGTGACCTCTCCTCCCCAGGTTAGACAGCTCCTCCTCAGCCAAGCAGCTGGGGAGAGCAGAGCAAAGATCTTCAGGCCAGAAGGAGATGGAGCCAGATCCTTGCACATGGGCACTGCAGCCTCTAAGCAAGCAGCCCATGCTTGAGGCAGGTCTGTGTTACAGCTGTTCTGCCCTCTGCAGAGCTATGCCAGCCCTGCTGCTGGCAGTCATTCTCTGCCACATCCTCCTTCCACCTCCTCCCTTGCCAAGGCAGCCTTTACTCCACTATGTCTGATCGAAGGCCCGGTGCCTGTTCAACTTTTGTTTTCCATTAGGAAAGAGTGAAGATTGTCAGGACCTTTTTGGCTCTGCCAAGGCCCTGTTATGTACCAAATGTTTCCATGAAAAGGCTCCCTCCTGACCACCCTGCCTCCTGACAGCCATTCAATCCAGCCAACAAGCTTGATATCATTATCTACAAAAGGAGGCCAGCAAGCACCAGGGTCCTCACAGCCAAGTTTGGGAAATCAAAGGCAAAATCTCCCAGCAACAGAGAGCTGGTGGAGATCAAACTGCACCAGGGCTAGTGCAGGCTGGTCTGGCAGCTTGCAGCACTAGTTTTCTAAGCACATCAGAAACGTGCTTGGTGTGGTGCCAGCACTGGCTTTGTCAGGGCTGAGGCTGTGCCCTGTGAGCTGGCAGCCCCTCACAGAGTGCCCTAGAGGCCACTGGAGCAGTCATAAATTTGGACAGCCTTGTAAAGGTATCTCTTTCCATCAGTGGCATTTCTAGATTAGCTGCTTAGGGAAAACAGTGATGTTTTTTGGTCAGAGTGGGATTCACTCCAGTTTGAACCTGGGACTTTCCTTCTGATGACTCTGGTTTACGTTCCCAAACTGGCATGTGGTTGCCTTGTCACTTTGAGTTTGACATGGTGTTCATCTGCTTTGCTCCCTGTCCAAAGATTTTTCCTTCCCAAGTGTCTTAAAATAGCCCTTCAGCAGTGAAAGCACTTACCATAGTGAAGACATCTGTAGAGATGATCTGGAAAGGTGACTGTCAGAAACACTGAGCTGGAAAGGGCTTGAGGAGGGATGGCATATTCCTGTACTGCAATTGTGTTAGGAAATAAAGGAGTAAAACTGTTTTCAGTGCATTTTATCTCACAAACTGCATCTCTGACTTGCTTAATGTTCCAGATAGGAAGAGACATAAAAAATAGACAAGAGAAATGATGCAGAGGGAAGGAAGGTGAAGGGAGCTGACGTACATGAAGCTGGGGTGGAGATGGAATGATGGTGTGGACAATGGTGCCTGGACTCACCCCTCGCTGCAGCAGGGTGCTTTCCTTCCCTGGGTGATTGCAGGGCATGCACCAAAGCCTAGAGCAGCCCCTGGGTCCCTGTGGGTCTGCATGGGTGATGAATGCACAGGAGGACAGTTGTGTGTAACATGGGATTGTTAATTGTGGCCCTCTCCCCTCCTGTCCCAGTTTGATCCTGACAACACCGGCTACATCAGCACGGAGAAGTTTCGCTCCCTTCTCCAGAGGCACGGCTCGGAGCTGGACCCCCACAAGCTGGAGGTCCTGCTAGCCCTGGCAGACAGCAACTCTGAGGGGAGGATCTGCTACCAGGACTTCGTCAACCTGGTGAGTGCTCTGGCTGGCAGCCCTTGGCACTGCTCAAAACACGGGCTGTCGAGGCACAGTGTCTCTCTCTTTCTCTGCCTTTATTAACACCAGTGTTTGCTGCATCACATTCTGCATGGACTTGCTGAGGCATTCAGTGGTGACTGAATGCTTCAGCAGGAGTCAAATTGTTTCTGATTTTTCCAGGGAAACAAATTTGCATGGGAAGGAACCGTGGGAGCTGTAGTAAGATCATGAGGCAATGGCTGCTGCTAGTTTAGAGGTTTTTGCTCTCGGTATCAGTTGCTAGCTGCTATAATGAGCCATTTGTTTGCAAGCAAAGGTCTGTCAGTCTGGATGTCTCCTGTTTTATCTAGAGATTTCACCACTTCCAGACAAAAATATATAGATAATGTGTTGACGTGCTAGGTGGAGTCATATTGCACTGCTGGAGGCATCAACAGCAACAGGGATAAAGTGTTTCTAGGTCTTGTTCATATTATCCCAGGTGGGGTGTCTCAGAGTGCATGAGTCATGATCTGGATGCCTCTCTATCTCTGCTAATGAGTCAATTAGTGAAGGGATCGCTCTGTTTCTTGTCAAGGCAGTTTGTTGAGTCAACACAATTGTAGACGTGCTGTCAGGTGCCCAGGATGAAAATGTTGTTTGCAAGATATCTTGGACACTGGCCATTCATGGGCTTTGCCTTGTTCTTGCTCTGTTACTGAACATCTAAATCCCAGCAGATTTAATGCAATATTAATATAAGCCTGGGTGACAAAGAGGAATGGAAGTTGGGAACATCTCTGAGGTTTCTCTGGAAAGCTGGATGTGTCCTTGATGCAGAGTACAGTAATTTGCACCTCTGTGTGTTCTGCAGACAATGTAGGGATCTGATTCCTTTGTCGTGGTCACTCATGCATGTGTTCTTGGTTAAGAAAGTGTATTGCATATGCCCTGTTTTCACATAATTCAGAAAGTATGATAACGTGAGCCAGCTGTCAAGGGCCCAGGTCATGACTTCCATCAGGCTGTGGGCAGTGTCAAGGTGAAATTACTTTGCTGGAATGGCATAAACCTGCTGTATCTAACCAGGCTGTCTTATAAGCCCCTTGCCTGTGTCTAGGTGCACAGTAAAATAAATTCAGCAACCCTTAAACAAATCACACAGTGAGAGGTTTTCCTCAGCTCCAGCACAGCAAACAGTGTGGTCCTCAGTGATCAGCAGAGTATTTATAGTAACAGCTGCTTGTTCCACAGTTGGGGATATTCAAAGTACCGTGCAAGCATTCGCTAATTGGGCTGCATAACACTTAGGTAGCAGGAAGAGGCATCATCGAATTTCTTCTGCGGAAATGATGGCCTGGGGCCAGCCAACACATTGGCAACAGGCTCAGGAATAGAACTGGGCTTTTTCCTCTCTCCTGGCTCCACAGGGCTCAGGCGCAGCACAAGCTAATGAGAGGGAGGTGGGAGGTGAAATGTTGGACATTCTCCTCCTTTGGGAGTAGGAGCCGTGGCAGCTCACACCCAACTCATGTGGTTTCTGCAAAACAGCAAATTTCCTTCACTGCTATTGAATGACTCCTATAAAAAAGCCATTGATTTTCCTGTCATTGGCCCCTCTATCCTTGTCTGCATTTTTTGCATTTTCTAATCAATAGGCAATGCAAATGCCAAAACATTAAACTACTTATAAATGACATCTCTCTTCTCACTTCTCCTCTAGTTTCTATCGATTTCCAACATCCAAACGTTTTTTAGGGCTCCTTTCTCTTTTCCCTGCCTTCTGAACTTTCTTTTGAACTTCCTGGAAGTTCAAGATGGAAAGAAACAGCACAGTTGATAGAGAATCACTGTGAAATTAGGGATTTCCTTCACCTCCCAGCTGTCAATCCTCAGCGTGGTGGTGTTTAAGTACATGTTTGTGCTTGATGATCTTTAGCCCTCTCTGCTTTATGCTGAGGTTAATTTGTCTGTTTCAGTAGCTTAGCAAGAGTTGACCTGCTGCCAAAAATGATGGTGCTGAGTGTGGGGATGGGAAGGCTGACCTTTTGCTAAACCAGAGGCTTTGCAAGCGTGGCTCTATGCATGTAAGGTTTTCCTTTCCTCCAGCATCATTTTGAGCACCAAGAGCTCTGCCTGCTGTCCCAGACACTGGGATCCCCGGCTAAAGGACTGCTATTGAGCAAAACTGTGTTATCCTGTGATGTCCAAAATGTTTTGTGAACTTCTAGATACATCAAAAATGTAGTTATAGGACTTCTCACCTTAATAACAACATCCATGCCTATGCCTCTCAATTCAGCAAAGCAACTTAAATTTATGAAATTGAAAGTTTTAAAATATGAGACTAGACCCCAGAAAGCACTTGGGAAATAAATTGAGAAATGAATAAATTCAGGGAAGATGAAAACTCCTGGTGTGATCTGCAAACAGAAAAGGCTCAAACATATCAGATAGACAACTCATTGGAAATTACTTCTCCTCAGTGTGTATGAAATTCAGCTCATGTAGCTGTAAAACACAGTGCTGCAATCATACTCATTTCTGTTTCTGCACTGGGGTTTACAGTCACGGCAGAAAGCAGTTTCAGATGGGGTTTCTTATGCTGTGTCTGAGACAGTGCAGAGTAACAAAAGTGTTTCCTGTACAAGTGGAGACATCTCGTGCATCTCTGCTGTCTGATTGCTTTGCACATTGTGAAAAGAAATGCACAGAGAAAATTCTGGCTATGAACATCATGGGCCACAGGAGGAGATAGTAAACCAAGGTGTTTAACTGACTTTGCCACTTTTAGAGAAGAGGCAAGCCAGGAGCTAATTATACCTGAGATGTTATTTGCTGGGATTCTTGCTAAATAACAGTTGCTATTGGCAGTCCTGGATTATTTCACATAATATCCTGTGAACTGTAATAGAGCTTGCAGTAAGTAGTAAACTCTAAGACAGAGTTCATGTGACTTGAGAAAAACAAAACACTGCTGCTTCCAACAAAAATGTTTACCTGTGGCTTGTAGTAACTTGATGCTGATGTAGCATCTCAGTAATGAGCAAAATATATGAACTAATTAAATGCACATCCTTTATTTTCCAGATCAAGAATCACCACCTGCTTTGCTTTCCCTGGCCTTGCTGCCTTCTAGGGACAGGCTAATTCTACCTCATTTTAAATGTGAACAACAGGAATTTTTGAAGCACTGTGTAACAATGTTTATTGAACCACAATGTTGGTCTTGTCCTGCAAGCAGTGTTCTTTCAAGTAACCTTGAAATTTGAAAGTGTTTTACCTCCTCTATTGGAAGTGCTGGAAGGCTTAAGCCTGGCACATTTAATAGGAATCAGGCAAAACCTTGAGCAGGGATAATTTTGTTTTGTCTCTCCTGCCTCTTTCTTTGAATCCCTAGAGTAAACCACTGCTTGGCCAAAGCAGATCAGAATGTTGGTATTTGGTATTTGGGTTTTTTCCCTTTGATATTGTTGGGGAAAGTGGTACCAGGTTGGCTCAGAGGATATGAACATCTGTGACAGATGAACCTAATGCTGAGATACGCATTTTGGGAAAAGCTGTCTCTACCCACATTAGCATTTTGTAGAAGTGTGGGCAGAAGGAAGGAAATAAATGTGAATCTTGAAAGCAAAATTGATTGGAGAGGTTGCATTTGTAAGTAAAGTGGGTTATAAAACTGGAGCTGGCAGAAGCTTTTAAAAAGCTTGTGCTAACTTTTGATTTAGTGTTCTCTGTCTTGGAGGATCAGAGCTGGAGAGCTGAATGCATTGCCTATCACAGAGCCCCATGTGTTTAAAAATAGCTTGAGACCAGTCTCAAAGATGCCAATACATAATGGGCAGAAATCCATGTTTTTCAAAACCTTCTGAGTGAGGCTGAATAAAACCATGAAAAGGGTACTATGCCCCACACAAGCCCTGAAGTTGGAGATGGGGGAAATGCTACATGACTTGGCTATTGATTATCTGAGGTAGCCCCAGTACTACAGATATCCAAGGAACACAGAGAAATAAGAACATCAGTTGACAGTCAATGCTTCTCTGTTTTGGAGGGACAGGAGGAATGGGCAGAGTGGGTCGCAGTGCCATCACCTCAGATGCCCCTTGCCTTCCTCCAGTGATTAACAGGAGGTGGCTCCCTGCAATGATTACTGTGTTTAAGCAGCTTGGTCCAGCTTGGAGCAATTCCCTGATTGCCTGGGCACTGAGAGCACAAGCTCTGCCTTTGCTGGCTTTGGTGTATCCTCTGAAACCAGCATGATCCCAGACAATTGGAAGCCAATGCTGTTGAGTGTCATCTCTTGCTTGGTTCTGGGAGGCTGGAGGTGCTGGTGGTTTGAGCAGTTCTTTCAGAAGGACCAGGCTGTCGTGTTTGCTTTGCTGCCTGTTACAGTGGAAGGTCCCCCTGCAGCAGCCTGTGTACAGAGTGAGCCTTTGGAGCTCCCTGCCAAGGATTCAGCCAGTACAGACAGTGGTTTTAATGCAGCAGGTTTGTTTGATATCAGGGCTAATTAACAATTACACAAATCTTGGAGCAAGCTCTTTCAGACCTCATTTGTTCCCCCGCCCCCAGCAAGCTCAGCATAAGATTCCATCTGCCTAATTTGCAAATGCAATTGCTTTAATTATGCATCCAAACTGGGAAAGTGTATACTCAAAAAGATAGACAGCTAAATCTCTGCATGTAAAGTGATAATGCATATACAAATTAGCTGTAAGGCTGTGCCATCTCAGAACCTGCCCCCTCTGAGGATAATTTATGAAAGAAGCCTTGAAAAGACTTACAAGCTTACAGGAGCTAAGACGGCCTGTACAGCCGATTAATTTGTTGTTTGTTGCTGTTGCTCAGGCAGTTTTGTTTTACACAAAGAGATAATTTTCTTTGCCCAGAGCTGACTCCTGCCACAAGGGTTAGATGTGCTGTGAAAGTACCTGCTGCTACACCTGAGAAATTTTCTGCCCCAAGACTGCAGGGAAGTGTGATGGAGCAGGGGGAGCAGAGGGAAGGAGGACACAGGAATAAGGATTGTGGTAACCGATGGTGAAGACAATGCATGGAAGGCTGGAGAATGGGCCACAGAGCTCAGCCTCTGCTGAGCCCTGCCAGAGTTCTGCCCTGACCTCATTCACTGGCAGCATAATGGCAGAGCGTGGTACTGCTTTTGCTTGCACCCCAAGGAGGCCACGCTATCATTGTCCTGAGACTTGGTCCCTAAAGCTCAGCCTGGTGGCTTTCCTGCCTTTCACCTGGATCTGGTGGGCCTTGCTTTGTCCTCACGGTTTCTTCCTCTCCCTTTCACCAGATGAGCAACAAGCGGTCGAACAGCTTCCGCCAGGCCATCCTGCAGGGGAACAGGAGGCTGTGCAGCAAGGCCCTGCTGGAGGAGACAGGGCTGAGCCTCCCGCAGAGGCTGATCCGGCACGTGGCCTACGAGACGCTCCCGCGCGAGATCGACCGCAAGTGGTACTACGACAGCTACACCTGCTGCCCCCCGCCCTGGTTCATGATCACCATCACCATTGTCGAGGCAAGTGCCCGCCTGGAGCCTGCCCCCGCTGCCAGAGCTCTGCGGGGACACAGGCAAGGGGCACAGAGGGACTCGTGCAGATGGGGCAAGGACAGGCGTGGAGCTGGTGGCCGCTCTGGTTGCCTCTTGGGGTGTGTTTAAGTGGAGACTGTGATCCTGTAATTGGAACAATTTGTATATGGAACTACACAGTTTGGGAACCTAGAGCAGAACTGAGGAGTGAAAACAGGACAGTTCTAAAGAAATGGATACGTCAATGAAATTAGAAATTTCTATATGGTCACCTCTGTTCAGTGAGTGGGGAGAAAAAGGAGGGGAGAGAACTTCTGGGTTAAATATTCTGATCTGCTTATGTGTTGCCCAAATGAGATCTTTGCACATTTGCTGAGTAATGTGCTCAACTAAGTACAGAATAAGCTATGACACTGACAGTAGGGTGTTGACTGGGAGCAGGGTCCCCTAACTCAGGGGCTGGTGTTTTACAGAAGACCACAAATACAGTTATATCAATGTGTTGCATGTTCCTCAAAACTGGGAGTTTTCATGCTGTGTGAAGCTGTCAAATGGGAGAAAAGTTTTTGTATATATTACCTTTTTCTCCATTATTTTGAGTTAAAGGTTTCTTTCTGGTGAGAAAAGGCATTTGCTAACCATTGAATCTCTCTGCTCTTCTAGGTTGCCTTTTTTCTTTACAATGGAGTGGTCTTAGATAGATTTGTGCTGCAGGTCAGCCACCCCTTGTACCTGAAGAATGCATTACTGTACCATCCCCAGCTTCGGGCCCAGGCTTGGAGGTACCTAACCTACATATTCATGCATGCAGGGTGAGTACTCACAAACAGTTCAGGATCCCCAGAGAGAAAGAGGAACTGACAGAATCAGCTCAGAATTAAAATTTTAAAACTCAATTACAAATTGTGTGTAAAAATCTGAAGATGTTATGGAGTGTTGGGCAATGAGGTGCAAACCTTCACAGCTCTCTGAAGGGACAAGGCAACAAAAGGAGCTTAACAGATGCTGCTCTTCTCCCCAGCAGTGTTGGGACCACGCTTTTTTCTTACTGTGCACTTCCTAGAACCAGGTCAAAGCCCAGTGTTCCACCAAAGGAGCTGTGTAGGTGGTAGAACAAATCTGCAAAGATGCTGGACTGGTATTTAAAAGCTACAGGCTGTTGGAAAATTCAGTTAAATTCCCTGTGCCTGGGATATGTCATCACTCAGTAATGTTGGTCCCTTCTGTAGGGATAATGAGATAATGCCAGGAAGGCTATGTCAAGCCTGAACTCACATTTTGTACAAACACCAGTGCTCCTGAAGGGCTGACGAGTGACCCAATGGACAGGGAATGGTCCATCCCATGCAAAATGAAAGTGCACAGCAAAATGAATCCTCATTCATCCCATGGGAGGTGTGTAGCAGACTTGGGAAGAATATACAAGGTGTGGGGATTCTAGCTCTGTTCTTCTCAGCTGTGCTAGTCCTCACAAAATTCAAGTAGACTTAATGGTGTGATGTTTGTGATGCCATGGTGATGAGTAAGTGTCACTGGAAAGTTCATCCCTGTACAAAACATTCTACCCCCTCCGAGCAGTTTCTCAGATCATTATCTTCACACATTCCTGGCAGATAATTGCAATTTTCTTTAATTCTGTCATTGAAAAATGACAGCAACAAGCCTTTTAGCAGTAGTGCAGAGTTTGAAACTGCATAAGGATCCTTTGTTCTTAAATAGAAAGCCTCTATTTCCATCAGTCAATGTTCTTCTATGAAAGACCAGAAAGATCAAGTTGATCTTTGCCTTTTTCCATGTCTCTGAGACAAGACATGCTGATGTCTCTTCCCTGCCATGGAATAACTTCCTTGGTGTGTAATTGCCCTGGAGCACAAGATGTGCCCCAGATCCCTGGATAAAAACAGGCTTCACCCAAGGGAAGAGTAGGGAAAAGTTTTTAGAAAAAACTTCTGAATGTGGCAACATCAGTCCTCTGTGCGCTGAATCCCTCCAAAGAGCCCACATGACACAGATTTCATCCTGCAAGTGGGGACCACTGGGCTTAGACTGAGACTGGTAACATAAAATGAGAAGTGGAAATTTCCATCACTGAAAATATGGGGAAAACTGAGCTTGTGAAAGAAAGAAACTCTTGATTTTAACTAATGTTAGTTAATTTGCATTTGGGCTTTCTTTTGATGGTGATGTTTTGCTGTATTGCTTCTGTGAATACAGATTTCTTTAGGATACATTGGAGGAGAAACACCTGCACAAGGGCAATTTTCCAGCATTAAATGCCTTTCTGTGGCATGCTTTCCTAACCTGTGCCAGGTCACCCTTGTAGCAGGCAGTTCTCTGGCACTCTTCATACTCACTGACCAAAAAATCCCTCAGGTTTATTTCACCTCTGGCTAGCTCAGAGTGGAATAATGGAAGGTGGTGAATGGGGGACTCATCATGATGGATTCAAAGTCCTTCAGCTACACAGCCTTTAAAACAATGGAGAGTCCCACTGGAACAATAAACCTTGTGATTTATCTATAGTATCTGGAGTTAAGCTAAATGTTCCTTTATTTCTAACCTCTCCATGTAAAGCTCCTTTCTTGTGAGGAAAACAGATAAATCTTGGAAAGGTAATAATGTTTGTTAGTGGACGCCCATCATTCTGCTCTCATTTTAAAGTGAGAGGATAACACAATGCCATGGGTCTATTGTTACCCTGCTTCCAGCTGCGACTTTTAAATGGTAATGTGCACTGCTCCCTAATTTAGTGCACTCGGTCTTTTTCTGAAGAGCAAGTGGCAGCTGGAAGGTGTTTGAGAAGGCAGCAGTTGCTAAGGCTTGGCTGGCTGTGCCTCTAGAAAGATTCCAAAAATGTACAGGCTGTGTGTTGGTTCTGATGGAGGGAGCTTTGTCAAGGGCTGAAAAGGCAAAGTTGTAAATTCTGCCCTTCTGTTTTCATGAAAAGCAGATGTTGATATCTGAAGCCCACACATTTGTATCTCTGCCATAACTAATGACTTGCATTGATGCTCAGTCCCATTTGTTTGGTCCCAGAGAAGGAGAAAGTCCTTAATAAATCAATGAAATTGTCATTTCAAGAATGACACATTCAGCACTGGCAAAGGGTAATTATATTTTATGGGTTCTTATTGACTCTGGTGCCTTCAAAGCTCTTAGCGTGATGGGGAAGAGAAGTGAATGGGATTGCTCCTGGGAAGTCTTTTAAGAAGAGCTGTGAATCAGAGCAGTCACCTCAGAGTCCAGGATAAACTTTGCTGAGCTCTTACAAAAGCTTCCTTTGAAAAACAGGACCCAGTGCTTTGTGTGGGAATGTCAGGTGCCACCTCATGATGTTGACTGTGTGCCAGCCAAAGCTTCTTCCCTCCCCTCTGTGAATGGGCACTTGGATGTGTTGACTCATCTCAGTGATCTTGGTTTGACCTTTGCTGGTTGTTCCTAATTTAATGCCCTGTGTTCTGTGAGCATGTGGGATCAGGGTGAGTGCTGACCATGCCCACTGGCTTCAAAAGGCTTGAGGAAGGAAATAAAAAAATTCACTTACATGCAGCAGTTTCCCATGATGAAAAATTGCAGTGCTGAGTGTATTGTACAGGAGGGAAAATCATCTTTGTAGAGAAATTCAAGGGAAACAAACTTATTAAAATATCAGGAGAGGAATGCTTTCTGCAGTATCATTTCTAGCACTTTTTTGCAGTTCAACTTTAAATTCTCATTTATGAGACTATTCTGTCATTACTGCATCTCACCATGAGTGTTTTTCTCTGCTGTATATAGGAAATTGCTATGGTAACATGAAAATGATCAAAACAGTGGAAATGCATATAACTTAAACCAAAGTTTGCTAGTGCCTGCCTGTGAGCAACCCTTTTCTCATATAAAATGGGATGTATATTTTAGGCACCTAATATAAGGCATTAGGTACTTTGCTCTCTCCTCCACAAAAGATGCTGGCTTTCTGTGTTAAAGGTATCACTGTGTCATTTAGAATTTCTGTAAGCAGGTTCTCTTCACACAAAAAGCAGGATACCTTTGGCTCCAGTGGGATGTCATCATTCAGTGAGGTCACAGTCGTGTGAGCCCAGGGTAAATCTCAGACACTAGCAGAGTGTTGAGGACCCTGTACAGGTCCTGGTGCTGTTATTACCTCATTGGAAGATCCTACAGATGGATCTATAGAGCTTTGAAAAGTGGCAGGACAGGTTTGTTAAGTAGTATTGATTAAAGCAACAGAGAATTTGCTTTGAAGCTATTGATTCAGCTCAGGGGAAATCTGCTGCACTGGGGTCTTTACCAGTGCACATCTGAGCTGTCACACTCTGCCTGCAGGCTGCAAGGGGTCCTGCACAGGGTGATAGGAAACTATCACACTGTGATAGTGGGGCTTTCTGCAGGAGTTCCCTCAGCCCAGCTTTTTCCTATGTGTTCAACAGGAATTTTACTATGGACTGTAATGAGAGCTAGGGTGGGTGAAGAGAGAGCATCAGTGAGTACACCCGGGCACCTAAGCAGAGATCAAAATGCCCTCTGCTTCCCATTCTGACCACTCCAGTAGGCACAGCAGAAAAGGGTGAGGGACAGACAGCCCATACTGTAAAGCAGCATTACAGCACCATTTTTCTGGAATCGCTGTTTTTCCCAGCATTAGGCTACTTATGTGAATTGGATACTATTTGATTTTCATTCCAAGATATCTGTGTCTCAGTGGTAGAGAAAGGAGATGAAGAGTTGGAAAGGAGGACAACTGTTGTTTTTCCTTGCTGCAGGATAGAACACCTTGGGCTCAATGTTGTCCTTCAGCTCTTGGTTGGGGTTCCTCTGGAAATGGTGCACGGAGCTGCGAGGATCAGTTTTGTGTACGTTGCAGGAGTTGTGGCAGGTAGGTGACACCTCTGCATGCCCCAGATGGAGAAGCAGTGAAAATGATCTGTGCTGGCTTTTGAGTTGAAGAAATGTTTTGTGATATTTGGGATTAGGAGAGGAGCATTCACTGATCTTCTGTGCATTGAAATCCTTTTGAGGCTGGACATAGAAAATATGGTACAACTTTACATCTATTTCTATGTAGCCATAGACTCTGTGTTTAGGAGACCTGCTAAAAATGCACCAATTGCCTGTTATTTTAAAATAGCCTTGCTTTAGATGATCTTCCTGAATGTGGAGTCATGCTGGTCCTGTGCCAGTTCTGCCTCCACTTGTCCTGTCTGTCACCTTTCTACAGCCTAAGTAAGCAAGAAGTATTTGGTCATAGATTGTGAGCAGTGCACAGGAATCTGGAAAATTCATTTCATCATTAAGCCCTGGGGTCTGATTGATTTTTAGTTTGTGCTGAATTGCTTTTATTTATGTTTGGAATTTCCAGCAGCTTGGAGGTGATGGAAGTTAGCTGACAATAGATCAACATCTAATTAAAACAGAAGGAGGGTGTCAAAACAACCAAGAGCTTTACAGTGGAACTCAGACAGCGACTGACTGCCTTGGTTCAGGATTTATGATGTTTGTTTGGTTCCAGCCACATAACTATTTTTTTCATAAAAAGCAGATAAACCCTTTGTAGAATGGGCTGCATTGGGTACTAATAAATCCTGCATTCCAGGAGAGAGTCTGTGGAAAGAGTAATTGGACTAGGACACAGGACTAGGCATGGTACAAACACCAATGGTATTTAATGCAGAGAAAGGAGTTAGCAGAGCAGCTCCACTGTCCCCTGACTTATTTTAACAAGCACTAACAAAAGTTGTGCCCAATTTGCAACTTTCCAGACACAGCTTTTCTATACAGATACACCTACCAAACCCCAGGGCTTCACTGATATCTTAGCCAGTTATGAAACATCTTTTATTCTTTGTCATGTGCCAGGAGAGGGGAAAATGGGTATATTCATGCTGAGGCAATATAAAGATAACTCAGCTCCTAAATAATCAGGAATAGACAGTAAAATGTAGTTAGATCACAACTTTTATGGTTCTTTCTCATTTTGGCTTTACTAAGAAGACACATTGAGACTGGAAATTGAGGCACTCAGTGCAGCGTCTCAGGACTTAACTGCAAGTTCTTATTACTCCTTCCTTTATTTCTCATTAACTTTTTCCTTAATAGCAGTGTTTAAGAGCTGAGAAGTCTCAGGGCCATACAAGGAAGGAGGGAGCTATAAGCAGAGTTGGTTGGTGGAAGCTCAGCACTTTCTTGTCCTGGAATCCATTGGGCAATTAGCAAAAAAGTTCATTAGATTCTGTACTACCAAGGACTCTCTCAAGATTTGCCAATATGTCTTTTTCCCATTCCCACTCATCACAAAGATCTTCATTATCCCTTCCTTGTGACAGCAAATCTGCCTTTCCCTCTATTGCTTAAATTATTCTTAAAGTCAGCAATGAAAGGAGCTTTGAGCAGATCCAAGCCACCAACTGGGATAAGAAGCAGCAATGTCTGTGTTTGGCTGTATTGTTATCAGTGGTGCCTTTATGTATTTGACCTGTCATTTTGCTGTCATGTGCCTGCTGCCTCCATCCAGCTTATTTTTGACTGATTTTACTCTGAAGTTTCACAGGTAATGGGCTGTGCTATGATCATAGCCCTGTGCTAAGTTACAAGTCCTTAGTTCCTTCTCCCTGTGCTAATATTTTTCTTGCCAACATGGGAGCTACTTCTATTTTATCTTCAGGTGAGAAACAAACACAGACATTTGTCTGTCTCCTGCTTCCTTGTTCCTTCAGTCAGGGAATAAATGCCTTTTTGCAGCACAAGTTTAAAGACACATTGCTGCCTTGCTTGGCTGCTTTTAAAGTAGGTGCAGAGGAATCAATCAGTCACTGCCTTGACAGGACTGCCTTGGCTTCACGAGTCAATCCATTTCCCCTTCCTTCTCTTTCTGTCCTCCTGACCTGCAGCAATTAGCACAAGCAGGGATGTAGGGTAGGAGAAAGTGCATTTGTCTGGTGGGCAGTTGTCACAAGGCCTTGTTGTTTCCCCAGGGTCCCTGGCAGTGTCAGTGGCTGACATGAGGGCGCCGGTGGTGGGCTCCTCTGGAGGTGTGTATGCCCTGGTCTCCGCTCACCTGGCCAATATTGTGATGGTGAGTACCAGAGGGAACATCTGACCCCCCCAAAGGGGCTGGAAGTAAGGCCTGGCCCAGCTGTTGGTCACTCAGAGCTGGACCCAGCTAAGAGTCTTGTCTCAGTGCTGGGGTCCTGGAATGGAAATATTACCCTGCACTTGGTGGTTGGGTACCCTGATGGCTGGCAGTTTGCCAGGATAAACAAAGATGTTGGTAATCCTAGATTTATCAGTGTTCTCCCAGCTAGCATCTCTCCATGCAATGGCTGACAAATGTGTGAAATGCAGACTGGCTCTGCAGAAGTGCCAGACCTGTTTCTGTCTGCATGTGCTGTAGTTTTAATGGGTATCTAAAGAAATTTAGCATTCGGTGGATTCATGTGCAGAATATTCCGTATCTCCATTTGTAAAACCCAGACTGAAGCTGAACCCTGGGTAATCTAGTGATGCATCTTTTTGCTGTTTCACCTCATGAGATACTTTGCAAAGGTGAACAAATGCCAGCACTGTCATTCTCCTAAGGCTGGAAACAGGAGCTCATCCCCAGCCCTCTGCTAGGTGGTGGCAAAGCCCAGCACAGCTGCCTGGGGCACTCCTCAGCTGACACCAGGCAAAAAAGGCTTTGCTGATAGAAGATTCTTGTGTGGTGGCTGGTCTGTCCTGTACCAGCAATATCAGACTAGAATGACCATAAAAATGAGGATAATGCTCCTCCCCTGGGTCTGAGTGGGAAGATAATGTGAGGTGGCTGCAGTAGAGACACAAGGTCTGTTATATGTGCTGGAAGATGTGTGTGTGTGGTGGTGGTGGAGTCAAGCCTAAAAGAAAACCTTGTACTTGATGCTTGTCTGCAGTAAAGTCAGCAGGCTCCAGCTGTGACCCACAGTGGTGCTTTGTAACAGCTGGAAAATGAGAAATATCCTGAGCAGGATGGGTCTCCTTCACCCTCTCCAAGCTTTTCAGAGTGTGGATGAGCTTAGGCTGCTGTCCAAATCAGACAGCTGAGTGGCTGGCAGAGGGTGGGAGTGGAGGAGAGGGGCTTCCCCTGCAGCACAGAGTTTGTGCTGGGGAATTGCAAACAACTACAAACAGTTGTATTCAGTGTGATTTGTGTTCCCTGTGCCAAAGGAAGCAGGAGGGAGCTTCCTCTGTCTTTCAGGGTGGCAGTGCAGACACAGGGGTTTTTAACACCACGATTCATAGGATAGAGGAGGACACTGGAAAAAATTTTGGTCTGCTTTAGAGGAAGAGGCTCTTCCAGAGGCGTGTAGAGTCTTCAGCAGTTACCTCCCCAGACTTGTTAGACAAAGTGACAAAGTGATCTGTCATTTCACTATCATTGGCCTCCGCCAAATCTATTTAATGATTGCTACCTCAGCATCTTTATTTCTCCATTATCCACTGCCTCTCTTCTCATCTGAGATTATTTTTGCTGCCTTTCCAGTTCTGGTGGAGGGGTTTTTTTGCTTTCCTTCCCCCCATTGTCTCTGTGCTCACTTGTTATCTAGCTGAAGGACGCTCTGGCTGGCTGCTGACAAAGCTCAGTCTGGCACAGCTGGGGACAGCAGGGACTGTGGCAGGGAGGGTCTCTGGAATCTTCTGTTCCCTCGTGCCTCCTGATAACCAAAGAAAATGGAAACATTCCTGCCTGGAAAAATAAATATTATTGGAATTAAATACATAAAATAACCAACAGGGGGAAGCAATAAAGCGTGTCACCCCAAGGAAGAGTGAGGGGAGAGATTCAAATCAGCTACATGGAAATGAAAAGTAAAGGAGGCAGCACAGCATTAATCATCATGAGCTCAGAGCTTTCTGACTGGGTTAGGTCTCTCTGTGGAGAGAGAAAATCTGTTACTTTGTGGAGGTTGCAGTTTTGCCATCCCATTAGAGATAGTCTACAGAATAGTAGAGTTTACAAGCATTCTTTTTATTTCTTCTGAATCACAAATAGGGAGCATTTCACAAGAAACCTGATTATCTTGGTATCTCAGTGTGCCTTCAGTAGGCAAATTTTCATTTAGTCACATAATAATAATAATGATGATAATGATGATGATGTTGTTGTCATACAAACATCATGTTTCTCAAAACATGAGCTCTTTTCCTGCTGTAAAATTATGTTCAAGTGGAAAAGGGGAATTTTAATATTTCTCCCATGATTTCTGATTATCATTGAAAGATTTTTATTCCACTATATTGGTTAATATCCAAGCCTGAAGACAGAGGAGACAAAGTCCAGGCTTTCTTTGGGCACTGTTTCCTTGATATGCTTTTATTGAAGTCTTTATTGTTTCTCTATGTTCTGCCAAAGATCTGAGCAGCAGAATTTCAGGGAGCCTGAGGCACAGAAAGTAGCATTGAAAAAGCACAGTAGGGCTTGAATGCCCTGAGAAGTTGCCTGACAAGTGACAGATCTAAATGTAATATCCCTTCAGGGTTGTGTGCAGCATTACTTTGTTTTCCTTGTCTCTTTTCCAGAACTGGTCAGGAATGAAGTGCCAATTCAAACTGCTGCGCATGGCTGTTGCCTTGATCTGTAGTAAGTACCAAACAATGCTTGGCACACGTGCAGCCAGTCCTGTTTTGTTTGTCCTTGTCATAACAGTTCATGCTGATTCAGAGGGTTCTGACTTTGCAGCAGTTTTGGTAGGAACTTGCAGCTGGACCTTCTGGCAGCAGGAGCCACTCTGCTCTCCACTGCAGGGTTTGGCTTTCTGCACAAGCATTTGTAAAAAAGGATTTGTCGTTAGCCAGCGTCTGTAGCTTGTGGTGTTTGTGAAGGAGTAGGACGTAAAACATCTTCTCTTTGCAGTTTCAAACATGTAATGCTTTCATAATGATCATACTTGGGTTTCCTAGAGCATGTCCTGTCTGGAATGGCAGCAGCATCATACCCACACTGATGAATTCACTTCCAGCCTGTCCCCAGGGGAGCACAGTCAGGGAAACTAAACTGTGTGTTCATCACAGACAACTGTCTTCAAATCCTAACTCATTTTTGTTATGGTTTTGGTATAAATTTCAGAAGGTGAATATTCCCCAACCTATCTACACTCTCACAAACCCAGACCACTTTCCAGCCACTGGAGAGACCTCGTGTTTGTGTGCCACAGCCCTGACAAAGCCACAGCCTCCCTGTGCTCCCCATACAAGGCAGTTCCTCCCTCTCTGTCTCCTCAGGGGTGCAGTGCTGCCCACAACATGGACTTAAGAAAGGATAAAGCTAGACAATTAATTTATTTTTTATTCTTTGTTCCAGTGAGCTTTGAATTTGGAAGAGCCGTGTGGCTGCGATTCCACCCCTCCGCTTACCCCCCGTGCCCCCACCCCAGCTTCATGGCTCACCTGGGAGGGGTGATGGTTGGAATCACCCTTGGTGTCATCATCCTGAGGAACTATGAGCAGAGACTCCAAGATCAGACTTTATGGTGGATCTTCCTTTCTATTTACATCATTTTTGTCTTGTTTGCCATATTCTGGAATATTTTTGCCTACAGTCTGTTGGATCTAAAGCTACCTCCCCCTCCTTGAAAACATGGGACAGAAAACTGGAGAGCAGAAGTCATCTGTCAGCTGTGTTAAATGAATGAAGATGGAGGATCTATTTTTGTACTTAACTTAGGGGAAGATGATTCTTCTGAACACATGAGTGTGCTGGAGGAGGTGCTTAAAGATCTCATGAAAGAACAGGCTGATCAGTTTGTTCATGAATCCAGCAGGTTCTGTAACTCTGGCTGGCCATGCCCTGCAGTTTCTGCCCTGCACCTGGGCACTCACTGCTTGGGTTGTTATCACACATCAATCTTTTCTATGAGATATTTGTATTTTCCAGGTCAGTGCTGGAATTTTGGCCAATTGTTCAGTGAATTTCCTCAATGTTACTGAACATTAAAAGGGAAAAAAGAGCAGAGGTTTACTAATTAGAGACTCAAATGGTACTCACAAGGCAGATTGAGCCTGTTTTCTGTGGACATGTCTGGCCGTTTAGCCATACCAGAGCCACTGTCTAATTACTTGAATGGTTCCTGAGGTATTTTAGCCTATGCTGAAACTTGTCTTGCACAACTTTCAAAGGAATCGGCAGAACTCGATCACACAAAGTGATGGAGACTGATCTTCAACTACAGGTCAAATGAAATTGCACTATAAACATTGGGAATCTTAGAGTGTTGTGGACACCCAGCCAGAGTTGACTTTAACTGTGCATGTTTCACTTGATTTTAATTAATTATTCCCCCCCTCCCCAGCCTACTGTGGCTAGAGGGCGTGGCTGGGTTGTTTGGTTTTGGGTTGTTGTTGTCTTTTTTTTGAGGAATGAACAAAAGGAGGGCAAATGTTCATTTGTGGTTTTATCAGATGACAATCAGGTGCTGTTTTCTTCTCAGTTTTTTTTTTTCTGGCCATGCTGACCTAACACCTGGCCTGCAGTGAGCTCCTAGCAGGATCTCAACTCTTCCAGCAGGTTCTTACTTAGGAAAGTGAGGCCATAATCACCTCCAGCAGCCCAGGGTGGGAGCTATCCAATCTTTACAGCTATACAATCCATTTGGGGCCAAGTCCAGTGAAGGCAGTGGAGTTAAATCAGTTTGTATGTAGCACTGGTTTCCCAGTGGAGAGGATGTGCCTGTCACTTTAGAGAGCTGCCAAATTACAGTCCAGGAATGTGGGTGCCCTCCTTTTCTCTGCCCTTTACCCACCTGTTCAATGGTCTGGACAAAGCAGCCATAAGAGTCTCTCCAGACAAGCTCCTTTCTTCCTTTTTTCTATTTCCTGCTGGTGTCCAGGCACAGCCATCAGAGTCTTTCACATCACATCCCATGGGCACCATAGCAGTTGTGTTTGCTCTGTTTGCTCTCTGTGTTGTGGGCTTTATTCTCTCAGCTGTCCACGCTGCCAGATGATACCACAAGCTAGAAGGAGCCTGTCCTTCTAGAGGGGACATCCACAAGTGCTTATCAGCTGCCCCCTTCTTTCTTATTAAAAAAATAACACTGGGTTGAGGGGTGAAGTTTTCTCCCACCAGATGCACTTGTAAAGCTTCTGTTGCCTCAGAAGGAGGGGAGAGAATATAAATGTTTCTACAACCTGGAATAAGCCTTACTTGCAAAAGAAACAAATTTTGCCACCTTTGTGCACAGAAATCTCAGAAATGGGATTTCTGAGGATGATTGCACTTCTGTTTTTCTGCATGGCCAGTAAATTGCTCATGAGCCCTCATCAAGGACCAAGAGGAAGGGATAAGGGCCAGAGCTCTGATCATTTTGGAGAAGGGATTGGTTCCCTGAGCCATTTTACCTCTGCAGTTTGGGTCCAGATCCCAGCAGCCACAAGAGTTCCCATGGATTGTTGCAGGTGCTGGCCCAGTGAGTGTCAGAGCTGTGGATCCCCCTGGGAGCAGGCAGGAAGGAGAGTTCTGGCCTGGGTAAGAAGTGTGGAGGACATTCCTTCCCTCATCTATTGCTAAGCCTTTCTCATTACAGATGCCTTGAAAACAGAGGTGACCAGGAATGGGAGTTCTCCTGAAACCTTAGGAAAGCTTTTAAAATTCTGATAGGAAATTTCAATTGCAAAAAACCCAGCTTATTTTGCCTATAATTTGCCAGAGTGCAATTTGCACCAGTTGACTTCTCTTTTTGTTTTCTCAGCTGAAAGCTGCTTACTGCCCGTGAATTTCTTACCAATAAAGGTGTTGGTGCCTGCCAGTGTGTGCTCTGAGGTGAAGCAGCAAGATAAAAGTTCAAGAGCCACCAGCTCCTTGATCAGCTTGATTGTGGCTAAAATGTCTTTACTCAGCTCAGGAGTGGGAGGAAGCTGAACATGCAGACAGCCTTCCTTGGTTCTTTTCCACAGATGAGTGTAGTTTACGTGAACTGGTTGAAAACAGCTCTGAGGTTGATCTTATGCCTTGTTCTTTTAAACTGTCGTTCATCTTCCTGACTTCATTCAGTGTCCCCATACCCTGCCTGAGCAAGTCTACAAACAACTCTGGGGATCAGAAAGGCCAGACTTTCATGCAATGTTAGATTTATTGTAGGTGAAGGAATGAGACCCTCTCACATTCCTGTCCATCAGAGCTGAAATCTCCCCCCATTCACAGTGCAGTTTTTGCACAGAGCCTGTTGTCTGCTGAGAATCAATCAGCTCATGGAGCCAGAACCAGCACAAAGTGCTTAAGCTTTTAAATTATTTTTTTAATCATTAAAATTACAGTGTGAAAACTTGCTATGTTTTTACAGAGTATCATGAGCTCCAGTTATGTTATTTTCTAGCACACCGTGGAGTGCCACAGTGCTGCAGCACCACAGAGCTAACAGCAACCAGGCTTTTCTGTTACCTCCAGATGCCCTTGAAGCTGCTGGCTCATGTTGGAGATACATTCTCCATCCTGCTCATTTGTGGTTCCAACCTGTCACAGTCTGCAGCGTGCTCCTGAAGGAGCATCCACCGAGGGGCTGGTTTCACTGATTTGATGTGGTTTTATTTCAGCTACTGCCAGGGTTTTCCATCAGTCAGATAAAACATGAATCCATCGAACCTTGTGACTGTGCAGTGCTAGAGCAGAAGGCAAGGACTGTCACCAGTGTACAGGTTCGAACAGAGCACCTCAGCGCAAGTTACTTTACGCTGTGTCCTTGAGAGAGGACACAACACCTGAGGGAGAAAAGCAGAGAAAAGAGCAGCATGTGGTGGATGTGCCTTGCAGCGAGCTCGCTGCAGCAGAGGGCCGTGGGCACCGGGGCAGTGCGGCAGGAGCGGCCGGGGCGCTGCGTGCGGGGCTGCCGGGGACACCTGCCGGCCGCGGGCAGCACCAGCTCCGCTGCCGCGGGAGGAGCAGGACAGGAGAGCCAGCACAGCAAAGCCCGCGGGACTGCAGATGGCACCCTTTACTCCTAGATGCTTGGAGACAGGTAAAGATTAGTTCTACACACAGCGGTAATAACACAGACAGCAGGAGGGAGAGAGTGTCATGCAGTGGTGGGAGAGGAGGTTTCCAGAAGCAATCCCAGAGTGATGTGTAGCAGTCATAAAAATGCTGATGAATTTACTTTTGCTGAGTTTTTAAGACAACATCTTGTGTCACTGTTTTCCTGTCAGTTGATGAGGAATCTTAGCACTTACGTGGCATATTGTGCTTTTTCACTACTTGCTCCTTTGGCAGTGGGAAGTATGTTATCGACAGGGAAGGGGGAAGCTAGAGAAATTGTTACTAGAAATAAAGCTCAGGGATTCTGTATCCCAACACCTTGCTGCTTCTGATGGATTATACTGCTCATGTGTTTTAGATCAGATTGGGCCCTTTCAGTTTAAAGTGGGCTATGGAGGATGGAATCTGACATGTTCAGATCTGGTACTGACACCACAGCTGACTGCTGACCTCACAAGGCAGTTTCTGCTCTTGCCAATATTTAGTCTCACAGATTGGTGGGTAGGACTTTCACACATCCTTCAGTGAGTAAAGAGCTCAAAGTCTATCCACAGTGATTCAAGCTCAGCCCAATTGCTTTGGAACACTCATCCATTGGCTTTGCCAGAAGTGGAACTGGAGAATGGGGACATGGCAGTTCAGCACCAGACACCTCTAGGGGCCACTTGGACCTGCACCAGAGAGCCCAGGCCAGCCCTTCCAAATATTCCCTGCTCCTCTTGCAGTGGTGGCTGCCCTGCAATGCTTTGTGTGGTACAACTCAGATTCCCTCTCTCATCACTGATACCAAGACCTGGTTATAAAGGAGTGCAGTGCATTTTGCAGTTCTGTGAAAAAGAATCACACCTAAGACAGAAACCAACCTTATTTAAAGGCAAATGTATTTTAATGTCACCATTAATCATTGCCTTTTAATTGGAAGAAGCTTTCTAATATGCCAGTAGGAATACAGAAAATTTATGTTTCAGGGTACTTTACAACACAGAGCACAAAATATTCCCAAGATTTAAGTAGCTGAAGTACCTTATTTTCAGCAAGCTTGATAGACACGTTGTCACTGACTCTCTCCTGACTCCCACAGTGTCTGTTCAATTTGCAAATAAAGCCAGATTTATGCAGCTTTTCTTTTGCTTACACTACTAATGCTAACAATACAATGAAGTATTAAACACAAAGCACTAAATGATGTAATTTTCTGCCTTAAAATACTGAACAAATGGTACTTTCCCTGTGAAGGGCTAGGAAAACAAAATGATATTTGCAAGGTAAGATGCTATTGTATGTTTCCAGATATTTTTGTATTGTGTACATTCTGTATATTTTTGTTGTGACAATATTATTTGAGCACAGAATCCATTAAATTTTTTTGGTGTTTTTTTGTTTGTTTTCTGTTTCATTTATCTTTTCTTTTCTTTTTCTTTTTTTAATAAAATTGAGTTGTTCTATGTCACATACCAAAAAAACAACCAAAAAAGAACTTTCAAGGACAGTTTTGTAAGTTTGTCTACAGTTAATGTGGTATTTAACAAAAGAGCCTTTTGTTTGGAGTTCTGCCATGTGATCTTCTAATGACATTGGTAACTCATTTTTATGTCTGTCTAACAGATAAAAGGGAGAGTGAACTGCAGCTTCATTTCTCCACAAGATCAAATGAGGATGCAGAACTGGCTGGGGACTTGTGGAAGTTCAGGTGTTGTCCCACCTTTTGGCACCTCAGAACTGCAGGGAAGTTGATGGCATTTGAATAATTTTTTTACTTTTTTTTTTAGATTTGCGTAGATTTTTTTACTGGAGAGGAGGGTTATGCTCTTTTAACATCAGGCTCTACTGAATGTTTTTAGATCTGAGAGCCAGCACTCCTCTCTTGAATCAAGATTGGAAATAACATATCCAGAAAGTTCTGCAGTAATCACCAACTGATTAAAATAGAAACCCTTCTACCAATGTGGAAGGGGGAGGCTTATTTTGAAACATAAGTTGTGTTTTTGTTGGGAAACTCTGGGTTAAAGTGTAATTTATGGGAATGAAGATGTATGTAGGAACAGCTCCTGTCAGATGTGCTGCTCCTAAGGGAGGGATCACTGCTCCCATGTGTGGGACTCAGCTCTGCTGTCAGCTCTCTGCATTGAACTGAACTTTCTGAGACACTCAAATCTCTCTGTTCATTAGCTGAGGATTTTCAGCATGAAGGTAAGGTGGGTTTTGTCAGCTTTTGTCAATTAATACAATGGGTGTTACAGCTTGCTAGCACTGTACATTTTTGTGCTATCTGTTCTTCACACCCAGCTTATTCTTTTAAGCACTGAGCTTTCTTGTACCCTGATCAGCCAAAACCCTGAGCAATCAGTGCTCCAACTTTATTAGAAATGTACAGGAGCAACAAAGGGTGACATTTTATTGAGTGGTGCTGCTGTACTCACTCATAAAGAAAAACACTTGTTACTTCTCAGAGCTCCTGAAAATGACTGAATGAGAGGTTTGTTTTCTTTCACACCACTTTTCTTCTCTGACCTGCCCAAACACATTATTTGCCACCTTGGCTGTTAATGCCACACTTGCAGCTCCTCAGGGGTTTTGAACAGGAGACCTCATGGACCACACTCACTGACAATTTATAGGCACACTGTTGAGGATTTCAATGTGTTTTATTTCCAGTCTTATTACAGGTTCACCACGGTGGTGTCACAGGAAAGCAGCAGCTCCTGCCCTCACAGAGCCCCAGCACAAGCCCCACTGAACCACGTTAGTTACAGGCACTGTGCCAGGGGGAGCTCAAACAGCCTCTGCTGCACAGGGAACCAGCAGGGAATCCTGCCTGGATCAGGTGTGCAGGCATTGCCCTCTTCATGAGGTTACTCAGAGACCTCATGAGATTTTATTCCAGCTGTAGCCAAGCACTTCTTTCAGGTATTCTGCAGCCTAAGTGTCCCCTGATGTGGGTAAGAATCCATTGCTGATACAGTGAAATGTTTTAAAGTCTGAGTAGTTCATTTTGGAAGTTCATTTACTTCAAATTCTGAAGAAGTCTTAATATGAAATGTGGGAATTTTTTCATTTTTTTATGATTGAAAAACATAGGACTGTTTACAGTTACACAAAACTGTAATATAAGAACATACAAAGAAAATCTTGATCACATCTCAGACTAAGGAAGAAGGGGATACATCAAATAGCCTGGGAATTTCAGATACCAGTTGTGTATGTATGCACACACACAGGCACACACAAACTGATCACTGCAAGAGTTCAGCCTTAAGGCAGCTCTGTTTCAGACCAGTTACCAACTTTTTACCCAGTGGCAGCAGAACAAACCAGCAGTCTGAAAGCTGAAACCAGCTACTGACTTGGTACCTAGGTTCTCTTATCTAAACTGAAATGATTAATTCATTATCTAGATCTATCCAGATCTTTGTGCTTCCTTATTAAAACAAAGTAGCCAGATCTAAATGATTTTAAAGACATTTAAAATATTCAAATCAGTGAAATGCCTGCCAGGTGAGGGATTTAGTTTTGCAATGACTGCAAAAATCAGATGTCATGATTTCCTCAGAACAGAAGCAAGTCAGTTGGAGAATCTGAAAACTCTGCAGGAGTTTGTATTATCTGATATTTACACATTAAAAATGCTCATAGTGCTTTGTCTAAAAACAAGAAAAGGCAGGTGAAACTGCAACTAAGGTTTGACTTGGGCAATACTTTAAAATATAAATTAAAAATCCTGCAAGAGCTGCACAGAAGAAATTAATGATTTATACATAAGATAATTTTAAGCCACTGATGTTTCTCTCATGAATTCCTCCAGGACAGTCACTACATTCCTGGCTTCTGGCATTTCTGCATGCTCTACTTTCACAATCTTCAGCAGGATGTCTCCACTGCCACAGTTCCTCAGGAACAGGTAGCACTTGAACAAGGCGTAGTGGTTCATTTCAGCCTGGCGGATAAACCTCTTCAGGTTGTTGATGTCCTGGATAGCCTGGGGAAAGAGCAACAGCATTTTCTTATCCTCCACCATGGAACAAAAATACACTGTGGAAAATAAAGGACAAATAGCAGGAGAAGCAAAAGCATGCCCAACAGAAATTTTGTATTACTACTTAGGAGTAATATAAGAATTGAATATTGTCTTGGATACATGTCACAGCTTTTACTTTAATGATGCAAAACGTGGGGACACAACGTGATGTGCCCAACTCGTAGCAAGAAACTGTGTGTGCAAGGCTTGGATTAACAGTCCTTGAAGAAAACAAACAGCAACAAAGAAGGTGGGTCTTACTTTAAATTTGAGAAGGCACCTTTGAAGCAGTCACTGAAGAAACTTTCACATTAATTTACAGCAGTTTTCTTGTCAACTACAGTAAACCAGCCCTCAAATTAAGCTTCAGAGTCAATCAGTTAATGACATATGGACATCATAATAACCTAACACTTTTATTCACTGCAAAGTGATATTTTGCATATAGTATTTGCTCCCTCTGTAACCCCAATATCTTCTTCAAGTCTTTAACATATGTGAACGGGTACCTTCAATTTAAAGTTTTCCAAAATCTGACGGAAGAGAAATGGATTTCCACCTTCAGCACCATTCACAAAAGCTTGCATCCAGTCCACACAGAATCTGTTGTTTCCTGTTAAATGTTCAGGAACACAGAGGAAAGATGAGAAAAAGCAAATAAGCTCAACATAAATATACAGCTGCATTCACCTGGTCTAATCACTCTCACATAACAAGTGACAGCAATATAACTGGGCCAGGAAATGTGTCTTACCAAAAAACAATACATGTGGAAAAGAAAAAAAAACACAGCTACAGTGATTACACAAGACTGTGTTCTGATTGTTGAATCCCTTTTCCCAACATTTGTCAAAACCACAACAGGAAAAAAAAGTTTTGCAGATTTCCTGAATTGTGCAAGTCATACTTTCATGGTCCACAAACTAAATGTACTGTGGATTTTATTACCAGGCATTTTCAACCCAGAGTTCCAATGTGTCTGGTGTAACAAAATACTCTGGTACCTCATAGGAAAACAGAACCCAAACTTTCTGTGCAGGAGGCTGTGAACTTCTGAATATCCCCAACTACCTCTAATATCACAGCTCTCAGCAGCTGATGGACCCAAGGGAGCAGCATGAAGTGTTCCCAGCTGTAATCTCACCTGCATTATGCAGCTGGGGCTGGGGTCCAGTACAGTCTATAACCATGGACTTGTGCTGTTCCTCTGTCATGGCAATGCACAGGGAGGTCATTGTGCCCTCCTGGACCAGTCCTTGGAGGCTGGCAGCTGCCAGGAACCTGACACAGAAAGCTCTTGTCAGCTGCTTGCTCCTTTACAACTCCTGGACACCAAGGTGACTGTCAGATACAGCAGCCAAGCTAATCAAAGCTTCCTTGGATTCAAGGTATCTTTACCTGCTGATGTCCTTTTCTGTTCTTTCATCTGCATTTTTGACTTCTACAGGAGTGTAACTCAGAGCCTTAAACAAAAGAAGAAAGAAAAAAAAAAAAAAAAAGGATATTTTTGTTGCTATATTGCAGTTCTAAGCAATAAATACATAATGTGGTACTTTAAAAATTGTACTCTGTATTATTGCCATTGCAGCTGGTTCTGCACTCAGAAGAAATTCAGCAGTTATACTCTGTTAGCTATTCCATCCAGAGCCTTCTCAAACTTAGGGACTAGAGCTAGGATTAGTCTCTTTTCTGTTTCCAGTGAATTATTCAAGGCACACACACAATAGAACACACCTTTTCATTCACAGGAATTATGGCATGAACAGCCTGCTCATGCTATTTCTGATTTTCTTACTCTAATTTAGCATGCACACCATTAGGTATTTTTTAAGTGTTAAAAGAGTATGTTATGTGCTTCTTCAGCAAGGGGAAAGGTACTAGCTCTGAATAAAAAAAAAATCAAGAACAAAAGGAAGGGTTTTTCATTTCCTCCTGCTGGGAAAGCAAATACAAGAAACATTTTAACCATGCTGGGGTCACTGAGATGCCTCGTGGAGGCTTTTCAGCTCCTCAGTTTTAAATACACTTACAGCATGTAGCAGGGAGGCAAGTTTGTCCTGGAAGAGCTGCACCACCCTCTGGATAGGGCAGATGGCATCCTCAAACCAGCTCCTCAGGTAGGTGCCAACACCGGCCTCCACATTTTTTTGCTGTAACACATTGAAATGTTAAAACTTTAACTACAAATCAGATTTTGACACCAATAGAAGCCTATTAATAATCTACTCAACTTAAGATAATTGGATGTTGGAACCTTCTTAATCTCAAACCACAGTGAGCTAAAATAATGAGTTTGACATTTAAAGCCTCACTTTATCAGCAATGAAAGGCTTTGCATTTTAAGAAACACTCAGAACTGTAATATTATATTATATATTGAGTGAAGACCATGCAACAGCAGATGGGATGACAAAGAGCCTTAAAATACAGAACTTCCACTAGAAAAATGTGCAAGAAACCCACAAATGTCCTTTCTTAACATTCAGAACTGATAAGAATCGAGGTGGACATTGATAAGTTCCTTGTAGACCATTACCTTTTATCAGTTATTATGCTCTCCAAATTTAACTGTAAGTGACCTTTAAGAAATTTATGACTGACACAGAAGGTCCCCTATTTCTTTTTTTCCTTTTGACTTGTGTGGCTGATAGCACCTTAGATATTCATTGTACTACAGTGAGCCAAGTATCTCTCCCAGTGTTTTATACTGGTACTTGAAACACCTATTTTTTCTCTGTAGATTAGACCTTCCAAATGGTTTTAGCAATTAATCTGCATAAATACTGATTTTCACCACTAGAAAAAAAAGTTAGGCTTTACCTCCAAATCAAGGTTTATCTTCAGATTTTGAGTGTATCTGTCCAGCTCAAGTCTGAAAGTATCTTCTTAAGGAAAATAAGATGCATCAGGTAAGAGCTGTATTTTTTCCTTTCAGTATATGGCTGTTACTGACATTTTCAGTTACTGGAAGGTGTGCACAAATGAGCTGATTTCAAGTAGGAACAGACAAACAGACAAGATAATTTTTACATCATCTCCCTCTCCATACAAGTAAAGAAAGTTAAAGGTAAGGATATAGTTCTAGACCTTTCTCTGAGCCACCTAAGAAACAAACTACATATTCTGGAGCATTGACATCTGATTCCAATGTTGCCATTTCCAGAAGACTTTCTTGTTGGAAACGACAGTAGTAACAACCAACTTTACCTTCTGGTATGCTATAGGAAAAGAAAAAAAAAAAGAATTTACTTTCTTCCAGATACATCACAATAAATAAGTGCAAAAAGCAGACATACATGATTTCTGAGGTAATTTTAACTGTTAGCATTAGTAGCTCCTATTGCTGTGGTATATACAGCCATAGATGCAGCTCTTAGACCTTCTCTTTTTCCTTCTGTGTGATCAGAGTAGTTTAAAAGGAAATAATCATAAACATCTGTAGTATTTTTTAAGTATTAAAACAGTAAATTATTTTAAACAATATTTTTCTCAAAGTTACCTAAAAAAGGAAAGTTCCATTGTGTAACGCTGTTACTAACAGCAGCAATAGACTGAGAACATAGAATCAGGATTAAACCTAAGTGCAGCAGCAGGCAAGATGTGCCCGTGTTCCTTACAGTTCTCATTCACCAATAATTTCAAAACTTTACCTCAGCCCCACTGATGCTACATTCCCCATTCCTTCAAACAGGGCTCCTTTAGAAAGACGCTTAGCAATGAAACTGCGCAGCTCCGTCTCCGCCTCAGCTGGTAAGTTGGTGTCCAGCAGGGAGAGGCTTTGAAAACCAGAAGAAATTGTTACCAAAAGGCAAATGTTACTGTTTTGTGTCTCTAAGCATGTGCAGAACCTGCCTCTAGCACGAGGGTCCCTGCGATCTCTCTCTGGTGACAGCTAAGGCAGTGCTGTGAATTTTGGCCCATCTCATGCTGACCTTCCCAGCAGCTACAGACAAGACACTGCCCTCTTTGTTCCTATGCATCCCCAACTGTAACACAGAGCTTATGGAAATATGTCCATGGAAAATTCATAATTTTTGTTGTATGTTACATATGACAAACTAAGTCAATACAGCAATATCAAGTACTAGTAGAAAAAAAAAGAGTTCAAACTCAAGGATGATAGTTTCTGTTTAATACTTTACTTGAGCTCTGTATATGTGTCCATTTCCCAGATATTCCAGAAGTGCCATGGGGACCATAGAGTGCTTTCCCAGGGGGTTGTGTTTTGAAAGGGCTGCAGAGAACCCAACAGTGATCTGGCAGCAATAGGCAAAGACTTCAAATCGGGGTGATTCTGCTGCTCTGCAGCCCGGCGTTACCTGAAGTCTTCGGTGGAGGGTGTGTGTGCCACGGCGCTGCCGGCACTGCCATCCCCGCCGGCGCCTCCCTGCTGCCCGGACCTGGAACCCAGGAGATTCCCGGGAGTGAGTTCACAGCCGTGACACGCAACGGGAAAAGGCACGGCCCGAGGGCGAATAAAAGCAGGAGCAGGGAATCGGTGCATTATGGGAGGGAAAGAATCTCACTGGGGAGAGAGGGGTGGG